>CM042852.1:5535432-6112932 GCA_023658055.1 Thaleichthys pacificus
ATCAGTTAGGTGGGTGTTGAGGGGTGACCGGGTGGCACCACACACCGACCTGAACATGGTTTTCTCTCCTGAGGTCAACATAATCATGGAAGCAGATTCTTTTTTATGGTAATGTTATTCAGTTGGTCTTTTCTCCAGTCTTCAGGGTTTGGATGAGTCATCCACTGCCTGTCTGCTCTGTGTTGCTCCAAGGTATCAGCAAGAAGCAAGCTCTGGCCCAAACGCTCTGCTTTACTCTGTGTGTTTGGTGTATGTGTGTGTTTGGTGTGTGTGCATGTGTGTGCTTGGTGTGTGTGTGTTTGGTGTGTGTGCGTTCTCCAGACTACCTCACAGAGAGAGTGTTCTGGCGCAGGCCCCTGGGGAGGCAGAGAGGGTCAGGCCAGGTTACAATCACTTACAGGAAACCCACACTGTGATCCCCTCTCTCAGTCTATCACTCACTGTGTCTCTCCCTCTGGTTCTCTATATCTCTCTCTCTCTCTCTGTCTATCTTTCTCTAAGGGGAGTTGTCCGGTTGTTTTATAACACTTAAAGCTGGAGTAGGCAAGTTTTGCGAAGCTAGACATTTGAGCTTCTATTTCAAACGATTCAAACTATAATATCCCACCCCCTCCCTTAAAAGCCGCTCCCCACAAAACACATGAACGCGCTGCCTGACTACAGAACTACTAGAGAGAGAGCTTTTGAGAGAGCAGCATTGGTCATGTTGCATTCACATGTAATAACACACACAACACTATAATAATGAACATAAACATTGCTAACGTTAGTACTCACCACTTTCAAACTAGCATTTTTAATATTGGAAATTCTATAATAGAGTTTTTACTGTGAAATCTGGAAGTGGATTTATTGCCTGCTCTTTCTCCGCCATTCTTGTGTTGTTTAGAATACCACTGCCTAGCCTGGTTGAAAACTATAGTAATGCTCATTCCAGGGGCAGAGTGCGCACAGGTAGGTATGTAGACAGACAGGTAGCCCGTCCAATAATTAGTCTTGGAAAGGTCTTAATGATTTGTCGTGTTTATTACAAACCTTTAGATGTATTGGTTGCTATCAAGATGTGAAGTTTATTTAGTCAAATATGACAAAAAGTACTTCTCAACAACATTGGCATCTTTTAACTGAAAAAACTCTAGCTGAAGGAGAAAAGCTGGTGTTTGTCCTCCGAGCATGCCCTTTAAAACCTGCAGCATCGACTCCCTAGCTCCCCAGCCTCAGCCCCAGCCCCAGCCCCAGCCCCAGCCAGGAAAAGCTAGTCATTTGTTCTTTGACACATGAACAGAGTGTTGGAACAACTGTTGGAATATCCCTCCACCTACTATTACTATTGATTACAATATCCCTTCACCTCCTGAATATAAATATTGATTTGAATATCCCATCACCAACTGAATATTCATATTGATTCACATATTCCCTCCACCTAGTGAATATGAATATGAATTAGTGGGCTCTGCAGCTTGGTTCGAACAGGACATCATATATGTTGTCAGCTGTTCAATAATGCAGCGTTGTTTCCTCCCCCTCCATCATCTTTCAGTCCATCTATTGATCCTACCTCCCTCCATCCATCCCTCTTTCTCCAAACCACTCCATCTATCTATCTGTCCCCCAACCCCATCACTTCTTCATCTCTCCTAACATCCTTTTCTCCCTCCCTCCCTCCCTCCCTCCCTCCCCCCTCCCTCCCTCCTCCCTCCCTCCCCTCCTCCCCCTAATCTGAGCAGGAGATAAAGCAGGAGAACTCAGTTTTTGTTACTCTTTCTCTGCTTTCTCCATTCTCTCTCTCTCTCTCTCTCTCTCTCTCTCTCTCTCTCTCCTCTCTCTCTCTCTCTCTCTCTCTCTCTCCAGGTCTCTCCTCTACTTCCTCTTCCTGCTGCAGTCCTTTAGAAGGTCGACCAGCCTGAACCAACTAGTTAGGGACAGATTGAGACAATAACACAAGCAGGCACCCCTCTCTCATGTCCTTAATGGCTTTGCCCTCCATTAGCCTGGAGAATTAAGACAGATAACTTCTCCTCATGCATCACATTCTAATCCCCACACCCACCCCATCCTAACCAAGCATATCTGATAATGAGAGACAGACAGAGAAAGAGAAGGACAGAGAGAGAGGGATGGGGAGAGACAATGGGAAATGTTAAGAGAGAAAGAGAGAGGAAGTGAGAGAGGAAGGGGGAGAGAGAGAGGGAGGGGTGAGAGAGAAAAAGAAACAAGGAGGGAGGGACAAAGAGGGGGATGAAAGAGAGAGTCTCTCCTCTTAAAAACTCTGCTAACTGTCCCCCTGAAGGTCAGACTGGCTGGACCAGAAAAAGAACGGGGCTGCCCTGCCTGCTTTACATTACATTACGCTCCATCTGAAAAGGTCAACAGCTTGACATAAATAAAATTGTATGACACAAGAACATGTATTTTGTGTGTGTGTGTGTGTGTGTGTGAGAGAGTGACATAAATACAGCCTCTGTTTAGCAAGGTGTGAGTGTGTACATGTTGATGTGTGTTCCCAAGTGTGCGTGTGTGTGTGTATGTGAAGGGGGGCTGTGTGTGTGTGTGTTCCTGTGTGTGCGCGCACGTCCTGTGTCCTGTCTGTCCCGTGTGAGTGTGTTACTATGTGTGGGGTCCTCTGTAAGCATGTGTGTGTGTCTGTATGTGTGTGCTCCTGTGTGTGCTCCTGTGTGTGTTCCTGTGTGTGTGTGTGTGTGCTCCTGTGTGTATGTGTGTGCTTGTGTGTGGGTGCTCATACCCTAGCAATAAGCTCTCCCACCATGCCAGTCCAGGTCCCGTTGGCCCCCGGTACCCCATAATGCCGGTCTCCCACCAGCTGGATCCGGTACTTGAACTTGAGGATGTCGGCAAGCTCCTTCAGCATGTCCACACAGAAGCCCTCGTACCGCTCGTTCCCCTCCAGGGTGTGGTGGTCTGGCCGCAGCATCACGTACGGGTTCTCCTGGAACACACAAGCTCATGTCGGGGTCTCGTACGGCGGCGGAGCGTTTGACTATGAATCGGGAGGTTGTAGGTTCAGATCCCCCTCTGTGTGTCGATCATTGTTATTGCTTCTAGTTTGGTTCTAGATGCATATTATGACAGAGCGACTGCATGTGGGAATGAAACAAAGTTTCTTTCCCACACAATTGTTTTAATGATAGGAATACGTAGGAGGCTGAGAGAAGCTCAACACGGCATTTGTTAGACCTAGCGCCTGTCAGATCCAAATCAAAATCAAACAGCTGGAGACAAAGTTGTTGTACTTCTACCAGCATCTTCGACTGGAGCAGATTACAAACAAACCACCCACTTTGATTCATGGTGATGGTTGTTTTAAAGTTTGACCCCATCAAATGTGGAAATTGAATGAAATGCAGTGTGGTGTGGGGCCCCAAGTGCTACGCTGTATGTCTCTACTAGCAGGATGTGTGTGACTGACTGGTCACCCCCCCACCCCCCCAACACACACACACACCCCACTCCTCTCTCAGACACTTACACCAGAACATTCTACAATGCCGAAACGGGGTTCCGTCACCATAGCAACAGCCCCTCCACCTGTGGAGGCTGGGGGGGGGGGGGGGGGGTGACAGCTGATTGGTCGCAGTGACCTCCTCTTCCTCCTCCTCATCTCGCTGGCGCTGTGAGACGACACAGGCTTTGCTCCCAAGGCGATAAGGACACACAATCAGACGGCTGCTAGGGTATTAACCCAGGCTGACCTCACACACTACACATACACACACATGCACCCTCACTCAAACACACACACAGACAGGACTTACTCTGGACCTGAACACTGCTCCTCTCTCTCTCTCTCTCTCTCTCTTTATCAAGAGTCAGTGAGTCACAGGAACTTTAATAAGAACAGCACCCGGACTGAACTCTACTGGTCTCTATTACAGAGGGGGGGGGGGGGGGGGGGAAGGGAATTTAACTTGTTTAACCAGCCAGTCATCCAGTTAGTCAACCAGCCAGCCAGCAAGTCAACCAGCCAGCAAGCCAGTCACACCAGCCAGCTGGACAGCCTGCCAGTTAGTCCCAGTAACTCTATAAATGCAAATCCCTCCATTTGTTGATTAGCTCATTTAAAGCGTGCACGCATGTTACTTCCCTGCCCCGGCCGACACCTCTGCTGTGCTTACGCCTCCGTCTCCACGCCGACCAAGCACGCTGCAGCGCACCGCTACTATAAATGCTAATTCATAGCTGGCAGCCTGCAGGAGCCACTCAAGCGTCACACTCGGACCGCCGCTTTCCTCTTCTTCTCATCGTTCTTTACCTCCGCTTCAACCTCTCTGTCTATCGCTCTCTTTCTCTCTATCCCTTCTATTTCTAGCTGTGTCACTGTGAAGCACTTTTTTGTTTTCTTTCTTACTCTCTCTCTCTCTCTTTCTTTCTTTCTCTCATTTTTTTCTCTTTCTTTGTCTCCCTGTCTCTCTTTCTGTCGCTTTCTTCTTCTCACTCAGCCAGAGCTAGTGTTTCATGGGGGCCATTTATAGACAGATTCACAAGGAGGGTGAGGACACAGTCTGGATTCAATTAATAAATCTCCACACTCTGGGAAGGAAGGGGAGGCGAGGGGCCTCAACCCCCCCCTGTCTAGCCTGCAGCCTTCTGGCAGAGTGATGGGATAGAGAAGGATGGGTCGTAGTTATCTGTGATCAGTCCAGCTGTTAGGGCCCAGCAAGCCCAGACAGGACTTACAGCCTCCAGGTTGACCTGGTTAACTACCAGCTATTCACACCAGGCATCCATCACACTGTCCATCGCTAACATTGCAGACCATAATCATGTTATGGCTGGGAGCCTTCCTTTCCTGTCATGTGGGGTAGAGCTAGTGGACCCCAATGCAGGGAAATGCAGGTAGGCAGAATGAAAGAAATGAAAATGTATTTATTTGAACAAAAATCAGGAATGGAAGAACCGACAAATATATGGACAAAGAAACCGTATAGACGCTGGTACCAAAGTAGACATAGGTAAAACTACTCCAGCTAAGGAGCAAACTGAATCTAACACACAGACACTTAACAAGACCCAGGGGCAGGTAATCACCCATCTACGGGGACACACAAGGAAGACACTGGGGCATGGTCGTGACCGTGACACCTCCTCTCCCCTCCTCCATTTCTATTCTCCTATCTCCTCTCCTTTCTCTCTTCTCCTCATCCCCCTCACCTCCTCTCCTAGTTTTCTCCTCTCCCTTCTCTCCTTTCCTCCCCGTGCTGGTCAGAGGGTATATAGGTATGATACTGTAGTTGTGTGACCTCCTGCATTCCTCATGTGACTCCTCAGCCTGCTACTTCATTCAGGCAGGTTCTTCAGAGAGCGGTATGAAATTGCCCTCGTCTCGCCCACAAAAATGAAATCACAAGGAAATTCTGCATGCTCTCAGAAAGACACCTTGGCAGAGTCGACCCGATGAAACAGCCAATTCAGGCTGAAAAAGGAAATGTAGCTTTTTTGTGCCTCTGAAACTAGGAAGGCGTTTTTATACTCGGCAAAGAGAAGAGCCTGGGTGAAAGAAGATAAGTTTGATGCTCTGATGCCAGGTTTTTAAGAACGCACACATTCACTCACATAGTCACTCACACACACTCCTCATGCCAGGTGCAGTTGCCAGTGAGAAACCTGAACTCCTGACTGCACACAGCACATAAGAACTTCCAGCTACAATGCTCCCGAGGTGCTTTCCCTCCCCCCTTCCCCCCCCCCTATCACCCCCTTTTTCCTATTTCCTCCCCTCTGCCAACCCCAACCTTTCCCCTCCTCTTCCTCCTCTCCCCCGTCGTTGCCCACGACTCCCCCTACCTCTCCCCCCACCTTCTCCCCTCCTCCCTTACCTTCCCACCTTTCTCCACCCCAACCTTCCCCCTTCTCTCTCCCATCCCCCTTCCTCTCTCTCTCCCCCCAACCTTCGCTCTGTCTTATCCACCTCTCCCCACTCTCCACCCCTCTCTCCCCCCTCTCCATCCTGTGGCATGGAGGCAGCTCAGATATATCACCCTCTCAGCCAGACCACAGCAACACTCTGTGCTACACTCTCAAAACATGGACTTTGTGAGAAAATGGCGAGCAAGCCATTCATCATGATACTATTACTCTTACACCAGGGTGACCTTGAGCTGGAGAACTCACCACGTGTCGCATCGCTGCATTATGGAAGCGTTGCTGTGTCTGCTAGGGTGCTCAGGATAGCAGGGGGTTTGAGGGGGGTGGACAGCTGTCCCTTCAGCCTACCTACGTGGATAGCTACATGGCTAACTACTTGGCTAATTACCTGGGAAACTTATGTACGTGTCTATCTGGCTAGCCATCTGGCTCTTTATCTATGTACCTAGCGAACTATTACTGTAACCTACCTGGCTAGCTATCTGGATAACTACCTTGCTAACTACCTACCTGGCTAGCTGCCTACCTGGCTAGCTACCTACCTACCTACTGCACCTGGCTAGCTACCTGCCTACCTACTTACGGTACTACCTGGCTAGCTACCTGGCTAACACACGTACACACATACAGACGTGAGAAAGGTCTCTCTACTCCAGTATAATAACATAGCAGTTCATGGTGAAAGAGCAGAGTGATAGAGCTGCATATACACAGCCACTGTGGCTTTCTGAAAATGCTCTGGAACTCTGTTTCCTACTATGTCCATTCCCTTTCTTGACTGTTTACTTCCTTTTTCAGTTCATTCATTCTTTTTGTCGCTCAATTCCATCTCTTCCTCTGGAAACCATCTTGCTTTACATCTTAATTCCCTCTTTCAAGGATCTCTATCACAGTGTGCATGCTTGTGTGTGTGTGTTTGTACCCTCACCAGTATAGTAGTGATAGTGAGAGTGGTATTGAAGAGTGTGTCCGTCACATTGACTGATGGTCGCTTCCTCTCCATGGAGAGACCTTCTTCTGAGTGCCACTCGCCGATCTGAAGAGAGAACACACACACACACGTTTACATGGGAGTTTACAAAAGGGCCAATCAATTAGACCCACTGAGAGAATCCTGCCGCAAAGGGACTACCTTCTAAACAGATTCAGTGACAATGCCCTACACAAGGTCACAAACAGAGAGGGGGAAAGAGAGAGGGAAAACGAGAGTGAAAGAGAGAGAGAAAGAGATAGAGAGAGAGAGGGAAGAAAGAGAGAGGGAGAAAATACAAGCTAGGGGAATGAGGCCAAGACTGTGCACTTTAACTTAGGATATGTGTTCAATCAGAGAAAACAGAATGCATTCATTAAGTCAATTAGCTCTATTCTGTCTGATGGCAGACAGGGTGTTCTTTAATCCTGTCAAACAGCACACACACACACCTCACACACAGTCCCCCACTCCTTTCACCCAACCTGGCTCTCTTCCCACCCCCTCCTTCTATCCACCCACCTCCTCTCCTCCTCTCTCCACCACCACACCTCCTCACCTCCTCTCTCCTCCACCACACCTCCTCACCTCCTCTCTCCTCCACCACACCCTCACCTCCTCTCTCCTCCACCACACCTCCTCTCTCCACCACCACACCTCCTCACCTCCTCTCTCCTCCACCACACCTCCTCACCTCCTCTCTCCTCCACCACACCTCCTCTCTCCACCCACCACACCTCCTCACCTCCTCTCTCCTCCACCACACCTCCTCACCTCCTCTCTCCTCCACCACACCTCCTCCACCTCCTCTCTCCTCCACCACACCTCCTCTCTCCACCACCACACCTCCTCACCTCCTCTCTCCTCCACCACACCTCCTCACCTCCTCTCTCCTCCACCACACCTCCTCACCTCCTCTCTCCTCCACCACACCTCCTCACCTCCTCTCTCCTCCACCACACCTCCTCACCTCCTCTCTCCTCCACCACACCTCCTCACCTCCTCTCTCCTCCACCACACCTCCTCACCTCCTCTCTCCTCCACCACACCTCCTCTCTCCTCCACCACACCTCCTCACCTCCTCTCTCCTCCACCACACCTCCTCTCTCCTCCACCACACCTCCTCACCTCTTCTCTCCCCAACCCACCCACCCATCCTCCCTTCTCCCTCTGGGGGATGTGTGTGTGTTTGGTGAATGTGCCATATGTTGCTTCCAGACAGCAGCATCTAAAGGGGGACGTCCTCTGTCTGCTGTGTGTGATCTTCTTAATGACTACACTAAACACAGCTAGGCAGCACCCACTCTGTTGCTATGCCTCTCTGCTGCTTCAGCTTGCTGTGGATGTGTGTGTGTGTGCGCATGTTAACTTGTGTGTGTATGTGTAACTGTGTGTTTGTGTGTGGATGCAAGCTACACAGTATGTTTGTGCAACTGTGTATGTGTGTGTTTGTGTTGGGACTGTACTGTAATGTACTGCTTTTGATGACTCGTGAGATAAAATAAAAATGCTTTGAGCTTGGCTTCACTTTGCAAGGGAAAGTTTCCTACTGTTTGTTTCAAGGCAGAGTCGCACTAGTCCTTCAGGGACACACACACCAATCAGAAGCTTCAATTGAAACTCGCTTAACCATTCTTCCAGCAGTAAACTCATGACGCACACAGAAAGAACGAGAGGGAGAGAGAGAGAGAGAGAGGAGAGAGAGAGAGAGAGAGAGAGACCCCAAATCAAAGATTCCTCTGAGAATACGATCAAAAGATCTCGCCTTCCATTTCCTGCTTTCTCTCTGCTTCATGGGAGAGATGGCACCAACACAAACACAGACACACACACACACACATCCATTCTTACACACACACACACACACACACACACACACACACACACACACACACACACACATACTACACACAAAACCCATATTGACGCACACACACATGCCTACAGAATACTAACAGTGCTGTAAAGCTTCTCTGTCACCACAGTACTGCTGCTGTGTGTGATGCTGATAGCTTCAGGGACGGAGGCAGGAGGAGGCTGGCAGAGCAGGAGAGGAGCTTGAGGAGGAGAGAGGAAGGAGAGGGCGAGGGGGGAGGGAGGGGGCGCTCAGAGCAGGAAGGGAGAGAAGGTTTCTGCCAAGAGGGAGGATATGCCCTGAAAATGACACACACACACACACACACACACGCACACACACACACATACATACATAGAAACGTATGCATACCCATGCACACACAAACACAAATATTTTGGTCTGGTAGTAAATGTTTGGGTTCCCAAAAGTGTGTGTGTGTGTGTGTCATACAGCTGTCTGATAAAGCAGTTCCAGAGTGGACCAGATGAGAAGGTCAGTTTGGTTTGTGTGCTTTCAAACACTTGCCCTTTCAACACAATCAACATTTTAATTTGCAACACATTGCAGCCAACCCCCCCAAAACGTGTCTTGGGGAGAGGAGGAGGGGAGGAGGGGAAAGAGGGGAGGAGGGGAGGAGAGGGAGAGGAGGAGGAGGAGGAGGAGGAGGAGGAGGAGGAGGAGGAGGAGGAGGGGAGAAGTAGGGGAGGAGAAGAGGAGGGGAGGAGGCGAAGAGGGGAGGAGGGGAGGAGGAGGGGAGGAGTGGAGGAGGGAGTAGGCAAAGAGGGGAGGAGGGGAGGAGAGGGAGAGGAGGAGTAGGAGGAGGGGAGAAGGGGAGGAGGGGAGGAGGGAAGGAGGGGAGGAGGGGGAGCAGACATCAAAGGGGTCATCAGGAAGCTGCAAGAAGCAATACCCCTCAGACAGAGCAACTGCTGTCCTACCAGACACACACACACACACACACGGAAGTGTCAAGGTCGCAGTATACTTGCTGCCATCCAGTGAAAGTGTGGTTGGTGGTTTATGTAGGGCCATGACATGTCCCCTTGGAACTCTGCTGGTACTCTAGGTCTTGTAAGACACACACACACACACAAAGACAGACACACACACAAAAATACAGACACACACACACCATGCAGCACATCGGCTCCCGAAAACCCCCCTCCCTCCCGCCTCCCCGTTAAATCCGTTAAGGCTGGGGGATCTTGCAAAACAGCTCATCCATTCTGCTTTTGATCTATTCCCCATCTCCGCTCTCCAGTCTTCCTACACAGGGAAAAGGGGGAGGAGAGAGGAGGAGAGGAGAGTGTATGTGCAAGAGAGAGAGAGCGATAGCAATAGAGAGAGAAATAGTTCCTGCAGTTTCTTAACACACACAGACATGTTTTACCACCATCCGACTGTCTTACAACAAGGACATAGTCCTCCAGGCCCATCCTCAGACCAAACCTCAGCTCAAACCTCAGTGACAGCCCCACCCCCATTCCAAGCCCCAGCATCAGCCCCAGCCCCTAGCCCAAACCTCAGCCCCAGCCCCAGCCCCTCGCCTCTGATAGATATGGGGTCCGAGGTCTTATCATAATGAGTTTCAAGGAGAGGAAAGGAGAAAGAAAGCTTTAAACTGTCATCCTGCAGAGATGCCCCCTCCCTCTCCATACGGCCCTCACCTCCCCCCCCCCCCCAACACACACACACTCCCACCGTGCGGCCAGAGCAGATTGGATAGAGCGTAGAAGCGTCAGCAGCCTAATAGAGTTCTCTGAGCGCGAGTGATGAAGGGAGGAGAAGAAAAGGCAGATTGGTGTAATAAACGTGGGGCGTCCTGCTGACAGGACATAAATAAACCAAATAGAGTAGGCAGAGAACGCTGCCGTCCGTATTTACCCTGTAACCGGGGGAGACGGGGTAAGTAACCACTAACCCCCAGTCAAATCCCTTCATGTAAATGGAAGTGTTCCAGACGCGTGTGCTAGGGTTGACGACGGGATTCTGCATTCCAGCCTTCTGGAGTTTTCCGGAGGAGGTAAGACTGAGCTCATCTCTCTCCTCTCTCACCTCCTCATCCACATCTCCTCTCCTCTTGTCTTCTCCCCCCGCCTCCCCTCTCTCCTCTTTCCCCCTCACTCCCTGCCTCCCTCTCTCTCCCTCAGTCCCACAGCCTTCCCTTTCGCCCTCTCTCCTTCCCTTTCCCCCTCTCTCCTTCTCTTTCACCCAGTCTCCCCTCTTCCCCTCTCTCCTTCTCTCTCCCTCTCACTCCCAGCCTCACTTCTATTTTTCTCTCTCTCCCTCTCTGCTTCTTTCTCTCCCCTACATCCTCCCTCCCTCCCTTCCTTCTTTCCTCCCTCCCTCCCTCCCTCCCTCCCTCCTCCCTCCCTCCCCCTGGCCTCTCTCAGGTGCTGCAGGTTCTGTACTCCGTGTTGATTAAGTTCCTTTATTACCTAACCCAATTAGTACACCAGTCAAGAGTCAGAAAGCCTGCTCTCAGCCCACACAACCCTGCAGGGCACACACACACATGCACACGCACGCACACACAAACTGGTACACACAAACAAACAACCAACCCTGTCAGCCTTTAACAGTAATTAGTCACAATAAAACACCATATCACGCCCTTCACTGTCAATGAGCTGAATTTAGAGAGTTGGAAAGGCGGAGGGCAGATGTGTGTGTGTGTGTGTGTGTGTAATAGAAATCCTAGCAGAGTAAGCTGAGTTATAGGAGCCATTCATCTGCATCTGGAGAAACACAGTTTCACAGCTCAGTACTGCACCAGATGCCATCTGTAGCTTTCACTCTCTCTCTCTGTTTCCCTCTTTCATTCTTCCCCTCCATCCCTCTCTTTATTTCTCTCCTGTTACACCCTTGGGAACATTTTCAAGGTTACAGTATGTTGTATCAGGGATATATGTTACACTTTACAATTAGATTTTCTATTTCTCTCTCCCTCTCTCACGATCTCTGTCACCTTATTTCTTAATTTAATTTCAATTCAGTAAAGCTGTATTGGCATGAATGAGTAAACATGGTTGCAAAGCAATATGAGAATGAACATCTCTCTATATTGCTCTCTCTATTGCTTAATCTCCCTCCCTCCCTCCCTCCCTAATCTGAGCAGGAGATAAAGCAGGAGAAACTCAGTTTTTGTTACTCTTTCTCTGCTTTCTCCATCCTCTCTCTCTTTCTTTCTTGGCTCTATTAGAATCCATCCCAAACATAAAACAGGCATGCAGATTGGAAGCCAATAAATATACAGTCATGATTAATTGTAACTTCTTCATTTTAGACTTTATTGCATTATTGAAGTAAAACGACATCCACTGAACAATGATGAGATCTAGCTGTTGTGTTATGTGGTAGTAAGGTTTTAGTGTCCTCTTTCTCTATTTCCTCTCTCTCTCTTTCTGTCTCCCTCTCCCTCTCCACTGCCCAGCTCACTGGCGTATTTTCAAGGTGCCGACATCATGTTAGTAATTTGGCAGATGGAAGGTGGAATTGGGGGGCAGGGGGGGGGGGGGGGTACTGCTTAATAGAACACACAGGGTAAGCATTAGGACTGACTATAAATAATTATTTCAAAGTACAATCTGCAAAAGGCATTACATCTACACCCCTGAGATGATACTGCATTTGCTGTCGGAGAAAAATAGAGACATATTACCACCCCTTTCATCAAATTGTCTTTAAATTGCCCAGCTCAACAAGGCTGTTCCTCCAGGCTCTGAAGACAATCATGCTTCTCACTATATCTCTCCTCATATCACTCCCCAGGCTCAGCCCCAGCCCCAGCCTCAGCCCCAGCCTCAGCCCCAGCCTCAGCTACAGGCTCAGCTATGGGCTCAGTCATTAGCCTCAGCCCCAGCCTCATTCCCAGCCCCAATTTCAGACCCAGCCACAGACTCAGCCCACCCATCTCAGCCTCGAGGGGGGGGGAGAAAGAAAGAGAGAGAGAGAGTGTGTTCACCTTGTCTTTTCTTTTTCACAGTGCTTTTATCTCTCTTCCTCTCTCCCTCCATGCCTCTTTCTCTCTTTCCTCTCTCCCTCCATCCCTCGTTCTCTCTCTCCCCCTCTCCCATCTCTGGCTTCCTCCTATATCCACACTGACACATGCAGAGTGTGTAGGTGGACTGCTCCAATATGCAACCAAACTGATACGCCTGAAGCATGCGTATCAAATATGATGTGGGGAAGAATCTGTGTGTGTTGTTATTGTGTGTGTGTGTGGTATGTTGTTAGTTACTGTGTGTATGGTGAAAATAAATATGAAAATGTGAGTATGTGCATGGTGTGTACGTGTGCAAGTGAGCAGTGTGTGTGTGTGTGTGTGTGTGTGTGTGTGCATGTGAGGACGCACGTGCACGTATATATGTAGATGCCAACCCATCAGTGCTGGCACCAGCGTCTCACTCTGTGCCAGGGCCTGAACACCTCCAGCAGCTGCCAGCTAGCAGCAGCCCCATCACACCAGCATGTGGGAGGTGTTGGAGAACAAAACAAACAACTCTGTCTGACACCCTGTCTCTCCTCATTACCTGGGCTGGAAGTAGGGAGGTTAGAATGCCTCACACTGGTACCACCACAGCACCCTGCTGCATGCCTGGACACCTGCCACTCTACTGGGGAGCCACCACTGTGTGTGTGTGTGTGTGTGTGTATGGGGCGTAATACGTGTCACTGGTTTATATGTAGAGGGATCATTAGCGCCACTAGTAACACCTGCCTATTCGCACACTTGTTATGTATCAAACTGTAAGGTGTAGTGTTTACTACGACTCGCCAAAGTACACCGTGAATGCACAGTGTGCAGTTGTGCTGGCACGATTTACGCCCCATATGTGTTTGTGTGTGTGTGAGAGTGAGTGTGTGTATGTAAATGATTTCACTGCACTCCTTACGTAATAGGTGTGTGAGAGGGAGAGTGAAATCAATAGATAGAGAGAGTAGGCCGAGAGTGAGGGAGACAGAGAAATTGAGAGATATACACAAAGAGGAGGGAGAGAGAAACATAATGTTTATATAGAGGTAGTGATATGGAAAGAGACAGAGTGACGGAGAGAGAGGAAGGAGAGAGGGAGAGAGAGAGAGAGAGAGAGAGAGAGAGAGGGAGGAGGGAGAGAGAGAGAGAGAGAGAGAGAGAGAGAGAGAGAGAGAGAGAGAGAGAGGGAGAGAGAGAGAGAGAGAGAGAGAGAGAGAGAGAGAGAGAGAGAGAGAGAGAGGGAGAGAGAGAGAGAGAGAGAGAGAGAGAGAGAGAGAGAGAGAGAGAGAGAGAGAGAGAGAGAGAGAGAGAGAGAGAGAGAGAGAGAAGAGAGGAAGAGACAGCGAGAGAGATACTTTTTTACTTTAAAGATAACTTTATTGGACAGTCAAAACTGCCAGCTAACCAACAGTTACACCACAACAGCCATTTTTCTCTTACTTACTCTTATTCAAACAAACCCCAGTCAATTTTACATTTCCAGAGAGAGAGAGCGAGAGAGCATGAGACTGATAGATAGGAAGAGACAGAGAGAGAGAGGGATGTTTGGAGGATCACAGCTCTCAGAGTGGATGTCAGGGAAAGGGTATTCGAGGTGTTTCCACGCAGCTCTATAAGACAGCTGCAACAGGGGATGTGCCATTTTAACAGCCCGACACAGCAGCAGACAAACATCTTCAAAAGCCTTCGACACACGCAGTTAATATGGTATATTACACCATATCACGGCTCCTATCTGGCAAAGAGAAATATGGAGGGACAGAGGGAGAGAGT
The DNA here is from genome assembly GCA_023658055.1 of Thaleichthys pacificus. Lineage (NCBI taxonomy): Eukaryota > Metazoa > Chordata > Actinopteri > Osmeriformes > Osmeridae > Thaleichthys > Thaleichthys pacificus. The sequence continues at coordinate 5,549,896 of CM042852.1, forward strand.
GTGTGTGCATGTGTGTGTTACAGAGGTTAGCCTACTCTCTGCTCTGCTGCAAAGCCAGAAAACAACAAAACACACGTACAGTACACACACACTGACACACTGATACACACACACTGACACACACGCTGACACGCAGACTCCACATGTTGTTTCTCATAGGATCGTTCAGAAGGATAAAAGCTTTCTTCATGTGGAGTCAGACAAGTCTGTCCTTCAGCACTCCATCTCCACAATACCACTCTCTTCCTCTTCCTCTCCATCTCCACAATACCACCCTCTTCCTCTTCCTCTCCATCTCCACAATACCACCCTCTTCCTCTTCCTCTCCATCTACACAATACCACCCTCTTCCTCTTCCTCTCCATCTCCACAATACCACCCTCCTCCTCTTCCTCTCCATCTACACAATACCACTCTCTCCTCCTCTTCCTCTCCATCTACACAATACCACTCTCCTCCTCTTCCTCTCCATCTACACAATACCACTCTCCTCCTCTTCCTCTCCATCTACACAATACCACCCTCCTCATCTTCCTCTCTATCTACACAATTTTACACAATTTCTTTCTATCTATCTCCATTTTCTGTCTTTTGACTGCCCAATGACTATTTTTTTTTCAAAAGTCAATTTGGGTGTCCTTGCTTTCTCTCTCTCTCTCTCTCTCTCTCTCCTCTCTCTCTCTCTCTCTCTCTCTCTCTCTCTCTCTCTCTCTCTCTCTCTCTCTCTCTCTCTCTCTCTCTCCCTCTCTCTCTCTCTCTCTCTGTCTCTGTCTCTCTCTCTCTCTCTCTCTCTCTCTCTCACTGTCTCTCTGTCTCTCTGTCTCTCTCTGTGTCTGTGTTCAGTCTGGGAGCTGTGCAGCATGGTGGACAGCAGGTATCTCACCTGCCTCAGACCCTCCTTGGTGTTCTGCATGATCCTCAGGGCGTAGTTGGACCGCTGTCCCTTGCTGTTGAACTCTATGTGACCTGTGAGGCCCTCCAACTCCACCTGCCAGAGATGGGAAGGCAGACCGCTGTCAGAGCTGTGCATCACCCACACAGTGCAGTTGGTTCATTCATACTGCCTCGAGACAATTTAAATGATAGGATCTTTATCTGTGAGGGAAATAAGGTCATTGATTGAACAGAGTTGTTTCCCACGAGCTAATGAGGAGTGTCAGTTGGACAGAATGGTGGGGGAGGGGCGTGCCCAGCCTCACTGACACAGAGACAAAGGAAACCAGAGAGGAGCTGTCAATCAAGTGGGATGCCATGATGATGATGAGAGAACTAGATGGGGAGGCAAACATCTCATTTGTACAAAATGACCCATTTCCTGTGTCAGTGAGCTATTGGATACGTGTCACTTCCTGGCAACTTGATGGCACAATGGAGTAAGAGCCATTTACAGCTAACGCGGGGCGTGTTGTGGTATGACAGCTCGTTGCTGGCTTCTGCCTGTCAGTGAGGAGATAGGGGGCGTGGGTCTCTGGAAGAAGAGATTGGCCACTACAGAGCAACACAATACATTTGCATACATTGAAATGAAGTATAGTATTATAGTATAGTATCGCCTTGCATTGTATTGTGTTGTATTCCACTGAATTGTAATGTATAACATTTGATTGTTATATTGTAAAAGACACAACATTATACAAAAGCTGGTTAACTCTTGATAACATGTGGAATGCTGTTCCCCTCCGGTCCAGGAGAGGCGCCCTCCTCACCATGCGTAGGTAGTTCATGAGGCTGGTGCCGTGCTCCCAGATCTTGGAGGACTTGCAGGAGAGCTGGGTGGCGCCTACATTCTGACTCCGGTTCAGCTCCTGGACCGCCGCCGCTACCGCATGCACAGAGTCAAACAGCAACGCCGAGGATAGCTGGGAATGGGTGTGTTTGTGTGTGTAAATGTGTTGAGTGTGTGTTTGTGTGTGTGTATGTGCGTACATGTGTTTTGGGGGAGATGAGCACAGGGTCAAAAGGTTATTAACAAAGTCAGCATATATAACACTGTGACACATCATGTGACCTTCACATTTACTATTCACTGTGCAGACACACACTCTCAAACACACACACACACACAGGCACACCTACACTTGCTAACATCAAAGCATATTATCATCATTTAGACACGCCCACACACTTTCTCTGACCTTCTGCTCCATCCCTACCTATAAATACGCACAAACACACCACACACACATACACGCCATACACACACACACTACACACACATGTACCCCAGGACTGACAGCTGGGTTGGTCATGCAGGGGTTAACCCCTCCCTGGAGATCCAGTCAGATTATTCTATTAGATCATTAGGAAGGTGGGATCTGCTGACTGCTGGAGAAAACTATCTCCTCACCTCTCCTTTTCATTTCCTCTCCTCTCCTCTCTTCACTCCTCTTTTCCTTTTCATTTTCTTTACTCTCCTTTCCTTTCCTCTCCTTTTCTCTCCTGCTATCTTTTTTCCTTTCCTTTCCTCTATTGTCCTCTCCTCTCCTCCCCTCTAGAGGAAGAAAGGAGTGTGATAAGTCTTGAGTCTCTGGAGTTCCTGGTCTCAGTTGTTCTGCTCTCTGTCTCCTTCGCTATGCCTTCGGTCTGTCCCTATGTGTGTGTTTATGAACCCCTCGTCTCACTCTCTCTCTTTACTCTCCGATCTCTCTCATCTCTTCTCTCTTTCATCTCCTCCATTTCCAATTTTTCTCTACTTTTTCTTTTCTCCATCGCAGTTTTTTTTGCTCTTTTCCCCTCTCTTTCTCTTCCTCTCTCTCTCTCATCCCCCCCCCTCTCTCTCTCTCTCTCTCTCTCTCTCTCTCCTCTCTCCAACTGTATTGTTTGAGGCTCAGAGCTGTTGTTCGTCTCTCTTTGACTCCCTTGTCAAGCAAACATCTTGTGATTAATTAAAGATAACTCCTAATTAAAGAGGCAAAGACGCAGGCGAAAAACAACACAGCTGCTTTCTACAAACAGCAGCCATTGATTTGAGCTCATTCACTCTAGGGCATCATTAGGAAACAGGAGCTCAATAAAGCCTATTAATGAATGACTGTTCTCCTTGTTTGAAGTCATAAAAACAAATAGGAAATGCTGCACCCCGGTGATCCCTCCCGCTCGCCGGGCGCGCCCGAGCAGAGAGTCGGGGGTCAACGGTGGTTCGTACGAGGCGTGAGGAGCATCATGTGACCGACAGAGAGAGTCACGCTACCGCTGCCAGCCCGTGGCTTTGACGAACAGAGACTTATTAAGGAGCGTCTCTGCACGCCCTGCGGCCGAGGGGAGGAAGTGGAGTCTAAACGCGCTGACGTTCTACGGATCCACACAGTCTGCAGGGGCAGAGCTGGTGGTGAGACAGGCAGGGTGCTCCTGAACGACATGGTGGATGTAGAGTCTGACTCTATCATGATAAAGATAGAAATAGAGGTCCTGTAGGGCAGGACCTTTGTTTCAAAGACCATAGATCTGTGTCTACTCTATTTAGTCTATGTTATTGACGTCTGTGAAATCTATGAGAGTGATTAACTAAATAACCTGTTTAATCTAACCTGTCTATTTGAGGTTATTTATTTATCTGTGCTGTCCTTATCATTACCATTGTCAATCAATCATTACATCAATCAATCAGATCAATACAATCTGATCAATTCCCCTAACATCCAGATGTGTCTATCCTTGCAGAGACTCTCTGTTCTCTGAACATGCCAAAGATAGTGAAAATCATGTTGATACCATCTATGCATCCTATATCTCTTTGGAACATTCGGTCTTGGTCTCTCCTGATTGGCCGATGCTCTCACCGGGGTCCCTGCAAAGGGGGCGTGGTCACAGTTCTCCTGCCAGGAGCGGTTGAGACTGAGCAGGAAGTCCTGAAAGAAGGGGTTTGTCCTGTTGAAGACCGAGAAGCCAAGGATGTTGGCCGGTGGTCCGAGAAGTCATCCAACTGCAGCATGGAGAACTCCTGGAGGAGGGGGAGGGTGGGAGGGAGAGAGAGAGAGAGAGAGAGAGAGAGAGAGAGAGAGAGAGAGAGAGAGAGAGGGGGGGAGAGAGACAAAAAGAGAGAGTGAGAGGGATAAAGAGAGAGAGAGTGGGGAGGGAGAAAGAGGGAGGGGGGAGAGAGGGAAGGGAGGTAGAGAGAGAGAGAGGGGAGAAAGATGAGGGAGCAAAAGAGGGAGGAGAAAGAGATAAAGAAGAGAGAGAGAGGCAGTAATGATTAGAGTATGCAGATATGGGGCAGTAACCTGTCAAATATAAATCTGGTTTATAGGAACGGAACATGACCTGGGAGGGTCAGGCTGAGTGCAACACTGTCCTATTATATCACAGAAGAAAGGCCACACACTCATGCAACATGTCTATACCCAGCCTCCGCCCAGCTCAGCCCCAGCCTCCGCCCCAGCCTCAGCCTCAGCCCCAGCTCCAGTAACGTGAAAGAGGAGGATGTGGATGGTGGGTGTAAGGGGAGGTTGACAGGAAATTGTAAAGAGAGAAAAGAAACCAGGAGAAATGGAAAGAGGGGTGCGGTAGCAAGGTCTGACAGGACAGCAAGGGGTCGGTGGTGGATCAGCAAGAGAGAGAGGGAGTGTGTGTGAGACGTGTGTGTGAGACTGTGTGAGAGTGTGTGTGTCAGAGCAGGAAGGGGATAAATCCTCAGAGACCCGACCTCCCAGACCCACTTGGCAGCTCTGAATCCCCTGGCTTAGACACGCTAGCATGGAGCTGCTGCCATGAACACATCACACACTCACAGTACACACACACACAGTCACACAGTGCACACACAAACACACAGACATACAAGCTTCCCCAGCGAACACACACACACACTCAAAGTACACACGCGTGGAGGAGTCGTGAGGGAATACACACACACACACACACACACATATACAGTACATAGATACATGGAGAGGAGGAGAGCTGACGAATACAGAGCAGAGAGAGGTGGGAGTCCTGGATATGTTCTGAGACAGGGAACGATAACAATGACACAAAGAACTGGACCACAGAGGAATGAACCCAAGCATGCACTGTATAGAACACATCGAACTCAGGAAGTAGAGGGAAGGGGAGAGAGGGACAGAGAGATCAAAGGAGAGGAAGACCGGGAGAGAGAGAGAGAGAGAGAGAGAGAGAGAGAGAGAGAGAGAGAGATGAGAGAGAGAGAGAGAGAGAGAGGGAGAGGGAGAAAGAGAGAGGGAGAGAGCGAAGGATGGAGAAAGCAGAGACAGAGTAACAAAAACTGAGAGCTGTAACCCAGAGAACATCCTATAGGAAGGGAGGAAGCGAGGGAGTAAGACTGGGAGGGTGGTGAAGGGTGGAGACCAGAGAAAGGAGACAGTCAGTTAGTCAGAGGGCCTCGGGACCAGGAGGAGGAGCGGAGGAGGAAAAGAGTAGAGGGAGAGGGCCAAAGAAGAGGAGAGGAGGCAAAGAGGAGAGGGAGAGGAGAGGGGGAGAGGAGAGGAGAGGAGGAGAAGGGAAGAGGAGGAAACGATGAGAGGAAGAAAGCACCCCACTGGAGGAGAGGAACAGAGGGAGAGAGGAGGAGAGGAAGATAGGTCGAGAGGAGAAGAGGGGGAAATGAGGACAAAAGTGAACTCCACAGTTACTTTACAGTACACTTGTTAACAAACTGCTGAAACATATATTTCTCTATGGCTCTCTCTCTCTCTCTCTCTCTCTCTCACACTCACACTCACACTCACACCACACTCACACCTCACACTCACACACACACACACACACACACACACATCTACACTGTTAGTCAGCCCGTCCTTGATAAGAGTGCTACTCAGCTGATTGCTCAAACTTAAATCAAACTTCACAAAAACCCAGCCATCCCATGTGGCCCAGCCAGAGGGTAAGGTTAGTCTAGGTTTGTTTGGTTTATTTAATAGTCCCGCATGGCGGTGCATCCCCTGGAGGGTGAGGTTGGATCAGGTTAGTTTTGTTGTACATCTCAGTCTGTGATCTTTAACTGATGATTAGAGGAGAGCTAACAAGCTCCCCTCCTGGGCTCTGCTCCCCTTCACTCCACCATTCATCTGTTCCTGTCTCTCTTCCTGTCTCTCTCAGTCTTCAGCACATGGCACACCGTGGTCGCACCCCCCCCCCCCAGGCTGTGTTTGGAGGCCCCCGTACACACACACACTGTAGGACTAATCTGAGCTTGTAGAGGCTTGTAAGTCAGCATGCTGTGAGTCAGCATCTAGGAGTGAGGTGATGGTAAGGAGGGGAGGGTGACGGAGGGGTGAGGAGTGTGAGGTGGGGGTGACAGGGGGTGAGGGGGCATGACAAGCTGACTGCGGTTAGGAAGGGCTGAAGGTGAGGAGGGGGGGAGGGGGGGAGAGGGGGGGACTGACATTCTGTCAGCTGCGAATCAATAGGATCAGGACACGAGCCAACCCCAACCCCACTTTCACACACAAACACACCATCCCCAACCACACCCCACCCCACCATCACACACACAAACACACACACACACACACACACACCATCCCCAACCACACCCCACCCCACCATCACACACACAAAACACACACACACACACCTTCCCCATCCACACCCCACCTTCACACACACACACACACACACAGACACACACACCATCCCCACCCACACCCCACCCACCATCACACACACAAACACACCACACCCCACCTTCACACACACACACACACACACACACAGACACACACACCATCCCCAACCACACCCCACCCCCACCATCACACACACAAACACACCATCCCCACCCACACCACACCCCACCTTCACACACACACACACACACACACACAGACACACACACCATCCCCACCCCACACCCCACCCCACCATCACACACACAAACACAGACACACCCTCCCCATCCACACCCCACCTTCGCACACACACACAGACACACACGCACGTACTCACACACACACACATTCCAACACACACACACAATCCTCCAAATCCCAGCTTCTCGCCGGCTGTCACCTGTTGCCAGCCGGAAGCTGCACTCTTTCTTTCTCTCTCTCACTTTATTGGTCTGCCTATAGCTTATTTGCTTGCTCTTCTATCCCTCTCTCGCTTTCACTCTCTTTCTCTTACAGACACACTTGAACAAGCTCAAACACACACTTGTGTGGTACAGAAATACACAAACACACACACTAAGGCACACAATGTTTGTTATGGTAAATAATGAGTTCCCTGGAGGCTTGTGGTTACTGCTGTACATTGTCACGCACACACAAGCACACACACGCACGCACACACGCACACACAAACCCACACACACAAACCCCCACACACACGCATGCACGCGCAAACACACACATGCACAGCACCACCACCAGCAGACAATGATGCACGTGTGGTTTGAAAGGCAGTGTTGTCCTCTCTCACAGCATCACAGACCTGTGTTCAGTACAGATGTTGGTACGTATGAGACCATCACAGTGTGCTCTGCTCTCATCCTCGCTCCCTTTATCCAACAGAACATCATCCATCTGGTGGACTGCTCATGAAGATCGTCATCATAGTCATTATAGTGAGTCCTTCAGTACATCTAAACCCTCACCCATATCTGGACATGGACCAAAACCATATTGTGTTATTCTAGAGAACATGCCCATACTATCCAGACCTATTTTATAATAGACATATTTGGGTAAAACGTCTTAGTAATTTGACAAACATCTGAATCTTAGACTTCATAGACTTCATCCATACCCCATGATAGACATCCTCCATATCCCAGTACAGACTGCATCTATACACCAGGATAGACATCATCCATATCCCAGTACAGACTGCATCTATACCCAGGATAGACATCATCCATATCCCAGTACAGACTGCATCTATACCCCAGGATAGACATCATCCATACCCCAGGATGTACAGAGGCAGTATAGCAATGTTCAAGGCGGTCTTCACAGATCTCTTATTAAGCTACATGTCTGTAAATTACATATTGATTTTCCCGGTGATGAAAAATGAATTAATTACATCCCCTCTCTATCGAGCAGAGGGTAAGTAATGTGCTTGGGCCACCAACGGGCCTGTGTTTAATAATGAAATCCCTTTGAAGCTCCACAGTGATTACCTTAATAGGCCAAGTGTTCACGCAGTGTTTAGAGCTATAAGTCATTTCATGCTCATATCAATTGCCATGTAAATTCTGTTAGAGCTCCAAAGCCTCCTCCAGTCTATTCATCATACAGCTGTAGAGAGGAGGAGAGGGGGACAGGAGGAGGAGAGAAATGAAGTAGAGGAGGAGGAGAGAGGATGAGGAGAGGAATGAAGTAGAGGAAGAGGGGAGAGGAGAGAGGAGAGAGGAGATAAATGAAGTAGAGGAGGAGGAGAGAGGAGGAGGAGAGAGGAGGAGAGGAGAGAAAGGAAGTAGAGGAGAGAGGAGGAGAGAGGAGGAGGAGAGAGGAGAGAGGAGGAGGAGAGAGGAGGAGGAGAGAGGAGAGAGGAGGAGGAGAGAGGAGGAGAGGAGAGAAAGGAAGTAGAGGAGAGAGGAGGAGAGAGGAGAGAGGAGGAGGAGAGGAGAGAAAGAAGTAGAGGAGAGAGGAGAAGAGGAGAGAAAGGGAGGAGAGGTTGAGTTTCATCATTTTAAAGTAAATAACGTGTCATCATTGTCTGGATTTGATGCAGAATGATTTAATAGGCGCATATATCAAAACAAGCCAGGGGTTTTTCTGCTGAGGGAAGAAAATAAACGACCACTTTTGAATTCATTATTTAGAGAATTATGTTTTACAATGAGTTTGACCTACAACAACAACAATAACAGAGCAATTTGTGAACAACAAGAGCAGATCGTCTCAAGAGTCTCTAGACCGGGCCTCGTCTCAGATGCCAACTGACACCATTAATATTACAGATGACAAAATATGCTGAGACTCACACATTACTGCAGTAAATCCCATCAGCCTTTTCCTCTTCTCTCCCTTCCTCCCTCCTTTCCCTTCTCTCTTCTCTCTTTTCATTCTACCGTACTTCTATATTCTCTCTGGTTCTCCTTCTCTATTCTCTCCTCTCTCCACTATTCCCTGCACCCTTCTTCCTCTCCTCTCATTCTCCTCCTCTCCTCTCTCTTCTCACCCTGCCTTCTCACCATACCTCCTTCCACCTGAAGAACGACAAGGATTAAAAGATAAAAAACATATTAGGTTTGTTGTGAAAGTCCATGAGAGGAGCCGTTCCTCTGTGATTACATATTAATAGCGCTCTAGGAGGTAGAGAGACTCAAAGGCAGACCATTTGTAACGAGATGGAAAACACTGAAATATGGATGCAGTTTAACAGGTCACTATGGCAGAGGGTAGGGAGGCTGGAGAATGCAGGGGCACAAAGCACAGAGGGGACAGAGAGAAAGAAGAGGGGATGACAGAGAGAGGTGTGTGTGTCTGAGAGAGAAAGAGAGGGAGAGAGGGTAAGGGAGAGAACAAGAGGGGGGGGGGGGTGTGTGTTAAAGGGTAGGAAAAAGAAAGAGAGAGAGAGCTGTGTGTTGGGGAGAGCCAGAGACAGGTGTGTGTGTGTGTGGGAGGGGGGAATGAGAGAGAGATAGTGAAAAATTGAGAGAGGCAGGAGGCTTTCTCTCACTGACAAGTGGAATTAGGGAGCAGCTCAAATCAGTTTATTCCTGAAGAGCCTCTCTCTTCCTTCTTTGGTGTCACTTTATGCTGCTTCCTCAGTCAGAGCTAGCTCGGGCTAACTCAACTAGTGGAGGAGGCTAACTCAACTTGTGGGGGAGGCTAACTGTGACCCCTACTGTTTGAGCTAGAGAAGCTAGCCATGCTAACTGGGTTTACCAGACATCCCAAGTCTCATTTAGACATTTTACATTTAGTCATTTAGCAGACGCTCTTATCCAGAGTGACTTACAGTAAGTACAGGGACATTCCCCCGAGGCAAGTAGGGTGAAGTGCCTTGCCCAAGGACACAACCTCCCAGAACTTCCGGGAGTCTCCCACATTTCAATAGCGGCTCCCTGATGCCCGCAAATGCTATACAAAATCGGGGATTTTGTATTTTGAGCGAGCGAGACACTGTCCTATGGTCATTTCTGGTAGAGAAAGGAGCATATCACGCGTCCTGATTGCGTCCCGGGGGGGAGGGGGTGGGGGGGGGGGGGGGTGCAAGCTGCGCTAAGTACTGTGTAGACTCGTGCAAAACTATAAGCAACTTGTCACTTCCTGCCAGCAAACAACTGGCCTGATAATTATTTTGTTTTGTTTATTGATATTCTGTCAACATCGGTTATAGTCCTTATTGAAAAAACCCATACCTAGGAAACACAGATTTTCTGCCAGCCCCTCAGTGGCTTTATAATAAACAACCTTGAAACAGGTTTTGGAGCAGATACAGAGTGAAGGGAAATAATCAGCAGTGACACCAAAATAAACACGTTTCGAGAGAAAGCTGGCTTCCACATCAAAAGACACCAAAAGATGAAGGTTTGCTTCCACTTTACAAGACTGTCACCACAGCTCCCTTGATTAATGAACTAGCTCATTAGGATGGGTAGCAGAGAGAGAGTGACACACATATGCACACACACACACACCACACTCTGACTCTCTCACACACAAACACACGTACAAACTGACTATCACACACATACACACACTTTCACTCTCTCAAACACACACGGAGGGACTATATTAATTTGAAATAAATAAATCTCAGAGAGTGAAAAAGAGGTAGAGAGAGAGAGCAAAAAACAGATGGAGAGAAAGAAGCCGACACAGTAATCGATACAACCCAGACTAACTCATAAAGCTCCACGCTGAGAGGAAGCTGTCAATTAGGGTGTTAACAAGTTGTCTCAATGCCCCACCCTCTCTAAGAACACCCAGGAGATGATTGGAATTCTGTCTGAGTTTCCCTTTGCCATGGCAACAGTGAGCCCCCCTCCCCCCCACTTTGTTGGGTCACAGAGGCTGTGGAGCAGTACCCGGACGCCATGGTAACGACACAGGTCGGTCGTGGCTGGCTACCCCCATGTTGTCTTCCTATTAGCTATTCTATTACTCAGCTGATTGGCTCCCAAACGCTGTATCTAAACAGGGAAATATGAACTTTACATTAATTTAATAGCAATCATTTTCTGCGTCACAGTGGGTGGTTTTTTAAAAGGCTTTGACTGACAAGGGTGGGGGTCTTGTTGACGAAGCTGAGATCGTTGTTATGGTGATGCGTTCATTCGTTTTGTACACGTGCCGGAAGTGGGGAGGGTGGAATAAGGATGTGAATATCTCCTGTCAAATTCCATCGCTCAGATAGAGAGACAGAGAACAAGATGAGAGAGACAGAGAAAGAGAGAACAACAAAGAGGAAGAGAGAGAAACAGAGAGTGAGAGACCACAAGAGAGAGAGAGAAACAGAGAGTGAGAGACCACGAGAGAGGCAGAGAAACAGAGTGTGAGAGACCACAAGAGAGGCAGAGAAACAGAGTATGAGAGACCACGAGAGAGGCAGAGAAACAGAGTGTGAGAGACCACAAGAGAGGCAGAGAAACAGAGTATGAGAGACCACGAGAGAGGCAGAGAAACAGAGTGTGAGAGACCACAAGAGAGGCAGAGAAACAGAGGAGAGACCACGAGAGAGAGAAACAGAGTGTGAGAGACCACGAGAGAGAGAGAGAAACAGAGAGTGAGAGACCACGAGAGAGAGAAACAGAGTGTGAGAGACCACGAGAGAGAGAGAGAAACAGAGAGTGAGAGACCACGAGAGAGAGAAACAGAGTGTGAGAGACCACAAGAGAGAGCAGAGAAACAGAGAGTGAGAGACCACAAGAGAGACAGAGAAACAGAGAGTGAGAGACCACAAGAGAGAGAGAGAAACAGAGAGTGAGAGACCACAAGAGAGGCAGAGAAACAGAGAGTGAGAGACCACAAGAGAGACAGAGAAACAGAGAGTGAGAGACCACAAGAGAGACAGAGAAACAGAGAGTGAGAGACCACAAGAGAGAGCAGAGAAACAGAGAGTGAGAGACCACAAGAGAGGCAGAGAAACAGAGAGTGAGAGACCACAAGAGAGGCAGAGAAACAGAGTGTGAGAGACCACAAGAGAGAGAGAGAAACAGAGAGTGAGAGACCACAAGAGAGGCAGAGAAACAGAGAGTGAGAGACCACAAGAGAGACGAGAGAAACAGAGAGTGAGAGACCACAAGAGAGACAGAGAAACAGAGAGTGAGAGACCACAAGAGAGACAGAGAAACAGAGAGTGAGAGACCACAAGAGAGACAGAGAAACAGAGAGTGAGAGACCACAAGAGAGGCAGAGAAACAGAGAGTGAGAGACCACAAGAGAGGCAGAGAAACAGAGATGTGAGAGACCACAAGAGAGAGAGAGAAACAGAGAGTGAGAGACCACAAGAGAGGCAGAGAAACAGAGAGTGAGAGACCACAAGAGAGAGCAGAGAAACAGAGAGTGAGAGACCACAAGAGAGGCAGAGAAACAGAGAGTGAGAGACCACAAGAGAGGCAGAGAAACAGAGAATGAGAGACTCTCTGTTTCTCTGCCTCTCTCGCATTGTAAATAGCCATTTTGGGGGCCGGCCGTTGGCCAATGGTGGCTGGTGAGGAGGGATGCAGGCAGGAAGAGAGACCAGGAGCCCCAGGCCCTGGAGCAGGCATGCCAGCAGAACAATGCCAGAGAAATAACAGGGATTAACTGTTGAATAAAACCATCAGCAATGCTTCACAAGTTCTGCCATGCCCCCTTCATCACGCAAAGCACAAAGCCCCCAATCACCTTTCCTTGGTGAATAGCCAGAGAAGGGGGGGGGGGGGCAGGGAGAGATGTGTGTGTGTGTGTGTGTGTGTGTGCAATGTCACTGCCAATGTCTGAAGAATATTAAGCCTTTTCTTGTTTTCTTGTCAGGCTAAATAGAAAACGAGGCGAAAAGGCCACCTTGCTTAAGTGTGTGCATGTGTGTGTGTGTCTGTGTAACTGTGTATGTGTGTGTAAATGTGTGTGTATGTGTGTGTGTGTAAATGTGTGTGTAATGTGTGTGTGTGTAAGTGTGTGAGGCAGCTCTTCCCTCCAGCAGCATGAAGTTGATGGTTGTCAAGAGGGATCATCGATGTGGAGACTAAATGAGACATGAAGAACAAACAAACGATAGCGAGGTGCCTGAGTGTGTGTGTGTGCATGGGTGTGGGAGCGTGGAATGGCGTCCGCCGAGTGACGGGTATAATTTGTCAGTCACCCAATCGTGTGCGTTAACATGACTGTGTGTGTGTGTCTGTGTGCCATTGTGTGTTTACATCAGTGGGTGTGACAGTGTGTGTGTGTGTGCCGTCAGTGACAGGGAGCCGCTTGCTAGGCATATCTTCTGCTTCCCTAACCTTCAAACGACATCAAGAGAGTCACAGAGGGGATGAGGCGTGGTGGACCACGGTGATTTACACCACGCTGACGTGTGTGTGTGTGTCTGAAGGGGGGTGGGGGGCACTTCTGTGTGTGTGTATGTGTGCCTGAGCCTTCATCTCTGTGCATGCGTATACACCTGTGTGTTTATGTGTCTGCCTGTGTCTCTGTGCATAGGTGTGTAACTGGGTGTGTGCCTGTGTCTCTGTGCATGGGTGTGTAACTGTGTGTCTGCCTGTGTCTCTGTGCATGGGTGTGTAACTGTGTGTGTGCCTGTGTCTCTGTGCATGGGTGTGTAACTGGGTGTGTGCCTGTGTCTCTGTGCATGGGTGTGTAACTGTGTGTGTGCCTGTGTCTCTGTGCATGGTGTGTAACTGGGTGTCTGCCTGTGTCTCTGTGCATGGGTGTGTAACTGTGTGTGTGCCTGTGTCTCTGTGCATGGGTGTGTAACTGTGTGTGTGCCTGTGTCTCTGTGCATGGGTGTGTAACTGGGTGTGTGCCTGTGTCTCTGTGCATGGGTGTGTAACTGTGTGTGTGCCTGTGTCTCTGTGCATGGGTGTGTAACTGTGTGTGTGCCTGTGTCTCTGTGCATGGGTGTGTAACTGGGTGTGTGCCTGTGTCTCTGTGCATGGGTGTGTAACTGTGTGTGTGCCTGTGTCTCTGTGCATGGGTGTGTAACTGGGTGTCTGCCTGTGTCTCTGTGCATGGGTGTGTAACTGGGTGTCTGCCTGTGTCTCTGTGCATGGGTGTGTAACTGGGTGTCTGCCTGTGTCTCTGTGCATGGGTGTGTAACTGGGTGTCTGCCTGTGTCTCTGTGCATGGGTGTGTTACTGGGTGTGTGCCTGTGTGTACCTGCCGTGTATGTATGTGTCCACGTGTGTGGAGGTGTTCAAAGTGTACTCTTATCCAGGCCCTAGAACAGTTCGCTTGGCTGAGACATCAACTAAGTGATCCCTCCATGTCTAAAGTCTTCCAGCAGAAATAAAGAACTCCCAGTGACACTTGTCAGAGGCTGTCCAGCCAGGCCCAGCCCTGACAGCAGAACACCACTCTCGGCTTTGAAACGAGACGTCTTGTTTCTCTAAAGGGTGAATTTTTCTTCAGTTCATCTTACGGTTATTTTAGGATGAGCGTGGGCCACGGAGGACTGGACACCAGCCCAGGGGGAAAGGTGAATCCCAGAGACTCCTTCCTGTCTGTCTGACAGAAAGTGGATGGCCTCTGTGTACGAGGATATTGGAAGGAACCGCATCTGCTTTGTGCTGCCTTCTTGACATTCTACTCTTTCCTTTTTCTCTCTTTCTTTCTTTCTCTTTCTGCGCCTCTCTTTTATTCTCTCTTTCTCTCTCTCTCTGCCTCCCACTGTCTCTCTCTGACTCTCTCTCTGTTTTTCTCTCTCTCTCTCTCTCTCTCTCTCTCTCTCTCTCTCTCTCCCTCTCTCTCTCTCTCTCCTCTCTCTCTCTCTCTCTCTCTCTCTCCCTCTCTCTCTCTCTCTCTCTCCCTCTCTACCGGACTCAGGGGGCTGTGTTTAGCCAAAGTGAATGATTGTTTCTAGATTATTCATTACTCCAGCCTGCATGTCCCGTGGGGTGCGTGAGGTGAACGCTGAGAGGAGGGGACACAGAGTGGTGCTGGGGATGATGGAGCTCACCCCCACACACACACACACACACACAACCATAAGCACACACACATACACACACAGGCACACACACAAACATATGCTCAAAAACACACACACACAACCATAGACACATACACACAGGCACATATACACATGCGCACACACACACACACAACCATAATAACACACACACCGACACACACAGTCAGGAACATTAGCTGTGATAATGACCCATTATGTTCTGTCCTAACAGTCACCCGAGGACTGCAGTCCACCAACACAACGGAAGGAAACACACACACACACGTTTACACATCCCACACACCGAGAACCGACTATAGTACACGCACACACACACAAGTTCACACATACGACACTGACTATAGGACACACACACACACGCACACACATGCATACGCACACATACAAGTTCACCCATAAAACACACCAAGAACTGACACTAGGACACACACACACACACCCCAACATATACACGACACACACACACACCAACACACACACAAATAGGAGGAAATTGGTAAGGAGGAGAAGACAGGTTTAGGGAGGGATATAATGTGGTTTTGGGCAAAAATCGTGTTGCCATTGAATAGCTGTCACTTTGCAGGTCAGAACAGATTCCCAGGAGGAGTCTTCAAGCTGCACAGAGCCACGAGCCTCATCAGAAAGCAAGCCTGCGTTACAGCTATACGGCCCAGCTAGTGCGTACTAACAGGTCAATCCAGGGGGTGTGGGATTGTGTTTTTCAGATGTTTGGTTAAAGAAACATTGTATTTATAATTGTATGAAATATGGAATAAAATGGATGCTGAAGAAGGTATCAATTTTTTTTTTGTGGGGGGGGGGATTATATACTGCAATAGCCACAAGCACCTCACCTCAGAGAACAGGCCTAGAACTTCCTTACTGTATCGCAAAGAACATCACCTTACTGTACCTCAGACAAGCCTATAACTATCTACCTGAACTAGCCTATTCCTTACAGGAAACGGCTGTTTCTACCAACCGTGCACAATGTTAATAGAGGAGGCACAGTAAAGTGGTTGGAAGTGATGGAGCTTAATCTGGAGCTGCCTGGGACATTGTTCTCGATGTATAAATATGATTTCTACATTTCTAAGCTTATTGATCCGGAACATTTATATAATGCAACTTACCATAGCAAACTTTCTGATCAATTTGCAAGTTAACTGAGAATAGCTTTCCATCAATCTCTTTGTAACTGTACTTTCAATATGCACTACTTTGCTTCGAGTACAAGTCCCTGTCCCCTGTCCCTGACCCTGACCCTGTCCCTGAACCCCATAGCCAGAGAGACAGAGGAGGGGAGGACACGAGGGGGGACATGAATCTAAGAAACCATGACAGTAATGGCGCATCAATCAGCCGGATATAAATGACCCTGCAAGACCATTAGCCTGGTGTTCCCAGCCTTGTTTACGTCCTTTGTGGGGCAGCTAGCTGTACTGTACCTGAGGCTAGCAGAGGCCAAGAGAGAGGCTAGGTCAGATATGTCTAGGTAGGGTTAGCTAGGGCTAGATAGGGTGTCTGTTGTTACCTTCAAGCTCTGAAAGCAGATAGTAAGGGTTAGCAAGGGGCTAGTAAGGGTTAGCAAAAGGGGCTAGTTTGTTTGTGACTCCTTACCAGAGAGGTGAAGATGTAGGTGTAGTAGACAGACAGCATCCCCAGCTCTGATGCCTGCACAGAGACAGAGAGAAGGACAGACAGATAGAGAAAGAGAGCATAGTTAAGGAACCGTAGAGGAGTGACCCCCCAAGTAGAGAAAGTAAGAATGGGGACAAAAAAGGAGAGGTGGAGAAGGTCAGTGATGTTCCTCCTCGATTACATGCCAGCAGATCAAATCCTACTCTTGATTCAAAGCGACACATCCTTATCTAATGATCTCTCTCCACAGGGAGATTAATAAGGAGATCTGTCTGTATGCAGAACCACACTGTACCATTTCATTAAACTCAAAGTCACAGTAGGAGACAGTTTGTGAAGGACACGGCAGGAACTTCTGCCCGTTTTATGTAAATATTAGGAGGCTTTCACAGAGCTATCGACCTGATGCTTATGTGGATGTATTTGCATAAGGTAAGTGCTCCACGTCAGGTTCTCAGAGAAGGCTGTTTGCGTGTGTGTCTGTGTGGGGGTGTGATAGAGAGACAGATAATGTTTGTGTGTGTGAAAGAGAGAGAGCGAGAAACAGATAGAGAGATAATGTGTGTTTGTGTGTGTGAAAGAGTGAGAGAGAGAGCAAGAGAGAGAATGTGTGTGTGTGTGTGTGGGGAGGGGGGTGGGTGGACATAAAAAGTCAGTGGCAGTTGGTGTTCCCAGGTGTTGAGTTTGGGTGCCAGATGACAGAAGCCTAAGTCGCTGACCAGCTCTGGTCTCCAAAGTAACATAGTCACAACGCATATATTTTATTCCAACAATCAAAGCTGCAGAAAAACCACGCCTCCATAGAGTGTGTGTGTAATTGTGTGAGTATATATTTGCTCCAGTCACGGTAAAAGGATGGTTATTTGTCAGTAGCAACCTGTTAAAACAGCTTTTTTGATCAATTTTCGGCCTTAAAATAGGATGGGAATGATCTGTGGACGCTTTGTATGTAAAACCAACTGTGTTTGTGAACGCAACTGTCAAAATGACAGTGTACACCTACGCACTTAACTAACCAACTCTCCTGGGTTCTAGCAGATTCACCTCACAATGAAGGACAGGAAAATATACACTTCCAGAATTCTGCCTTCCATGGTCATTGGTCGTAATAGAACAACTTTGTTTTGGGCATTAAAGACTAGAGACAATCGGCTAGCTAGACAGTGTAAATGACCTGGGATCACAGGTTACAGGGACAACGTGTATTTCAATATTAAATCTCTGTTAATGTTGACAGAGAACGGAACTCTTTGTTTTTGTTGTTTACTATGTCGGCGTTCTGTTTGGGTCACATGGAAGATACTCCTTGACAAGCTCGGCAGCCAATCAGTCTACACACACATACACACACACACCATGGTCTGATTGGCACTTTACTGAATATGTAAGGAGGAAATGAAAACAAAACACAGAGAGATGGAGAGAGAGACATAGATAGAGAGATGGAGAAAGAGAGAGTGAGACAGACAGAGAGAGAGAGAGAGAGAGAGAGAGTGGGTATGTGTCTTCCAGAAGCAGAGGTAATTGGCCTAACTCTGGGGGGTGGATGCTCGGGGCAGCTGACCTTGTAATCAAACCTCCTGACTGGCAAAGGAAAGAAACAAGGAAAGAAAAAAGAGTGTGATGAATAGAGAACATGTGAGAGAGAGAGAGAGAGAGAGAGGAGAGAGAGAGAGAGAGAGAGAAGGAGGGAGATAAAAAGGGGAAGGAAGAGAGAAAGAGAAGGATTGGGAGGGGAGTGGAAGGGGAGTGTAAGTGAGATAAAAAGAGGGAGGGAGAGAGAAAGAAGGAGGGAGGGAGAGAGAAAGAGAGATAGAGAAAGAGATATACTACTGCAAGCTCACGCTGGTCTCTCACTGGGGTTCCCATGGCAACGGGATGCCCAATGTTAGCCCGAGAGAGATTGTGATCAATGAGAGAAAAGAAAAAAAGAAAGAAAAGGAGGGAGGCAAAATATAGACAGATATATATACAAAGAAAGAAAGAAAAAGAAAACTATTCAAACTACCTCTATATAAAAATGTATCGCTTATGACAAATCACGTATTAAGGCCCCGTCACACCATAACGTTCTGGTCAAAGTTCTCTGAACGTTCTAATCGTTCAATTTCGAGCGTTCTAGGGCGAGGTGGACACATCTGGCGTGTGACTAACTAGGGTGACTAGGGTGGGACTGACGCATAACTAGCGAGGGACTTACACATGAGGAGCGTGTAACAGCGACCAAGTAAGACACCTCTGAAAACTATTAGCGTGTGATGACGTGTCACTGGCGTGTGAATAACGACAGAGTAGCGTTTTGCTGGCGTGTGGGTTTTATGACCAAACGGGTATAAAACACTGGAAATCAGTGGATTCAGTTGTCCTGAACAGTAAACATCATGCCGCCTAGACGACATAAGGGTGCGAGGGGGGCTTCTGCTACTAGCGAGTGAGTTGTTCGCTTCAAAGCAAACGATGAATAACAACTAAGTAACGCTAGGGTAACGACTGACTAACGTGTGCAAAGTTAGTCAAACGATAGCCAAACGTGTGCAACGTTAGTCAAACGTTCCACAAACGGTCTTCAGCGTTATCCAGCATTTAAAATGAAACGTTGAAGAACGCTGGTCGCCATGAGAACTTTTGTGCATGTTGAAAACTTTTTTTTTGGACCAGCCTTCTCCGCCGATCACCGACGATTACCAGCATCACCAGCGTCCACACAACACTCTTCTGGCGCTATACCAGTGACCATGGACGATTACCAACGTTTCCTCTAACGTCATAGAACGTCGACCAGAACGTTATGGTGTGACGGGGCCTTTACAGGCGTGTAAAAAGAGTCCAGAGATGAAGACCCAGCAAGGTCCCCTGTGTTTCCCTCGCTCCTATCCCAAAGAACCTCATCCTGTGTGATACAACAACAAACAAACATGTTCACAAACAGCCAGCTAAATGATCCATTACAGTCATTAAGCCAAGCCAGGCGGCCCCCACCCCTCCATCCAACACTGTCTACAAAGAGTCATTAATCCAGTCTAATGAATAGATTTCTTTTCATACTGCTGGCCCTCCATCACAGAAGAAGAAGAAGATATCTCCTCCTCCAGGAGGCACCATGTAATGTACTTATCTCTAACCAGGCCTTCCTTTCCTCTGGGCAAGCTTACTCTCTGATCCAGGTTCCCCTCCTGAATCCTGCCTATGTGCAGCAGAGGTGGTTCAGGAACAAAGCTGGTTTGATGAGAAGCTCTGCCCTGTGAGAGATTAACTGGTTGTCATTCGCAGTACTTGGAGGAATCCTCCTCTTTGGTCTAGTGGCACGTGGGTGAGACGCTGAAGCCCAGTCTCACATCATCTCTTGGCACAGTATTAACATCCATTAGAACGTTTATTTGTTTAATCGGATCGTTGTTTTGTTTGTTTATGTATTCAACATGTGTGCTGTATTTATTTAATTTGTGTATTTGATTCTGCAGGGAGTATGCTGTCACCAATGCTAGGATTCCAATTGAATTGATATTTTTAATTTGATCATTGTTAATTGTTGTTGCATTATTAGTTATGTGTTCTGTTGGGGAGCTTGCTGTACAATGTGTGTTTTGGGCAGAGTCAGGGATGCTGCAGGTCACACCCTCGGGGCCCAGTAGGACTGAGACTGGGCTCGTCACTGACGGACGGAACGGCTCTGACAAGACTGATGTGCAACAGTGCCTCGTTAATATGGCCTCTGCACAGGGACAAAAGCATGTCCTCCATTTGATGTCCATCAGCCCTGAAGACTGGCTGTTCTATGCGCTGTCTAAAAAAGTTAGACACACATCAAGTTAGACACACATCAAGTAACTAAAGTGGAGAGTGTTATAATCAAATTCAATCTTCTCTTGACTCTGGGTTAGATTAGAGGCCCTGGTCTATATTATTGAGCAGGAGCAGACCAGGATCTCTAAAGGTAAATGGACGGCATTTATATAGCATGTTTTCTACCTTAGAGGCACTCAAAGCGCTTACATTTTTGCCTGTCATTCACCCATTCATACTCACAGTCACACATACCGATGGAGGCGGAGCTGCCGTGCGAGGCGCCGGCCGGCCCATCGGGAGCAACTTGGGGTTCAGAGTCTTGCTCAAGGATACTTCGCACATGACCTGGGAGGAGTCGGGATCGAACCGCCAACCTTGCGATTAACAGACGACCCTCTCTACCCCCTGAGCCACAGCCGCACACAAAGCTAATCTAGACGATGGTCTCTGATACCGATTATTGAGCAGGAGCAGACCAGGATCTTTAATCTAGACGTTGGTCTTTAACACAGATTATTGAGCAGGAGCAGACCAGGATCTCTTATCTAGACGATGGTCTCTAACACAGATTATTGAGCAGGAGCAGACCAGGATCTCTTATCTAGACGATGGTCTCTAACACAGATTATTGAGCAGGAGCAGACCAGGATCTCTTATCTAGACGATGGTCTCTAACACAGATTATTGAGCAGGAGCAGACCAGGATCTCTAATCTAGACTTTGGTCTCTAACACAGATTATTGAGCAGGAGCAGACCAGGATCTCTAATCTAGACGATGGTCTCTAATACAGATTATTGAGCAGGAGCAGACCAGGATCTCTTATCTAGACGATGGTCTCTAATACAGATTATTGAGCAGGAGCAGACCAGGATCTCTTATCTAGACGATGGTCTCTAATACAGATTATTGAGCAGGAGCAGACCAGGATCTCTTATCTAGACGATGGTCTCTAATACAGATTATTGAGCAGGAGCAGACCAGGATCTCTTATCTAGACGATGGTCTCTAATACAGATTATTGAGCAGGAGCAGACCAGGATCTCTTATCTAGACGATGGTCTCTAACACAGATTATTGAGCAGGAGCAGACCAGGATCTCTTATCTAGACGATGGTCTCTAATACAGATTATTGAGCAGGAGCAGACCAGGATCTCTTATCTAGACGATGGTCTCTAATACAGATTATTGAGCAGGAGCAGACCAGGATCTCTTATCTAGACGATGGTCTCTAACACAGATTATTGAGCAGGAGCAGACCAGGATCTCTTATCTAGACGATGGTCTCTAATACAGATTATTGAGCAGGAGCAGACCAGGATCTCTTATCTAGACGATGGTCTCTAATACAGATTATTGAGCAGGAGCAGACCAGGATCTCTTATCTAGACGATGGTCTCTAATACAGATTATTGAGCAGGAGCAGACCAGGATCTCTTATCTAGACGATGGTCTCTAATACAGATTATTGAGCAGGAGCAGACCAGGATCTCTAATCTAGACGATGGTCTCTAATACAGATTATTGAGCAGGAGCAGACCAGGATCTCTAATCTAGACGATGGTCTCTAATACAGATTATTGAGCAGGAGCAGACCAGGATCTCTTATCTAGACGATGGTCTCTAATACAGATTATTGAGGCAGAGCAGACCAGGATCTCTAATCTAGACGATGGTCTCTAATACAGATTATTGAGCAGGAGCAGACCAGGATCTCTAATCTAGACGATGGTCTCTAATACAGATTATTGAGCAGGAGCAGACCAGGATCTCTAATCTAGACGTTGGTCTCTAACACAGATTATTGAGCAGGAGCAGACCAGGATCTCTAATCTAGACGATGGTCTCTAATACAGATTATTGAGCAGGAGCAGACCAGGATCTCTAATCTAGACGTATGGTCTCTAATACAGATTATTGAGCAGGAGCAGACACAGGAGCAGACTGGGCACCGCTCACACTTACCCTCTCCAGGATGATGTGGGACATGGTGGCGTTGGCATCCACAATAATGGTGGCCGTCTTGTCATCCCGAATCTCCTTCAGGAGGGGGGTGGGGTCATTGCTGTCGTCTAGCATGCGCACCGACAGTGTTTCCTTGGAGATGAGGAACTGGCGCAGCAGGCGTTCCAGGTTCAATAAGCCTACAGTGAGACAGGTGCAGAGCAGTGAGACAGGTACAGAGCAGTGAGACAGAGACAGAGCAGTGAGACAGGTATAGAGCAGTGAGACAGGTGCAGAGCAGTGAGACAGGGACAGCAGTGAGACAGGTGCAGAGCAGTGAGACAGGTGCAGAGCTGTGAGACAGGTTCAGGAGGAGACAGACAGGTAAAGGACCAGAGAGACAGGAACCTATACAGACTCAGAAACATAGAAACTGAGACAGTGCCAGATTTTTGGGAGATTAAGTGAGACAGATAGTGACAGTGGCAGTATACCAAAGCCAGGGACAGATAGATTTTTAAAATTTAATGACAGACTGTCATGGAAAATGTACAATAAAAGTATAAATAAAAAATAACAATAATTCAAAGACAGAGCTCGACACAAAGGTCCATCTTCAAAATTAAAATGAACAGTTACGACCATTAAAAGAAATAGAAAACTGCCCATTTCATCCCCTTCTAGCAACACATAAAAATGTCTTATTACTCAGCCAGCAAAAAATAGATTTTTTAACACCCTTTATTGTCATTCATTAAAATTATTTCCATTGAAAACACTTTAGCTGAATTCCTCTAATGGCCCCAATTGCTGGTCATTATCAGATAAAGGAGCTGTCTGTCTCCTGCTCTGAGGCCTCTGCTGAACCTGACCCTTGGGATTCACAAGTAAAGACAGGCTAATGACTCATCTGAACTGATCAATACATCCCTCACAACGTCTCTAACCCCGACCCTATCACCCTATCACGCTTTCATAAAAGCCCTCAGAATGCTGACACCATGACTGAGACCCAAGACCTCTGTACGCTGTAAGGAGAACACTTCCTTTCTGTCTGCCTCTTCAACTCCTTCCCTTTCTCTCTCTTTATTTATTGTGCTACCTCTCTATCTCTCTTTCTCTATCACATTTGGTCTCTCCCTCTTTCTTTCTGTCTTTCTGTCTTTCTCCCTCTCATTATCGCCCCCCCTCACCTTCTCGCCTCTTTCCTTTTCTCACTCTCTTTCCACTCTTTCTCCTTCTCGCCTCCCTCCCTCCCCCTCTCCCTCCCCTCCCCCCCTCCCCCTCCCTCCCTCCCCCTCTCCCTTCCCTCTCCCTCTCCCTCCCCTCCCCCTCTCCCTCCCTCCCTCCCCCTCTCCCTTCCCTCTCCTTCCTTCCTTCCCTCCTTCCCTCCTTCCCTCTCCTTCCTTCCTTCCTCCTTCCTCCCTCCTTCCCTCCCTCCCTCCCTCCCTCTCCCTCTCCCTCTCCACTCTCCCCTCTTTCACTTTGTCTCCAGCTGGCTCAGTGTCTTCAGCTGTCATATCAACTTCTGCTGTTCTGTAGTTGTTCAGCATGTCTTTGATGAGCTTCAACCCCCCCCCCCCCCTCCTCCTCCCTCTCCCCCCTCTCCCTCTTCCCCCTCTCCCTCTCCTCTTCAATCTCCAGACCTCCTTGCATGACATTGCATGCAATTTCACATTGGGTTCGCTACATTAGACCGTACACTGCTCTGAGCACAGCTGGAATTTCTACCTACCGCTGGTCCCTTGACACACACACACACACACACACACCAACACACACAATGTCTCTCTGTTAAAAATACACACACACACACAGACTGTAGAAGTTACAGGGGATTCAACCCTCTGGTGTTCTGACGTTGATCTGTGTGTGTGTGTTCATATGTGTGTAGACGTGTGTGTGCTGATGTTAGCATCTGGTCATGCTCTTCCATCTCCCTTAATCAACGGGCCAGAACCCATGCCGAATACTGAGTTGCCTGTCTGAACTGAGGCACAGCAGGGCTCGATTTAAATGTGCGTGTGCCAAGTCCTTTGTAGTCCCCATGGCTGCCTAACGTATGCAGCAACAGTCTGTGCGTGTGTGTGTATTCTATGTGTGAAGTCCTGAGAAGTGCCTGTGTCTGCCAACCCTCTGTGCCTTTGTACAAGCAGCCGTGCAGGTGTGTGTGTCTCATTGGCATGGCCCACACACACCTGCAGTCTCTCTCTCTCTCTCTCTCTCTCTCTCGTCTCTCTCTCTCTCCTCTCGTCTCTCTCTCTCTCTCTCTCTCTCTCTCTCCCCTCTCTCTCTCTCTCTCCCCTCTCTCTCTCTCTCTCTCTCTCTCTCTCTCTCTCTCTCTCATCTCCTCTCTCTCTCTCTCCTCTCTCCCTCTCTCTCTCTCTCTCTCTCTCTCTCTCTGACAGGCTAAAGCAGCTCCTGTCACTCAGGGCAGACAGCCAGTCATTTCTCTTTCACACCCGTCACCTCACAGGCAGCTCTGCAGCAAGCCCCTCCACACTCATATGCAGACACGAACGCACACACGCGCACTGCACACACATTGTCTGCTCCTCCTTGCTCCTCATCCTCCTCATCGTCATCACTTTCAACGATCATCGTCACCATCACTATCACCATCGCTTTTTTCATTCTCCTTCTCCTCCTCCTCCTCCTCCTCCTCCTCCTCTTCATCCCTTACCCCACCTGTGTTTCCAGAAACAGGAGGCAGTAAACCTGTTCTTTTCCTTTGCCATTTTTAATTACAGATTATATTCATGGCTGATCAAACATTCAAGCATAGTTGTCAGCAGGTGCATTGCAGACCCTGGGACAAGCTACGTGCCTGGTCTAAAAGCACAAATCTAAAGTATGGTAATGTTGAATATATTTTTCAATACAGTTGTGATGTCAAGTAACTGTTTCTGTAGAGAGCAAGAGTCCGTCACAGTAAGATACTGTACAAGGTGAATGCATTCCTCTAGATCCTTCTGAGGAGGTCTGGATGGAGGTGAAGTTTATGAACGTACATCCTTCTCAGGATCTGTGTCCTCTCTCCTCCTGCACACTTAACCTCAGCCACAGCCTTAACCCCAGCCTCAACCCCAGCCCCAGCCCAGCCTCAGCCCCAGCCACCCGATGGTCATGTTGAGGAGTCTGCCAAGTTCCATTAGGCTGCTAGAGAGATGGTGATTAATGATGTTCTGGTAAGGGCTGGCTGGAGGGGGGCTGGATGAGCCCAGTCCAGGTGCAGGAAAACAGTGGCTGGAGATGAGGCTGGGGCTGGGGCTGGGGCTGAGGCTGAGGCTGGGGCTGGGACAGAGGGTGAGGATCGGAGGGGTATTGGATAGAGGGGGGCTGAGACCTGCTACTAAGGCTCATCCATCATATCTCATCTTTTTTTCACCCCCCTCCTCCTCCCTGTCGCTCCCCATCCTCCAACTCTCCCTCCTCCTTCTCCCCCCTCCTCCTCCCTGTCCTCCCCATCCTACAACTCTCCCTCCTCCTCCTCCTCCCTCCTCCCCCCCCCCCTCCTCCCTCTCCTCCCCCTCCTCCTCGGCAGTAGTCATCAGATGATGAAGAGGTCACCCTTGTTCCCTGCAGCCTGCTATTTCCTGCTCTCCACCCACACATGATTCCAGCACAGTTAGCTTCTCCCCCTCCTATCCTCCTTTTCTCAATCCCTCTTCCCTCTATCCCACCCTCATCCTTCCATCTTCCATCCTTCTTTATTTCATTCATCCTTCCCTCCGTCTCTCTTGCAACTACGATCTTTTTTAAGCTAAGAAAGCAAGTCCCTGTTTTGTAGCTTTACGGGTCTTTTACAGTCTTCATTGCATTTACTTGACTGTTTTCTGTGCGTGTTGCAAAAAAGTGCCAGGTATCCTGCTTCACAGCAAGTCTCAGCCCTTATCGATCTGTTTGAGTACACTTAAAACAACACCACACACAGCACCACACACACAAACAAGTTCCGCCCACCACGCACACACGCGTAAACAAATACACAAAGACCCACACACACGTACACAAGCACACACACACACACACACATTCAAGCACACACATACACTCGTAAACAAGTACACACACTCTCTAAAACACACACACACAAGCTCGCAAACACAACACGTGAACACACACACAGACAGAAGATCATGTCATCGCATGAAATGTGACAGGTGATGACACATTTCCTCCAGGTCTGAAGAGGTTTAATGGAGATGTTCTGGCCTGGGATCCAGAGCTGGGATCCAGAGCTGCTGTCCCCCCCCCCCCCCCCCCCCCCCCCATATCGCAGCTGCTGCAGCAGAGGCAGGCCAGGTGTCTGGGGGCTGCCTGGCAGGATGGCCTGGAAACCAGACATCCAGCAGGGAGAGAACACACTCCCAAACCTGCAGCTCCTCATCTGCATCTAGCCCTCAGTCTGACTCACCACCTGTCTGTCACATCCTCTAGACACCTGTCAGTTTGTACATCAAAGATTGTGTGTGCGTGTCTGAGTTAGCATTTGCACGTGTGTGTTTGCATCTATGTTTCTATTCATGTGTGTGTGTGTACATGTGTAAAGGCACAAGTGTGTGTGTGCACTCACAGTCAGCCTGTGCGCAGATGAGGCAGGCAGTGGTGGTGTTGAAGAAGGTGAGCAGGCCAGCCACGGCCAGGCTGATGTCTGTGTTGGTGGGCCTCAGGTCCAGGGTGGTGAACCTGGGGAACTGGACTTTCAGGATGTCCTCTGGAGCCACCTTCACATACGGCACCTGGCCAGGGACACACAGAGCAGAAAGTCAGGTGAGTTGGATGACTAAAACGTGTTTTCAGCAATGTGCCACTGACCACCCCCCACACCGCTTCGCCCAATCCCCCCCCCCCCCCCCCCCCCACACACACACACACCGCCCACTCGCACCACCCTCTCCCTGCCCACTCGCACCCCCCTCTCCCTGCCCCACTCGCACCCCCCTCTCCCTGCCCACTCACACCCCCCTCTCCTGCCCACTCGCACCCCCCTCTCCCTGCCCACTCACACCCCCCTCTCCTGCCCACTCGCACCCCCCTCTCCCTGCCCACTCGCACCCCCCTCTCCCTGCCCACTCGCACCCCCCTCTCCCTGCCCACTCGCACCCCCCTCTCCCTGCCCACTCGCACCCCCCTCTCCCTGCCCACTCACACCCCCCTCTCCCTGCCCACTCACACCCCCCTCTCCCTGCCCACTCACACCCCCCTCTCCTGCCCACTCGCAGACCCCCCTCTCGTGCCACTCACACCCCCCTCTCCCTGCCCACTCACACCCCCCTCTCCTGCCCACTCGCAGACCCCCCCTCTCCCTGCCCACTCACACCCCCCTCTCCCTGCCCACTCACACCCCCCTCTCCTGCCCACTCGCAGACCCCCCTCTCGTGCCCACACAAACACAAGCTGCAGGAGTCGTTTGAGGACTCGCGTGTGTACAGACTTTCACGAGAGAGGAGAGAGGAATGAGAGATAAAAGAGAGCAAGGAGGGTAGAGGAGAGAAACAGAGAGAAGAAGAGGAGGCGTTTAGAGAAACAAGTGTTCATTATATTCTCATCAGCCTAATTAGAAGCCTCCTCTATCTGAGAGTCTTGTTAATAATTCAAGCTCTTCCTCAGACAGCAGCTGAGTTAACACTATACCCCCGAAAGGACCCGATAAATGAAAACTGCTTCTCTATTGATTCTGGAGGAAACAGACGTAAACATTACTCGTGTGGCTGTTCTGTTTGTGTGTGTGTGTGCCTGTGTGTGTGCCTGTAAGGGGCGTGTGCCTGTGCGTATGTGAGTGTGTCTGAGTGTGTGTGTGTGTGTGTGTGTGTGTGCGAGGACACTTGCAGTCAGCCAGGTATTGCTGTGTCAGCGGCAGTAAGTAAACAATCACTCAGAGGTGAACACAGTGATTCCCCAGTTCAGCCTGCTGAGAGCAGAGGAGGCCTCTCAGTGGAAGCTCTCCCATCGGCAGGTTCCAGGGACTCGAGTTCATCTCTGCCTGCTTGGGGACCCGGGCGCCAGCAGCAGGCTCTAATGAGACCCAACGTCTCGCCTCCACAGGTCCTACCAGCACTCCAACACCAGCACTCCAGGAAGGAGGAGAGCAGCAGTCATCTCGGCCTCTCTATCCCCTTCTGATGGGGGGGGTGAGGCAGGGGCGGGTGGGTGATAGAGATCGAGAGAGAGTGAGAGACGAAGAGAGAGGAGAGTGATGTCATGCAGAACCATGATGGGAGAGTCCGAGAGAGGAAGAGATCGAGCATGAAAGATAGAAAAAGCACAAGAGAGGGACCGAAAGTGAGAGCGAGGAGAGGAAGGGAAAGGCAGAGAGAGAGAGAGAGAGAGAGAGAGAGAGAGAGAGAGAGAGAGAGAGAGAGAGAGGGGGGGGACAGAGAAATAGGCATGAGACAGAAAGAGAGGAGAGTATGGAGAGAGGAGAGGGCAGCTAAAGAATGACATGAGGGGGTCGTGGCTGTTCTGGGGAGGGTGAGGGGTATGGTGGTGGTGGTTTGTGGGGGGTATGGTGGTGGTGGTTGCGGGGGGTATGGTGGTGGTGGTTGCGGGGGGTATGGTGGTGGTGGTTGCGGGGGGTATGGTGGTGGTGGTTGCGGGGGGTATGGTGGTGGTGGTTGCGGGGGGTATGGTGGAGGAGGGAGGAGAGGGGGGGGGGGGTGACAGGACTTGAAGGGGCTCCTGGAGGGCCTGGTGGGACCAGGGGAAGAGCCTCTTCATCACGGCAGATTGCCTGTCGGTACGACTTCACACCGCCATACATCGCCCCGCCATCCTGCTCCCCGGCCCTCCAGGAGCCCCAATTGGTTCTCCATGGCTGGCCGTGGCGCCGAGACAGGGTCCCCTGGCCCCTGGATGGATGGAGGAGCCACCACAAGTGACAGCTGGGCTTGAGATGACACTCTGTCCTGTTTTCTCCTCTCTTCTTCTCCTCCCCTCTCTCTCTCTCTTCCAGCTCTCCTCTCCTCCCCTCTCTCTCTCTTCCAGCTCTCCTCTCCCCCGAGCGAGCTGGGAGACCTGCGTGTCGTGTAATAACCGGGACACGCTGGGGAAACGGAGCTCGGCTTCCCTCTCTCTTTCTTTTCTTCTCTTTTCTTCTTTTCTCAGACAGGCACGTACTTGCCTTCCTCTCACACACACACAAACACACACACCCACACACGTACACACACACATACACACACACCCACACACGCACACCCACACACGTATACACACCCACACACACACACAGAATCAACTGTACCGGTCTCCCTCATCAACAGTCAGGATAGAGCCGGCAGTCATTTAAAAGGTAAAATGTCAGAGTTCCAAACATGAAAGACTCATTTCAGGTTTGGCTGGAGATCACAGAGAGAGCAGGACGTGTTGAAGTTAATGAAACGTCTTAGCTCCACAGAGTGGGTGGTCTGCCTGGGCAACAATACAGCTGGGTCTGACTGCAGAGTTAAGCAGGCCGCTAATGACCCTGCCCTCAGAAATAGACACTAACATTGTGACGGCCACTCAGAGTCACCGTCTCACAGACAGAGCTGCTAATGTCGAAGGTTTCGAGAGATAAAGAGAGAGAGGGGCGGAGAGAGAGAGAGGGAGAGTGTGAGAGAGGGACACAGAGCGATAGAGGGAGAGACAGACAGACAAACAGACACAGATAGACAGATAGTGTTATTGTGTGTGTGTATGTGTGTGTGTGTGTGTGTGGCCTCCTGGCTTCCTGTAGCGTGACAGAGAGCCTGTCAGGTATGCAGACAGAGGCTTGACAGGTGTTTAATGAGGAAACTCCACACAGGCCACAGGCTGTGTATAGCACACAAACACATACACGCACACTAACGTACACACACACATGCAAACACACAAACACATACACGCACACTAACGTACACACACACATGCAAACACACGCACACATGCACGCACATACACGTGCACAGACAAACACACATACGCACACACTTCATGAGGTTTTATGTATGAATATCCTACATATATATACGTGCATGTAGTATTTAAGTAGAACTGGTCCTGTGATTCCCAATCACAATGAGTAAATCCTGAGGAGTGATGCACCTGCTCTATAAGTGTGCCTGTGTACCCAGCTCATGTCCTTGTGGCAGGATGCCAGGAGGACCGGGGCTGTTTCCTCCCCCCACTTCCTGTCTAATAGGTTTTCCCTGGAGCTCCTTTCACACCCTGACACTGATGTTAGCCATAAAACACTTCAACATCCCATCCAACACCTCTCTTTACGCTTTCTCGTTAGTGGATTTGGAGTCTCACCCCCCACAACCCTTTACGTAATTCTGTCTACTCCCCCTCCCCTCTCTCACCCCTTTCTCTATCCTTCCCCAGACTCTATCTCTCAAACTATCTAACTCTCTGCCCCCCCCCCCCTCCATCAGTGCAGGGATGAGAGTTAATTTCCTCCGTCCATCCTGCCAGAGCCCCCTGATGTGCACTGGTCCTGAGTTACCTGCAGCCCCCCCCACACACGTCTTCCTGTGGGTGTACAGGAAGACGGCAGACCCTGACACCATATGGTCATTGACTATAATAAGCAGTTACATCTGGTCTCCCCAGCCTGGGCGAGCCGGCACGGCTAAACTCATGTTTAATGAAACAGCATCCAGCTTTTATGGAGGACAGCGTGTCAGCAGTGACGGATTCTGTCCTTTGTTGGAGGGAAGTAAAACATTAGGTGTGTGTCACACACGTTGGCCAGCCACCTCACATCAACACACCTCGACCCACTGGTAATTAACACACAGTGGAACAGACTGCAGGGGCCCGGAGCTGACCAAACACGCAGGGGGAGGGATGCCAGGTGGACTGCAGCCAATCACATTGTGGCAGACTATAGCTTATGGCCAATGGCCTTTGCCAGAGGACAGAGCGGTGAGGTTGGAAAGAGGAGACAGCCAATCGGATGGTGGCACATAGAGGTGGGTCCTCGTCCAACCACAGGACAGAGGCGTGTAGGGTCAGCCAGCTACGGCCAATCACAGGGCAGATAACTGGGGTTGAAGGGAAGGTTGGCTGGTGACTGTGACAGACCAGATGTCCTAAAGAATGCAGCCCATCAGTCAGACTGGCAGAGAGGAAAAGAGGAGAGGAGAGAAGAGGTACAAAAGGAGAAGGAGAGGAGGGGAATGAAGAGAAGACACCGAGAGGAGAGGAGGGAAGAGAAGAGGATGGAAGGTTGGGAACGGGGAGGAAAGGAAGAGAGGAGAGGAGGGGAGAGGACATAGAGGACCACTGCCTAAACTGACAAGCACCAACTGACAACACCTAGTTGAGATGACAGCTACTACAGAGCACCAAGTTGGAACTGTGAATATCTGGGTTTCAACATCCATTTGCACATGTTATTCTCTGCTCTTCATGCATGACTATGTTAAGCCTCTGGCCTGTACCTCTCTGTCACCGTCTCTGGAGGAGGGGATCCCTCACTGAATTGCACCTCCCAAGGTTTCTTACATTTCCCAATGAGTTTTCCTGGGAGTGTTTCCATGTCTTCCTCGATGGTTTAGGTTGCCTGAGGGGCAGTTATGTGGTTGGATCTGAGGCCCTCTGTGACATTGCTTATAAAAAGGGCTATCCAAACACATGTTGATTTGACTTGATAGAGACGAGGCAGAGAGGAGAAGAGAGGCGAGCCGGAGAGCGGGATGGAGAAGAGAGTAGATCCCTCAGTGCCACTTAGAAGACGAGGACACACTCTGCCCTCCACATCTCCATCTCACTGCTCACCCTCTTCCTCCACAAGTCTACCTTTCTCTCCTCTTTGTGTCCTCTCTCTCTTTAGCCATCTCTCTCTTTGTGTCTTCTCTCAATCCTCGCTCTCTCCTCTCTCTCTCTCTCTCTCTCTCTCTCTCTCATTGTATCTCGTCTCTCCTTTCTCTCCCTCTATGTATCTCTTTCCCTCTCTATTGCTGAGACTTCCTCTATCTTTGTCTATGTTCTCTCTCCCCCTCTCTCTCTCTCCCTCTTTCTTTCATTCTCACTCCCCCCCATCTTTCTCTATTCCCATCCAACCCTCCAAAGTGGCCGTGTTTCCAGAGGGAGAGACAGTTGGAGTCCCAGCCCCCAGCCTGTGTTGGCCCAGAGGATGTCCTGATAGGCCGGGCCGCTGAGTTAGATGGAGAGAGACAGAGATACATGGACTCTGTCTCTGACTATGGCGATGGCTCTATCTACTGCAATCTAACGGATTGTACCTCCATGTACATCCTGGGATTCAGCTTGTCTGTGCTGGTTCAGCTTTTCTCTCTATCTCCCTCTCCTTTCCTTTCTTTTTCTCTCTTTTGTCCTCTTTCCTCTCTCTTTGTTTCTCTCTTTCTCTCCCTCTTCTCTTCTCTCTCTCTGTCCCTCTCTCTGCATCCACCCCGCGTATTTGACCACAGCTCGCTTTGACAAACACAAACCAGGTCCAGTCTCTCATTAGACCACAAAACACCACCTTCAATCTCCCTTTCCGGCTGCTTGTTAATCAAACCCTCCGTTTGATCTGAAGCGGTGAGCGATGGCGATTACCCAAACCCTGACAAGCACGTAAACAATCCAGTGTTTAGCAGCTACGAGACTGAGGACGTGTGAAACAAGCGTGTGTTTTGTGGAACAAGGATGACTGTTAAAAGGATGATTCAGAGACAGCGCTTCCATTCAGCTGTGCACCTGATTGGAGCAGGGCTGGGGGAGAGTTGGTTCCAATCATATCACCTCACCGCCACAAACAAAGAGAGGCCACTCTGACATGGAGCAGCGCATGACAAAGAAACAATTGAACGTGGAAGACAGTCAATTTGCATATGTATAATGACGGCAGACAGATAAACACAATTTACAGAATTGTATTAATCACTCCAGTCCAATCATGCAGACACAAACACATGCAAACACACAGAAGCACATACACACGCACACACACACAGAGTAAGGGAGGTTGTATGATGATGACATACCAATTGCATGCAAAGGTGAGGGCCACGAGGGGTCCCGTGTGTGTGTGTGTGTGTGTGGGGGGGGTGGGGGGTGGGAGTGGGGACAGCTGTGGAGCACTAATCACCATAAGGCAGAGAGCAAAGTGTGTACATGTGTGCGTGTGTGTACGCACCTGTGTTTTGTTTGCAAGTGGGAAAGCAGAGGCACCATGAATGGAGCGAGACAGCCATATCTGACTCATCTACTCATCCTTCCTTCCTCCTTTAATCTATCACTTCCTCAAGTTAATCTCTGATCCTCCCTCCCTCTCCCCCCTCCCTCCCTCCTTCTCCCTCTCTTCCTCCCTCCCTCCATCTCTCTTCCTCCCCCCCCCCCCTCCCCCCCCCTCCCCCCCCCTCCCCCTCCCTCCCTCTATCTTCCTCCTTCTCCCTCCCCCCCTCCCCCTCCCTCCCTCCCTCCCTCTATCTTCCTCCTTCTCCCTCCCTCTCTCTTCCACCCTCTCGCTCCTTTGCTCTCTATCTCCATTTCTCCATCCCTTCATATCTCTCTACCTCCCTCACTCGTAGCTCTTGCTCTCCCTATCTCCCTACATCCCTTTCTCCCTCTCTCTAGCTCCCTCATGAATAAACGGTTCCTGAAAGGGCCCAATTAAATCCTGATGTGGAGCTCTCAGTCGACACAAGGCCCAGAGCCACAGAACCAGAACCAATCCCTGGCTGACCCAGACACACACTAAGACCCAAAAACAGACTGATGGGCTGTGATCAGGGAGGAGAGGAGGGGAAGATGAGGGAGGGGGAGAGGAGGGAGAGATAGGGAGAGGAAGAAGAAAGGTAGAAAGGTCCAGGTAATCTGAGTTGAAATCCTGCTTGCATTCTCCCAGAATCACCACCCTCTATCTCTGCCTCAATCTCTATCTCCTTCATTCTCTCTCTCTCTCTCTCTCTCTCTCTCTCTCTTCTCTCTCTCTCTTCTCTCTCTCTCTCTCTCTTTCTCTCTCTCTCTCTCTCTCTCTTTCTCTCTCTGTGTCTCTCAGTTTCTCTCTGACCTGACAATCAGCAGAGTTACTGACTGCAGGAATGGGGGACAGGAGATGTGGGGGGGGGGGGCAGGAGAAGAGAAGGCATTGAAAGAGATGAAAAGAAAGGAGATCCACATGCATGACTCAAAAATAAGCCTATCACTGCCAGTGTGTGTGCACGTATCACGATGTGTGTGTGCGGGTATAAGCAAGTGTTCAGTGAGTGTGCCCTTGATAATCCTATACTGTAAGAATCCATGCAGATGGTAAACACATGCACACACACACATGTTCCATAAGGCGGGCCTGTTGTCCTCTACACAGCTCAGATTGACTATCTGCCCATCTAGCAGAAGCAGACCATTAGTGAAACCTCACCTTCACAGGGATGATAGGTCAATATGACCTTCTCACTCTGACAGGGGACACACACACACATGCAGTTCTCCCAAATGGCTCATCTCCCAGGGTGCACCATAACACTGACGTCATGGTGCTGTGCAGCAACAGACAGCATGACTCAGAGCTGGCCGGACATGAGCAACTGTGTGTTCTCACCTCCTGAACATGCATATGAGGAATAATACTCTCATACTCTCAGAATAACAGGAGACAGATTCAGTTCCGGGCTCACCTCCTTCTCTCCACAGATGTTGCTGATGATGGAGTTGGAAGCGGGGCTTGCAGAGGGACCCAGGACTGCCACCACAGCCCTTAGAGAGAATCTGGCACACTGAAGAGAGAGATAGAGAGACAAAATAAAGCGACTCAGTAACCTGGAGAAGATGATAATTCTGACTAGGATGAAACCTGGATGAACTTTACTGAAGCTAGTTTAGCTCCTGCTGTAAGGAGAATCATGCCAGAGACCTGGGATTTAGTGTGTG
Organism: Thaleichthys pacificus; assembly: GCA_023658055.1. Lineage (NCBI taxonomy): Eukaryota > Metazoa > Chordata > Actinopteri > Osmeriformes > Osmeridae > Thaleichthys > Thaleichthys pacificus. The sequence goes on from CM042852.1 coordinate 5,585,143, forward strand.
TGTGTGTGTGTGTGCGTGTGTGTGTAAGACCATGTCTTAGTGTACATGTGTGAGTGTTAATCGAGCAAGGACTGGGAGGTGGGAGAAGGAAACATATTTAAGGCAGTGGAGCAAATCTTGAATTCTCTCAGAATGACACACAGAATTACAGGGGCATTGAATCAAATGATTAATAAGTAATCCATTTGTCACCTATGGGGCCTAACAATCACACACACACACACACACACAATGTGTGCATGGTTTCCAAAGTTCGAGAAAGGATTAGTCTGTCACTTCTTCCTCTGGGCTGCTCGGTTGTTACAGTGTGTGTGTGTGTGTGTTTATAAAAAGATAAACATACTATTTAGATTTGTTTCTATCTAGTTTATACTTTTTCAACAGACTCAGAGCAGCTGTGGGTCAATAGAGCAGCACTGCAGTGTAACCCTGGTCTGACTCCCAGTTTAAACCTCTCACCCTGAACGATCCCTCCTTATACCGCCTAATCAATACTATCCAATCAATACCTGTAATATGGAGGGTGGAGGACAGCACATGGGGTCTCGTTTGTAAACGTTGCGTACGCACAAAACGGGGCTGAAAATGTGCGTACGCCACTTCCCACGCAAAGGGTGATTTATAAAAAACAAACTTGACGGGAGAATGTGCGGTCCTCCACGCAAACTCTGACCCTCCCGTAGGCCTACGCACATTTTGGAAACATGTCCCACTACTGCAGTGGGAATTGGAGCAGATGACGACTAGTCAGACTGAGAAGTAATGTGGAAGAACGATTACTCGTAATATTAATATATTTTGTTTTTCCTCACACACGTTTTTTTTCCACTCCATTTCATCATTATCATGAAGATTACATCCAGCAGTATTATTTGCGCTTGTACTGAGTGATAATTGTTCCATAAACACCTTGTACAATCCAACTCAAATTTTAAATACAAATTCAGCGCTGTTTCACAGTCAGATTGTCCACTACGGTAGTGCAGGAGGGGGAGATGCCCCTATATTTCTTTAATACTGTGCATCATATGTCAAAAACTGGAAATACAGCCGTTAAGCTCCCGTGCAATTGTTACACTACGTCCTCGTTATCAGTCCAAACTTTAATACTGTTCATAACAAAACCGGCATGAAGAAACGTGTGTTTACGGATACGCTTTTGTTTTCAAATTGTTACCTCGCATTGCTCTTTTATTTATTGGTGATCCCGCTGCTGTGGCCACCAAATAGGCCTAATGTGTTTTTTTCGCTCCTCCACCTCGCCTACAAGTATTTCAATGTCAGTGTCTGAGAAGTTGCGGCTTTTCGTTCTTTTCCCTACTGACGCCATGATTCAACGTAACGTAACGTAAGAACAATCGCATTCCAGGGCCATTCATATACTGGATTAGCATTCATGAGGTGCTTTGCATTGACCATTTATGGTTAAAAACGGCGTGTTCAGGGCGGGGTAAAATGCTGATTCACGTAGCACACTTGTGGGTAATATATTGATTTATAAAGGGAACATTGCTTACAGGTGTGCCTACGCACGGTTTTATAAATCAGATTTTTGGGGAGCGTATGCCATTTTAGGCTTTTGGGCGTACTTACACTTTTAGTAAAAATCCTACACACAGTTTTATAAATGAGACCCCTGGTAATAACCTCAATACATAACACCAGCACTGTGGGAAAGCACTTGACATACATACACACATGCGCACACACACACACACACGTTCACACACCCACAAACATACCCCCCCACACACACAAACACACAACACACACCCGGTCTGTCTGTGTTCCTCTGTAGTTTTGGCTGGTTTCCATGTGTGTCCCTGAGCAGAAGTAGAACATCTCCAGTATGAAGAGCAGCAGAGAGAACTAGGACAGGTGGGAGGGACTGGAGGGTTGGCAAGCTGGCTGGCTGGCTGACTAGTTGATTGGTTGACTGCTGACTGGCTGGCTGGCTGACTGGCTGGTTGACTGGCTGGCCGGAGGGCTGACTGACTGGCTGATTGGCTTTCTGGTGGACTAGCTGACTGACTAGTTGACTGGTTTACTGACTGGATGGCTGATTGACTGACTGGCTGGCTGACTGGTTGACTGGCTGGTTGAATGGCTTTCTGAATGGCTGTCTGGCTGGTTGACTGGCTGACTGAGGTGACATTTCATTCAGGCTGCCGGCACTGATCCGTCCCTAATCCAATTTCTGACTAAACACACATACTCACACACACACACACACACACACACACACACACACACACACACACACACACACACACACACACACACACACACACACACACACACACACACACACACACACACACACGTACACACACACACAGACACACACATGCAAACACACACACACATCAGACAGCTGTAAAACAGCCAGCGTTGGAATAGTTTTGCAAGGAGGAGGAGGAAGATGCGGAGGAGGGAAGGTTGCCATGGGGATTAAGTATATGTGGTTCTCCTTTACAGGAAGCTTTTCCTGGTCTCTGGTCTCTATGTCGTTCCATGAGATCTACTACGACATGGACAGTTCTCTGTCAAACCATCAGGTGAAACCATTGTGTGTCATAAAGCATATCCAACATGTGGATATGCTTTATTTCACATAGGATAACAAAGTTATCCTATGTGAAAAGGACAGTTTACTTGACACATGACCTTCTGTTCTAGTTTACTTTACTCCACACAAATGGTTTTCATACTTTCTAGTTTTAATATTTGTTTTTATACGTCGCTCTTGAAAAATACTTTTTCATCTGACACACATACACACACACACAGAGTGCTGCACTGTGCTTTGAAACAGCCCAGCGTATCCAAGGAGACAAGGTGAACCCTGGAGGGGTGACGATCCCTGATATGACAGCTTATTCTGCCTAGCAGGATCGACTTATATCTACCGCACTCAGGACATGGGAGGAGGAGGAGAGGAGAGGAGAGGAGAGGAGAGGAGAGGAGGGAGAGGAGAGGAGGGGAGAGGAGAGGAGGGAGAGGGGGGCAGATGGGAGAAGGAGGAGAGTGTAGAGAGATGCCCAGAATTGAACTGACAAATCATTGATTTCAATCTCTATGCTTTTCTTTTGTAAACTGTGAATGCTGGGCCATCTTCTATTTCACCTCCCTCCATCTCCACCTTTCCTTCTCTCCTTCCCCTCCTCCGATTGTCCTTCTCTTGTCCTCCTCCTCTGTCCTCCATCTCTTATTCTGTCCTTGGCACACCCTTCGCCTCCACCTTACCATTTTCTCCCTCTTGTCCACCTCTCTTCTACTTCCTCCTCCTCCTCCTCTACTTACTAGTCTCTCCTGTCTCGTACTCGCTGTCTCTCAGGAGCTCGAAGATGTCCACCTCCAGTTTGCCGGTGGTGGAGCGGTTGCTGTTGCGGTTGATGCTCTCCTTGGCCAGCGTGATGGCCAGACGCTCCCCTCTGCTGCACTCCATGGGGTCGTCCAAGATGGCGGCTGGGGGGGTGGGAGGGGTGGGTGGAGAAAGAGGCGGGCGTGAGAGAGGAGGGTGGGGGAGGAGGTGGGGGGAGAGAGGGGAGGTGAGGAGAGAGGTGGAGGGGAGGGTGTTGGGGGTCAGGGGTCAGAGAGGAGGAGGGGAGGGTGTTGGGGGTCAGGGGTCACAGAGGAGGAGGGGAGTGGTGAGAGGATTTGAGGGGGAGAGGAAAGAAGAAGAGTAGAGGAGAGAAAAGGAACGAAAGGATGAGAGAGGAAAAGAGGAAAAAGAAAAAGAGATGGTGAAGGGGGAAGAGGAGAGAAGAAACAACGTTTATTAACCAGCTAAGAGGCAAGTCACCTCACTGTCCATACAGAGCTCTCTCTCTCTCTCTCTCGCTCTCTCTCTCTCTCTCTCTCTCTCTCTCTCTCTCTCTCTCTCTCTCTCTCTCTCTCTCTCTCGTTCCCTCCCTTTCTCTCCCTCTAGCCTTCCAGATCCACATACACTTCCAGCAGGTTCTGAAATAAGAGACAGAACAATATCATCCCCGGCCGCGTTGTGTCTGCTCCCTAATCCAATCAGATTGCGGCGCTGGAGACCAGATGAGTGATGAGGCAGTGGGAACACATCTTAATGGTTGAGCCTTGATTTACTGTGCAGGCCAGGCATTTACATAACACTGTTTTACAGATGCATGCATTCCCATTACTCCTTCACTGGTTTGGACATGTCATTATGGGTGTGTGTGTGTGTGTGTGTGTGTGTGTGTGTGTGTGTGTGTGTGTGTGTGTGTGTGTGTGTGTGTGTGTGTGTGTGTGTGTGTGTGTAAAGTGTGTAAAGTGTGAGTGAGTGGGTGGGTGAACAGTGTTGAATTTATTACAATTATTGAAAGTCCAATTCATTTGAGATGAGACCAAACAAGTCAAGGAGTAAATATAAACACAATCACACACATACAACCCAAACACACAAACACTGTATGGTAATGATGTGCTTGAGTGCTCGACTAGAACTGTAAGGCTGCAGCCAGGGCCCCTTTGCAGGATGACACACACACACATACACACATACACGTACACACACACACCAGACTGCTCGCTGCATCCTGATTGGCCAGCTCCATATCAAATTGAACAGTTCTCGATTACATCAAACACAGACATCCTCATTAACCACAACACACCAGGACACAGGGGCACACCAGGGGGGGGGGGGGGGGGGGGGGGCATCACCCTGAGGTACGCAGGGTTTTATTAGCAAGGGGGAGAATATAATGAGCTCTGAGCACATCACGTAACCGTTAACAACCTGCTCCCTTTGGACGAGGTGGTTCTTGGTTCTGGAAGCAGAATATTTAAGAGCGGGTCACACTGCTTCCAGAACATGTCTCTCTGTCCCGTTCTCTCTCTCTGTGTGTCTCTCTCTCCCTTTCTCTCTCTCTCTCTGCTCTGTCTGTCTCTCTCTCCTTCCTAATCAATACCCAAACCGACATGCAGACTTGTTAACCCAGATCACTGACTTGACATTTCTGGAAATCTTAGTCAGAACATTTCACAAGGCCCACTCTATAACCTCTACACGTTGATCCAATACAGGGCCTGGAGACACACACACACACGGACGGTGTGTGTGTGTGTTTGTCCGTGTTGGGGCAAGGTTGAATTTGCATAGAAATTAACAACCTTGGCAAGTGTGAATGAAGTGAATCTCAGAATGATGTTTTGGCAGGCATCCCTTTCCTCAGCTTGACACTGTCTCAGTCCGTCCTTAGACAGCAATACGGGACAAATCCATCGCTCTCTATCTCTCTGTCCCCACCCACGCCTCCTCATCCCACTCTCTCCTCTCTCCTCCCTAAACCTCACCCAATTCATTGCTCTCCTCACTCTCCCTCCCCCTATCTCTCCCCCTACTCCTCTCTCTTTACAACCTTTCTCTCTCTCTCTCTCTCTCTCTCTCTCTCTCTCTCTCTCTCTCTCTCTCTCTCTCTCTCTCTCTCTCTCTCTCTCTCCTTCTCTCTAGAGTGTTATCTCTACCTTCTGTCTGGATACCTTGTCTGACTGCATGACCCTTTTAAACCAATCTGTGAGCAGCTGATCAGACCAGTGTTTTTTTGTTGAGGATATTGGGTCAAGTGTTACTTTCTGTCTGAAGCCCACCCTTATGTAAGCAGGTCAGGCCCCCCTGGAGGCCCTCAGGGGCTGCTCCTCCTCACTGGGCAAAGAGGAGCAGCTTGGACGCGACGTCAGTGAACTGATACATGAAGCTGTTTCCAACATAGCCTGGGTTACTTGTCTGTCTGTGTGTGAGTGTGTGTTTGTGTGTGTGTCCCACTGTCATTTGATCCCAGTATTTACAGCAAACAGAGGTGGCCTCTGTCTTACACACACACACACAAGTGATTTACACCGGCCTTTTTACGAGGCTTTTAAAGTTTACAACTCCAAATCACTCTCCTCCGATCCTGGAGACGCCCACTCTCTTTAATCCTCCTACGGACAGACTGACCTGTGGCTGAGGTTGAGAGTGAGACTGGGGCTGAGACTGGGAGTGAGGCTGGGTCTGGGGTTGAGGGTGAGGCTGTGGCTTGGGTTGAGGGTGAGGTTGAGATTGGGGGTGAGGCTGGGACTGAGGGTGAGGCCAGGGGTGAAGCACCTCTAGTGCTCAAAGTCTGTTCTGACTATTACCTGAAAATGAGGCTATGAGGATAAAGAAAAAAGAGAGATGGAGAGACATAGACAGAGACTGAGAGGGAGAGAGAAATAGAGAAAGAGAGTGAGACAGAGAGAGAGAGATAGGGATAGAGAGGTAGAGACAGAGAGCTGCAGTAGATCTTTGCTGATGGAGGTCTGTTCAGGGCTATAACAGCAGCATCATCTATAGGGCTCTCTGAGTGTCTCTGCACCAATCAGCTGATTAGACGACTCACATGAACCAGCATTAGGTGTTCAATAGCTCCCCTAGGACCCTTACCACAACTACACTCTCTCTCTGTCCTTTATTCCCTCTCCCTCTCCCTCGCTCTCTAACGTTTCTTCATTATCTCCCCTTCTCTCTCTCTGTCTCTACCTCGTCATTTAATTCCCTTGCTCCCTCTCTTCTTCTCACTCTAACTTTTCTTCATTATCTCCAATGTTTATTCACCAGCTACAGTACGGCATGATTACCTTTCAGCCCACTGTCTCTCTGTCCTTCTCTCTTTCTTCACCTCTCATCTTCTCTCTCTCACTTTAATTCATTACCTCGTCCTGTCTGGCTTTCTCTACTTCTCCTCTGCAGGCGGAGATATTGAAGGAGCTTGCGAGAACACGGTGATAGAATAGGAGGTCAGGACAGGGGAGCAGGGTGAGGAGGAGGAGGAGGAGGAGGAGGAGGAGGAGGAGGGGGGGGGGGGGGGGCGAGTGAGTTCATGCGAGCCGCTCATCCAATTAACTTCATACAGTTGCCCGTTTTGCAACACAATCGAGCCACACACACACACACACAGGCAGTCAGAAACACATTCAGAGATTCCTATTGTTAGACTTCTACTTCTGCAGATGGTGTCTCATGTCACAGTCTAATGGGCAATCACAGATGTTATAAGAGGACGCACACAGGTATTTTGAACGCAACTCAACAAATATATTATAATTTGGTAATCAGTAGATCACTCTTTTTCCTGGTGGTGTGTGTGTGTGTGTGTCACTGTGTGTGAGACATAGTCATGGATGTGGGATAACTTGTCAATCTCTTCAGATGACACCAGAGACACCTTTCTGCATGTCTTTTTTGCTGTCTTTCTGTCTGCTTGACTGTCTTTTTAACTGTTGACTCACATAACTGCACAAAGTACTGTCACACTCCAAACAACGAGGTAGTGAGAAAGCTTGAAATAGCAAGGGATGCCAATCACACTCATAATCGAGTCACATGACCCGGTGCTTCTCAGTCTCCGTCTCTAGGAGTTCTCTAGCTGTGGTCTCTAGGAGTTCTGGAAGCGAGGCAGAGAGGAGGGAGAGACGTGGGCTGCTCTCTCGGTGGTGAGAGGGCTCTCCACACACACACGAGGACAGAGACCTGCTCCTCTCACAGATGACAAGATATTGAGATAAAAGCAGCTAATTAGGACATTATGATACTTGTTTCTGATTGGCTCTGGCACACTGCTTTCCAGCCGGCCAAACAACATATTGATTAAGCCATTGTGTGTTTGTGTGTCTGTATGTGTGTCTGTATCTGTGTTTTGCGCACGTGTGTGTGTCAGTGTGTCTACATGTGTGTGCATTTGTAGGTTTGTGAGTTTGTGCCTTATCTAGCCATAGTGATTGTGGTTATAGATTTAAACTCTCATTATGTTTTGCTATGCTAAGATATAGATCTGTACGTTATAGTGACATTTATGTTGCAGATGTAACCAAGGAAACATGTATACTCATTAAAGCTTCCCACTGTTTCCTGGCAAATTTATCTCCAGCAGCGCAGAAACAAGAAACAGCACAAAAAACATCCTCTATCATTGATCAACAGTGCTGTTTAGAGCAGTGTGTGCGTGTGCATGCTTGTGTGTCTGTGTGTGTGTCTATGAATGTGTACTGAGGGAGGCTGTTAGACACAGGAGGATAATGATGGCATTAATGGAGGTGATAGCTCATCCAGCCTGCTGTTAGAAAATGGCCCCTGGGAAGCTATGTGTGCTGTATGTGTTTTTAGCTGTTTGTGTGTCTTGCAATTTGTGTGTGCGTGCATGCGTGAAAGTTCTGTATACCTCCCTACCACTCCATATAAACTCCTGTACCATTCAGTTAATCACCTGGCGGCGGCGGCACACACACTTGTGCTACACAGCTGAAGCTTGCATGTGGGAGAAACAGCTGCAGTAGAGGCAGGCTGTGGTAGAGGCAGCCTGCAGTAGAGGCAGCCTGCAGAACAGTCAGCCTGCAGTAGAGTTAGCCTGCAGTAGAGGCAGCCTGCAGTATAGGCAGCTTGCAGTAGAGTCAGCCTGCAGAACAGTCAGGCTGCAGTAGAGGCAGCCTGCATTAAAGTCAGCATGCAGTAGAGTCAGCCTGCAGTAGAGGCAGCATGCAGTACAGTCAACCTGCAGTGGATTGCTGAGTCTGAACAAACAGTCTGAAGGAACACGCTGTATATATCGTCCATTTGCTCAGGGATTATTTGACATGGCTGTAGAACACAGAGTCAAGCTAAATCATGAGTTTGAATGCTGATGCAACCAAATGTACCACATGTGTCATGGTGTTTCCCAAGGCCACGGTACATATATGTTCAGTGATTATTACCGGGAACGTTATTGTCTGCTTCACAATGCTGCTCACTGCAGACGGCTCCCTATAGGACCAAAGAGATCGACGCAGCATCACAGAGCACGTGCAGTAGTTGGACAGTATTCATTACAGATCAGTCGGGTTATTAGACGGCTTGTCACCGAGGAACAAGGTCTATCAGAATTGCAGAGGACTCTTCTTTTAACTCCCCCCCTCTTTGTCACTCACTCTCTCTTTTTTCCCTCTCTCCCGCTCTCTTGAATTATCTCTCTACCGTGTTTTCTCTTTCCCTTTATATCTCTCGTTATCTTCCTCTTTTTTTTGCTCAATTCCTATCTCCCGCTGCTTGCTTCCCTTTCTGTATTACCTTCTCTCTTTCTATCCCCTCCTCCCTGTTTTTCTTTCTCCCTCTCTTTTTCCCCCAGTCACTCATCTTCTCTCTCACACACACAGTGGGAGTATGACTGAACATTGTGGTGAACTCAAATTCAATTGGATCCACTTTCACACCCGCAGCCTCCCGCTGGTTGACAAGAAAACGAGCCGAGCCTCAGGTCTGCTTCCTGGATCAGAGTATGGTTAGCTACAGAACACTGTGTTCGCTACAGAACACTGTGTTTTCTACAGAACAATTTGGCAGCAAGAACACACTGTTAGCTACAGAACACTGTGTTAGCTACAGAACACTGTGTTAGCAATAGAACACATTGTTAGCTACAGAACACACTGTTAGCTACAGAACACTGTGTTAGCTACAGAACACACTGTTAGCTACAGAACACACTGTTAGCTACAGAACACTGTGTTAGCTACAGAACACACTGTTAGCTACAGAACACTGTGTTAGCTACAGAACACTGTGTTAGCAATAGAACACACTGTTAGCTACAGAACACTGTGTTAGCTACACACACACACACAGACACACAGTCACGCACACACAGACATACACACAGACCAGCATCCCCTTGTTCCCAGAGGGAGATATTTTTAGAGGAGTCACTTCATCTGAGTATCCGGGTCAAGTAGGAGCTAGTTAACGACCAGTTGAGGAGGGAGAGAGAGAGAGAACACACTGGTTTCTGCTTGTGAGACCTCCAGAGCTGCTCAATTAGTCATCGACTGTGTCTGTCTGTGAGTGTGTGTGTGTGTCTTTGTGTGTGTGTGTGTGTGCGTAGGTAATTAGAGCCTGTGGGGAGTTTTAGTCTAATAGCTGAGAGCCCAAAGGAGCGGGCTGATAGCCCCGTTGTCTCCCCACCCCTGCAGCACAGTCTTCCTCTCACGTCAACCACTCTTCCTCGCATTCCATGGCCTTCACGTCGTCTATACCACGCACAGAGAAAAAAGACCCATTGAGATCGATTTAGCTCAGGGGGAGAAATGAGGGGAGGAGAAGAAGAAGAGAGGAGGAAAATGGGGAGAGAGGAGGGGAGGAGGAGAAGAGAGGAGGGCAATGGGTAGGGGGAGAGAGAGGAGGGATGGAAGGAGTGGTGGTGAATCATGTGACCAGCGTCATAAAACCTTTACCTACATGCTCAGAACACACAGGGTTATCATCTAGTCTCCTGTGGTTCACCCTGAATTATTCATACAGGATGCTTAAGTCTCTTAGCCATACATGCACAGGTGCATGTGTACAAACACACATCAACACAAGTACACACATACACACACTTAAGGTTCAGTCATTCATAGGGTAATTACAAGTTGTAGGGAGGTATGCACTCTGATAGTGTCTAATGACTACATGCTGGCTAGGCTTCTTCACAGCAGTGTCTATCAAGGCCGTAGCCATGGAGTCAACATTGGAGGGGACGAAGTCCATTTTTTATGATAATTTCGGACAGCGTGCATGGTTTCCTGTCGTAGCGTAGCACATTCATATTTTTATATCAATATATTGGGGGGGACATTTTGACCAGATTTGAATATTGGGGGGGGATGTGTCCCCCCCAATATATATTATGAATACGGCCTTGGTGTCTATACTGGCTTTATGAAGTGTCTATATTGGCTATGCAGAAGTAGTGTGTATACTGGCTAGTGTGTAGACTTGATAGTGTGTGCTGAATAGTTGTGTAGATTGGCTAGTGTGTGCTGGATATTATGTTTTCTGGCTTGTGTGTTTTCTGGCTAGTGTGTTTTCTGGCTTGTGTGTTTTCTGGCTTGTGTGTTTTATACTGGCTTTTGTGCTTGCTGGGCAAACGGGCTGTGATAATGTGTTGGCTGGCCATTGTGCATGTTAGTGTTTAGGGGTCTACGCATACACAAAAACACACCTTTCAAACATTATTAGGGGATTTAAACAGGTGCACTTAAGTCCTAGGCAGTGGATTGGCCTCCTGTGAACAGCTATTCATCTTAGAGGAGGAAACAGCTGTTGTAGAAACAAACAGGCACTTTTTAAACACTCACACAATCACACCACAACACAAAAACGGTTGAAGCTGTTTTTAACAGCGCTGCCAGCCCTAGTTAACATTCCTGTTTCTGGTCTCCTTATCTGTAGAGAATAGAGCTTCCTGTGGAGGGTTTGGCAGAGCTGGATTATAGAGAAGGGGGGGGGGTGTATGGGGAGGTGTTTGTGTGTGTGTAAGGTGGTGTGTGTTTGTGTAAGGTGGTGTGTGTGTGTGTGTAAGGTGGTGTGTGTGTGTGTGTGTGTGTGTAAGGTGGTGGGTGTGTGTGTGCGTAAGGTGGTGTGTGTGTGTGTGTAAGGTGGTGTGTGTGTGTGTGTGGGGGGGGGGTGGGTGGGTGGGGAGTATGAGAGTGGTGGTGGAGGTGGGGCATGTTAGGGGTGTGTATGGGTGTATGTGTGTGGGGGGGTATGAGAGTGGTGGTGGAGGTGGGGCATGTTAGGGGTGTGTATGGAGGGCGCCTCAGGCTTCTCTATATTCTACTTCATGCTCCAGGCTCCTTTCTGTTGAGCCGAAACAACACGAACACAGACAGCACACTCCCATCGTGTCCTCGGTGTGGCACTGTGGAACGGACATTTTTGACATTTTATTCATTTGGCAGAAGCTTTAATCCAAAGTAACAAGTAGTGCATGTAGAAAGTACCGCAGAAGATCAAGGATCAGAAGTCCAGAGTTCTAACAGTATTTAGGAGGTCAGAGTCAAGGAATGGTCTGTATTTATAAGTAGTAGCCTTAGTTTGGAACCACCACTGTTATGTTAAAATATTTCACAACCTTTGTACAACCTCTGTTCAGTGGACATCTATCCTCTACAAATACACAGCTCTGTAAAAACACAAGCTTGCTAATGTGTACTTGTCCGTACTGCAGACAAACACAATTGCTGTAGACTCCATGAAGATGGTTTCAGGGCGTTGTGGCAACTGGCCAGACAGGCTGTCAGTACAGTACGTACATGACAGTAAGAGAGAGGGATGGGGAGAGAGGGATAGGGTGAAGGAGCCATATAGGCCTGTGACAGGGATGGGGGTCATACGTCAGGTGACTGAGACAGGGTCAAAGGTCATCATCGAGGACAGGAAATGTGTCTCTCCTCTGTCATCACTGATCCAGCCCTACTGGGATGATGACACACACACACATACACACCCACACATGTGCTATTGTGTTTCAACTCCTTTGTGTCAGAGACCAGAGTGTGTGTTAGAGATATGTTTGTCAGTGGAAGCACATGCCTCCAAATGGCTGCCATTTAGAGAACAGTCACTGTTCGTGTTCCAACTCTCTCTCTGGAGAAGGTGGTTCAGAGTGGTCCTTTTTCAGCAACACACACACATAAACACGCACACACATAAAAACCTCAACACATACACAAATGCACAGACAAACACACACAGACACTCACAAACACATGCAGTACACCCCCCCCCCCTCCCACACACACACACACACAGAAACACACACAACCCCCGCACACACACACACACACACAGAAACACACACAACCCCCGCACACACACACACACACACACTCACTGATCCATGTATCTACCAGAAGCTAAAAGCCAGAACAACCATAAACATTCCATGGTCGAGATCACAGTGGAGATATCAGCCAGGAGAGACTGGCTCGGCGGTCTCTCTCTTCTTACTCTGCTATCTCTCTCTGCTGCAGGCTGTGGACAGGCAGGGTGTTCCCGGGGGATGCTGATAGCTAGACTGCCAGAGATCTATGGCTGTGTCCATAGTTATGTCAATGTTTATGGTACAATACCTCATGTTGCAAACACAGACACTCTTGGTAGACATCCGTTTCGCAGTATTTTATGCTTTTTAATTTAGGAACATCTACTTCTGCTTTAACTCATTTAGCAGATGCTTTTATCATCTGAGTTCCAGCAGTATGTTTGGAGTCAAGGAACGGTCTGTATTTACCAGCCACAGCACAGAGAAACCACCAGTGTTCCAGGGGCTACACCCAGTCCTCCACTCCCCCCTCCCCTGATATCCCCTCCCTGGACGACCAGTGTCCCTACCCCCCATTGAGCCAACTGGCCCCCCAGCTAGCCCAGACCTGGAGAGCGATGAGCCACCTGTCATACAGTCACACTCCCCAGCTGTCACTGGCTCTTGGCCCATGTGGTGAATGTGCCTTCCTGCCAGCGAGCCATCATCCTGCCAGTCCCCCTACATTACACCCTCTTTGATCCAGGTGTAGATGAGTCTCCCTGGGGAGAAGGAGGTGCCAAGCCCCCTGCCACCTCCTCCTCCTTCCCCTCTGCCACCTCTAACACCTCCACATTGGCCCCTGCCACCTCCTCATCCACCTCCTTCCTCTCCACCTTCCCCTCCTTCCACCTTCCCCTTCTGCTCCCCTGCCACCTCCTCCTCTTCTACCAAGTCCTCATCCTCTACAACGTCTTACTCCTCTTTGTGCCTCTCCTCCTCCTCTTCCTCCCCCTGCTCCTCCTCCTCCCCCTATACCAGGATGCTATGGTAGACTGTGCTGTAGCCCGGACATCACTGCTGGCACCACCCTCGCATGCACACATGGACACAAACTCCCAGCACTCAGAAAGCCTGACATATATAGCGTCCAGAGCACATACAGTTAATAACACAGCTCACTGCCCTCTGGAAATCACTTTCCTGTCTCTACAGAGTTAATCAACTGCCTCGCTAGCCTGCACGTGTGTGTCTGTGTCTGTGTCTGTGTGTGTCTGTGTCTGTGTGTGTGCGTGCTTGTACGGCATGTGTCTGTGTGGTGTGTGTGTCTGTGTGTGTGTGTGTGTGTCTGTGTGTGTCTGTGTGGTGTGTGTGTCTGTGTGTGTCTGTGTCTGTGCGTGCTTGTACGGCATGTGTCTGTGTGGTGTGTGGTAGGTGTGTCTGTGTGTGTGTGGACTACATCGTCCAGTAGTCCATCTCCAGAGTGTGTGAGCTGGGTTCTGGTCTGTCTGCTGCTGCGTCCGGCTCCTATCTCCTCCACAGGTCACAGGGTCCTCAGCCTCACACAGGGATTACATCCTCCCGCCTTCTCCGCCGCCTCCCCCCCCCCCCCCCCCCACCCTCACCTCTTTCTGACACTCGTTTTATCTGCCTCAAACACTCTGACAGCCTGCTGAAACGGGGGCTATTCCACTGGCCGGGTCAGACACTACTGTCACACACACCCACACATGTACACACACACACACACACACACACACATACAGAGGCTGAGGCACACTCATGCTTAGGGACCTTACAGCAGATCACACACTCTAGGCAGGCACAGGTCTGGTTGGTGTGAAGGGCATGATAACTCCCTCCTTCTCTTCCATGTTCCTGTCTCTCTCCATCCTCCCTCACTCCCTCTCACCTGATCTCTGGCACTCCCCCTCCTTCGATTTCTCCCCTTCTTCCTCCCCCTCTCCCCCGTCAGACAGACTGGGAGTCTTCTCTTTTCCAGAGGGATTTAACCTTTACAGCAGCTCTGTTTAAAAAGGCCAATACAGCAAAGACCCTGTTTGACTGCCTGTCTGTCTATCTTCCTGTCTATCTATCTGTCTATCTTCCTGTCTGTCTGTCTGTCTGTCTGTCTGTCTGCCTGTCTGTGTCATGCCCTCTACCTCTGCCCCCTAGCGGCGTTTTGTTGTTTGTTTCTGTGTCTCCCGGTGGTGGGTGTGGCCAGGGTCTCCGGTTCCCAATTACCCACATACACTGCCTCAGTCTCCACACCTGTCTCCCATCAACTCATCAGCCCTGCAGTATATCAACCCTGGTTTTCACATCATTCATTGCCGGATTATAGTTTTTGTCTACCTTACATTTACATTTAGTCATTTAGCAGACGCTCTTATCCAGAGCGACTTACAGTAAGTACAGGGACATTCCCCCCAAGGCAAGTAGGGTGAAGTGCCTTGCCCAAGGACACAACGTCATTTTGCACAGCCGGGAATCGAACCGGTAACCTTCAGATTACTAACCCGACTCCCTAACCGCTCAGCCACCTGACTCCCTACCTTGGTAGCCATGCTCTCAGTTACCTACTGAATATAGTCCAGTGGAAGTGTTATGTTAGGGACCGAAGGGCACTTGGGTCCACCACCACCCCCGTAACAGTCTGTCTGTCTGCCTGTCTGTCTGTTTATTGTGAACAAAAACTGTTTTTTATCTGTTCGAATCCACTGTAAACAACAGATGGTTGGAGAACTGTGTGTTTTGACACTGCCCGTGTTTAATAAACTGTGTTGTCTCACTTTAACTATCAGAGAGCCCTTCAAGCCGAATTATGTTTGGGACGCGAGGCCAATGGCAGGATATCAAGGTTGTTTATTGCCATCCAGAATAAGGGAGGGAGGGAGAGGGAGAGGATGTAGTCAATAGGGCTGTAGCTGGAGTCGGCGATGGTGAAGGATTTAGCCAGAGGCAGTGTCTCTGCAGCCCGTGTCCCACATCGCCCTCTGGTAGCATGATGGTAAATCGATAGTTCATGAGCTACAGCCATCACTCTATCCTCTCCTCTCTCTCCCCCTTCGCTTCTCTCATACACTCTCATCGTTTTTCCTCGCCTAAACTCTCTTCCCCTCTCCTCTTCTCTCCTCTTCTCTCCTCTTCTCTCATCTTCTAAACTCCAAGAGGTGACTGAGAGAGGGAGGGAGGGAGGGAGAGAGAGAGAGAGAGAGAGAGAGAGAGAGAGAGAGAGAGAGAGAGAGAGAGAGAGATCCTATCAGCAGAATCACTGTTGTTTAGGTTGAAGAGGAAACAGCCTTCCCTTGATAGATATCTCACATCGCACACTCTCCTTTCTGCTCCCTGGTTGGTTTAGCCCAACGAGGTTTGGGGTTTTGGACACAGTTTTGCACCATATGAAATATTGTTCTTGAACACGGTATCTACTGCTGCTCCAACCTGTTGGATGTCTGGATCTCTGCCAGAAGGTTTTTCAGTTTTTCTCTTCCACCCTGCTTAGGTTTAATGCTCATGGCATTAAACAGCATCTCTTTCATGGACGTGCTGGATCGATATGAATCACAAGATCCATCCACAGACTAATTAGCTCATTCTTTGAGGGGAAGATAACCTTGGTGATACCACAACATTACAGTGAGACCGGGGTGTAAAACATCAGCATAATAACTGCTTTCCATGCTTCTATCAACCCTTAATAAAGCAGAGTTCAGCTGGGTATCAGCTGGAAGGAAAGTGTCTTGATGAATAATGAACTGGGTTTCACTCCAGGTTAGACTGAGTTCTAGCTGCTCTTTCTCTGAGTGAAGGGAGGAGAGACAGACAGGTCCGTCTGTCTCTGAGTGAAGGCAGGAGACAGACAGACAGGCAGACAGGTCCATCTGTCTCTGAGTGAAGGCAGGAGACAGACAGACAGGCAGACAGGTATGTCTGCCGCTGGGTTCAGCCTTGGTTGCCTCAGCACCACAGCTCCCTCCCTCCAGAGACAGGTTGACAGACAGATAATAACTTGGACCGAGGTTGAGCTCTCCTGACCACAGCAGAAGATCCCTCCTGCCTCTCTCTCTCTCTCTCTCTCTCTCTCTCTCTATCTCTCCTCTCACCTCCTGTCTTTCGCTCTCTCCGCCTCTCTCTCTCTCTCTCTCTCTCTCTCTCTCTCCTCTCACCTCCTGTCTCTCAGCTTCTCCCTTTCTTCTCTCTGTCTTCCTTAACGACTCCATTTCTCCCAGTCCATCACTCTCTCAAACTCTTTCATTTCAGCTCCTCTCTGCCCCCTCTCTCCTTCCCTCCCTCTCCCTCCCTCGGTCTGCCCTTCAGATTTGACCGCACGTCCCTGTGGGACTGCTGCGACAGGGTGATTTGGGAGAAGAGGGGGAGAAAGAGAGATAGAGAGAGAGAGAGAGAAGGAGGCAGTTTGAGAGTGTCAGGATCAATCCCTCATCTGTCCAGGGGAGAGAGGAGGAGGGAGCAGGTGCTGTTGGTGGCAGAGTGGCCAGCTTGTCTCCATCTACGCACAGACACTCCAGAATCCATCATTGGTGAACACTCCACAACACACAAGAACTTGTTCCTGAGGGCTGGGGAGCCTTCTAGAACATATGAGTTCCGTGGGTGGATGGGGGTTGTGTCATTGCTGGGGTCGATTTGACCGATGTTCCGCATAGATCTGAACACGGTAAGTCGCAATTCATCACGTAACCATGGAAACCGTGACAGAAAGTGTTTTGTTGCATATTGTAATGTGGGAAATCGTGTCATGTTTCATTTATGTGCTGTAAGTTGATTCAAAATCTTTGCAAGTTTAAATTGGCATCCATGCCGAACCCTTACCCTATTCAACCAGTAAGACAACCAGTAAGGCAGCAAGCCAGCCAGCCCTCAAAGAGAAACGGACATTAAAGTGCCAGAAGCAAGTGGAAAAGACAATGTCCAACGATAGTGGGTGTGTGTGTTCGTGAATTTTTCTAACATCCCTTGCAAATGAGTCGAGGTGAAGGAACAAAATGACCTCACAATCAGTGCTGTCTCCACGTCAACATCGCCCGGCAACCATAGATCCTAACCCTCCTCCCTCTCCATGACAACCATTACTCATCCTCACGGACGACCCGTCACGATAACACACTTCTTTTTCACCTCTGTCAGAGACGAGGGGTAATTTTTTACCCGACGCTTCTGATATGAGCACCCTCCATGCTGA
Source organism: Thaleichthys pacificus (assembly GCA_023658055.1). Lineage (NCBI taxonomy): Eukaryota > Metazoa > Chordata > Actinopteri > Osmeriformes > Osmeridae > Thaleichthys > Thaleichthys pacificus. Next base: position 5,602,918 of record CM042852.1, read on the forward strand.
CACACACCACACGATGGATGTTTCCGGAACTCCACGCCGACAGGCATATATACATGATGGAATATAGGTGTGATATAGACAGTTGAAGAGGGAGAGGGCAGAGCGGGGGAGAAAAGGGAGGTGCAGATGAAGGGAGAGAGAGAACGAGACAGGGAGAGAGCTAGAGGGAGAGAGAGGGGGCAGTGTGGTTGGAAGGGCAGCATAGATGTCTTATTTATTTCCACTCGTCTGTAATGGGGATATGTTGATGTCACTGGCCAGACACTATGCTTGAGGATTGGGTGCTGCCAGTGCCTCATTTTATTCTGCTTTTATCACACGAAAACACACACACACAGACCAACACACACACAGTCATACGAACAGGCCGACGTACGCAGGCTGAGACACACGCGCACACACACCCACGCAACCTCCACACTATATTTCCATACTGGTAAGAGGTGTCATAGTCAGTGTGAACCCAGGCAGTAGCTCCTGTCACTGTCTCTCCTCACAGAGAGCCCAGGAACAGGAGCATGACAGCATATACACACTCCTCCTCTTTCTCCTCCTCCTTCTCTTCCTCTGTCGCCGCCCTCCCCTCCCTCTCCCCCTCCTTTTACTCCTCTTCTCGCCCCTCCTCCTCATTCTTCTCCATCTCTTCCTCCTCCTCTCCTGCCAGGGAATTTCTCCTGCAATTTCACCATCTGTTTCTGTCACCACGGACGACGTCACATGGAACGTCTCAGCAGAGCTTCCTGCTCAGGTCCCAAAGCCAAACAAAAACCTAATTAATTCATATAGTCTGAATAAAGCTCAATAAAGTGCTGAGTGGAGCCTGACGTGGAGCTAATGTGAGATGCTCTGTTGGGGAGACTGACCGTGTCCTATTAAACATCTGATCTAGCATCATTAGAGGCTGGTCTCTGTGGACCAGAGTGGTGGCTGTCTGGGTAGCACAATACACACCCAGGAGGGGGTTAGGGGATCTGCAGTACTAGTACACACACACACACACACATATTGCATAGCCCAGGTCATTATTCATGCAGAGTTTATCGACAGTGTAGAGCCGGCTACTTTTACTGTAAATCCATGATACATTAAACACATCAATACGAGGGCATTAAAACAATACAGAATCATTTACAGTGGTATTGACTGAGTGATAGCTGTAAACATATTGAGTTATTTGATGTTTCTGCCGATCTGAAACCTGCCCAGTCTGAATAAAACAATAAAGTAATACGCTGACTTTGTCTCCATAGACTGTGAGATCTGGCACAGGTTCTTCTGACCCTAGTTCTAGAACGATCCTCTCTCAACTAATCCAAGAAAACTCCCCCCCTCGCTCTGCAGAAGAGTCAAGAGAGGAGTGTTCTTGAACCAGAGTCAGGTTAGAAGATGGTTCTAGAAAACGGATTAGAACTTCTAGAACACTCAGGTTCTGACTGAGGATACAGGCATGTTATCTCTGTATGTGTGTTTGTGTAAGTTTGAGGTTCCAGGGGCAAGTGGATGTAGTTAAATAGTAGTTGTAATGTAACCTTGCTGTAAAGTGTAGCTTTGTAGTTACATGCTAATTAATGTTATCCTGACGTAAAGTGTTACCGACGAGACTTTCAGCCGATAATAAGAGACACACACAACCAGAGAGAGAGTTCTACCCTGTAACACCTCCAATGCTAGAACACAGAGAGGACAGATGACTCCTTCTGATTACACTTCATTATAAACTTACCCAAGTTCCTTTTCAATTTCACACTCCTGATAAGCATATGGCCTTTGATTAATTAGGGGAAATTTCCCTTTATGAAACAATCTAATTGGTGTATGAGATAGCATGGAGTAAATTGATTTCTAAATTCCAGAATGCTTTAATGAGCTCCCTCTATAGAGTTTGGTAATAAAGTTGGTTGAATAACAATAGCAAACATGCACCCTTGGTATAGCAGAGCGCAGATTAGATTCCCCTGGCATTGTCTCTCTATAGGTCAACTGAAAGTTGTTTACTCAAACATTCACACACAGAAGTGCAAGTACAGGCGCACTCCCCACATGCACACACACACACACACACAACCACAGACTCACACACACAGGCTCACGCACACACACATGTACCCCATCCCCCCACGGCCCCACACACACACACACACACACCCACACACACGTTCTCGCCTATTCTCAGAGCTCAGATTCCTCTTGGCTACTTAGCCTCTTCTATTCAGCTCCATTCATCTGCCAATCAGAGCAGACAAAGAGGCTCACCGGTGCTGCTCTATCTGCCCGCTGATTGGCTGTCGGGGCTGGCGTGCTGCGTCTGTCCTGACGTATGCGGGGAGAAGGCCAGACAGTGACATTACAGCAGCCATGCTGCACTCCAGGGGCTGCCTGATAAATACCACCTCCTAGAGCTCCACAGAGTGTGTGTGTGTATGCGTGAGAGAGAGAAAGTGTGTGTGAGAGACAGAGAATGTGAGTGTTTGTGTAAGAGAGAGAGAAAGAGTGAGAGAAAGTGAGAGAGAGAGAGAGAGAGAGAGAGAGAGAAAGTGAGAGAAAGAGAGAGAAAGAGAGAGAGAGAGAGAGAGAGAGAGAGAGAGTGAGGGTGAGTGTGTGTGTGTGTGTGTGTGTGTGTGAGCCCACATGTGTGTAGGGGGCATCTCAGTGAGCCAGCAGCCCTGGCTAATGTTTCCCAGACAGACAGTCTCAGACAGGCTTCAATGCCAGAGGTCTGACTTCAGAGGACAAACAACCACCCCACCACCTAATTAACTATCAACTACAACAGGCCAGACATACACACACACACACACACACTTTCTCTTTCTCCCTCATACACACACACACACACACACATTCGCAATCGTGCTCCCACACAAGCACACACGCACTCTCTCTCACACACACATCCACAATCTCACACAACGCACACACATAACCCGGACTTGGTGGAGACTTCTAGACGGGGTCTGCCCGTGGAGGTAGAGGAGAGGGAGGGAGAAGGGAGACGAATGAAGAGGAGGGAAAGAAGAGCGTTGGCTAATTAGCTTGCAGCGTGTGGAGTCAAGGATCTGTCGGCTCGTCCTGTTATGGTGTCTGCTAGCTTACTAGGGCCTTTAATAATAACACAGCTACAACAGGGGGGGGGGGGGGGGGGGGGGGGGGGGCGGAGATCACCTTTAACAAATCTCTGTAGCGTTTCTATCTGATCTGGGCTGAAAGGAGGTCCAGACAGACATCAGAGCTACAAGAGACTCGCCTGGTTTCATTCAGCTCTACAGAGACGGATCAATATGGCTGCCGTTTCCCCTGAGCTTCCATCACACCTGACACAGGTCCGTCTCTGCTGTTTGGAGGCGACTTCTTCCGTGGGTTGGGAAAGACACACACTCTCACACACACAGACGCACACAGACATGCAGACACACCTAGACCATGCTACCAAAGCCTGCACCTCAACTCTAACATTACACCCCATTCCTGACCAAGGCAGGAAGTGAAAATTATGTGAAGAACAGGAAGCACCATTTTTTGTACTATAGATAATTAGTACTGCATAGATAATGGTATATACAGCTTTGAGACAGCTAGAACACAACTAGTCATGGCTACCCTGGTCAGAAACTTACTGACAATTACTTTCAGAGCTACTTTCTTCTTCTACCTCTCTCCCAGCACAGGTGGTGACCAATGGTGACATGCTAACATGACCTGATTCTAGCAACCTTGATAACATAACTTTCTCTCTCACTTTTTCTTTCTTTTTCGCTTTCCGTCTAACTTTCTCTCTCACTTTCTCCCTCTCGCTTTCTCCCCCACACACACAAACACTCCCCCCCCCACACACACACACACAAACACACTACTTGGTTTCCAGCCTGTACTCAATCATTGCTAACTACGATGCCTTGACTTCCCTTGACATTCACTTTCCTCTGTTCACAGCGGGTGGCCTCTGAAAATAAACGCCAGAAAACTTGTGTGCTTGTTGGCTCTTCGACTCAATAATGAACTTGCTGTGCTGTGCCTCTGCTTTCCTTCTTGTCCAAGCTGTTATTGGAAATAGGGATTTCGTTTATACAATAGCCTGAGCCTTGATAAATACAGGTAATGAAATGCTTTGGCTGCTATGGGGTTTCCACACCAATACCAACACCAACACCAACATCAATACTAACGCCAACACCAACATCAATACCAACACCAGTCTCCGCCAGACAATATTAAAAGCCATGCCAGTGGGTTGGCCTAATGCTTAGATGAAGCAGGACAAAAACCAGAACCAGGGCCAGGACCAGGACCAAAACCAGAAAGTGTAGTTTCACCTATTCTGAGTACATCTACAGTATATAACCAGGATAATAAAAGCAATAACAACAGGCTTAGGAGTGCGTGCCTACTCACCTATTCTGAAGGAGAGCGGCCCAGCAGAGCTGCTCATCACCCACATGGCTAAGAAGAGCAGAGGCGCCCAGGCTGCCCACATCTTCTAATGATCCTCATGGGTCCTGCCCGGGTTCGCCCCTGTGCCAGCCACCTGGGGACACACACACAAAGAGAAAAGGTTAGAGATTGAACCAAGATACTGTACACACATGCACACTTAGATACCAGTCCTCAGACATGGATGCACACACACACACACACTTAAACACAAACACCAGAACTTTTTGATAAGTTCTCTCCATAGCTACAGAATTACATCTCCAACGCAGGAACGGGAGATGTAGTATCTGCTGTGAAACACAACACCTGTCAGGGCTGCTGTGTGCTCAGGGGGACACAGAGACAGGCCTGTCAAAACATCAAGATCCTTCCAGAAGCTTCTCACAGAGAGCCACATGCAGATAGCAGCTGCCAGTCTGTCTCCCAGGCACAGCCTGGCAGGAGAGGACCCGGCATGACCAAAAAGCCGCCCGTTTCAAGGCTGGTTGATTTTGAGTTGGTGAACGAGGAGAGAAGACGAGTACACAGACCTTCGTACGGTAGACACTCCGCCTTCGTACGATAGACGCTTCCGCCTTCGTACGGTAGACGCTTCCGCCTTCGTACGGTAGACGCTTCCGCCTTCGTACGGTAGACGCTTCCCGTCTTCGTACGGTAGACACTTCCGTCTTCGTACGGTAGACACTTCTCTCTTCGTACAGTAGACACTTCCGTCTTCGTACGGTAGACACTTCCGTCTTCGTACGGTAGACACTTCCGTCTTCGTACGGTAGACACTTCCGCCTTCGTACGGTAGACGCTTCCGCCTTCGTACGGTAGACACTTCCGTCTTCGTACGGTAGACACTTCCGTCTTCGTACGGTAGACACTTCCGTCTTCGTACGATAGACACTTCCGTCTTCGTACAGTAGACACTTCCGTCTTCGTACAGTAGACACTTCCGTCTTCGTACGATAGACACTTCCGTCTTCGTACGGTAGACACTTCCGTCTTCGTACAGTAGACACTTCCGTCTTCGTACAGTAGACACGGGCTTGTGTCCTCTGTGTAGATTCTCTCTGTTGATCCGTCAGCTTCTCTCACTGAGGAGAGGTATCTACATTATAGATCTGTGACCATGACGGCATTCAAGGCTCTCATGGTTCTTTTTTAGAATCTAGCACTGAGGAGATCAATGTGAAAAATGTGTTAAATCTAGCTTGTTGTGGAGCAACAGACCCTGGCTGGATTTAGCTGGTGTTCTCAGGGCTTGCTTAACATGAGCACCTTAGGTAGCCTGTTCCTGCAAGTACAGCCTTTAGCTTCTAGAGGAGAACACCTGAGCTTCTGTAACTCATGTTACTGTCCACTTTAGAAGAAAATCCTTCCCTTATCGTCCCTTGTCTTCCAGACGTGAGCCTCTTGTCCCAGCTGTATGTGAGGGTATCCAGGCCTATCTCTCCGCCTCTCTCTCCCCTGCCCCCCCCCCCCCCTGACTCTCTCTACCCCTGCCCCCACCCTCTCCCCCTCTCTCTCACCCCCTCTCCCTGCCCCCTTTTTTCTCTCCCCCCACTACCCCCATTCTTTCTCTGTCACTTTCTCTATGACCCCTGTCACTCTCCCCCTCTTTCTCCCCCCCTCTTTACCTCACTCACTCACTCACTCACTCACTCTCTCTCTCTCTTTATCTCTCTCTCTGAGTCTGGCTCTGTGTCGAGGCGCAGGCTGGCTAACGCTAAAACGCTAACAGAACACTAATTCTCTTATCACCACAAGAAAATGACAATTAGAAAAAGTGCTCAAAGCCAAAGCCATTCACTTTAGAAGCAATTACAGCAAAGCGACCTGAGAGGTTGCTCACTGCACCACTGGACTGCTGCGGTCGGGCCCGGCTCAACGACCAATGAGAGCAGAGAGAAGCCTCGGCAAGGATCTGATTGGTGGGCAGTAGCATCCGACATGGCAGAGAGGGTAAAGGCTTGGTGAGGAGAGAGAGAGAGACACCAGACAGCCAGCCAAACGTCCATACCAACCACCCACCGGGGGCCAGGAGACAATCAGAATATCAATTCAGTCCACACAGGAAGCCAACAGGAAAATTACATTGTGGAAATGAAAAGTGGATTCTTTGTTTTCCATTAAGAGCTTGTGATCCATTAATTGAGTTTTGAATTGCGGGGCCTTGAGAGTCGCATTGAGCCCAGCCCAGATCCTGTGGGAGGAAGGACGGCTAGCTTCCTGCCGTTGACCCGGGCGGCATCACAGGATTAGACCTGGAGGGAACACTCAGAGAGCTGATGCTCCTCCTCCATGGAGAGGCCCTGCTCTGGGAGCATCTCAGCTGCATGCACACAATGTCACAGAGAAGGTCATTAGACCTGGTGGTGACAGGGACGTTAGCATTCCAGTCAGGAGCTCTGGTGAACGCAACAGCGAGACAGACACACACAGACAGGCAGACAGACAGACAGACATACAGACAGGCAGGCAGGCAGGCAGGCAGGCTGGCAGACAGACAGATAGACAGGCAGGCAGGCAGGCAGGCAGGCAGGCAGGCAGACAGGCTGGCTGGCTGGCAGACAGATAGATATACAGACAGACAGATAGATACTGTATACAGATAGAGTGAGATACAGACAGATATACATACAGATAAACAGAAAAGGACACAAACAGATAGACAGACCTACAGACAGATTGACAGTGAGAGAGAAACGGATGGATAGTCGTACACATCATCTCAGCGGTCAGTGACTTGGCCTAAGGGTGACAACCCTGCTGCTCCTGACAGCCTGCTCATGTTTTCAGAGCTGACATTCTGCTCCCAGAGACAGCAATAAGAGGAGGGGGAGGAGGAGGGGAAGAATCTCCCAGAAAGCTGGGATCATACACTACCATAGTCAGGCTGGCTAATCAATCATAGCGCTGTGATCATGCCACACCCAGGCTGGCTAATCAATCACAGAGCCACGGCTATCCGAGCAAGCATGAGCTGGAGCTGGACAGCACGATGATTTATAGAACGATCTGGAGTGTGTGAATGGAGATGAACCAGATGTCACCATCACCTGTCTGATATTTACCATAAAAAACACACAATATCTTTGAGTAATTATAGCATGTGTACAGTCCTATTAATGCATCCGAGTATTTACTAAAGATATGAACTTGAATGAGATTGTGATGATGTTGTAGGTGGATGCACACATACGCACACTGACACACACAAACACACAAAAATTCATTATTGGCTACCCAACCACTTTTATGAAGCCTGGAAGGCAATGTGGATGGTCTTGGAGCACAGAAAAGTGCTGTTAAGTATCAGTGTCATATTTGACAAATAGGCACTCATAAGATTTATATGGCATGCAGTGGTGAGCAGGAACACTCTCAAGCAATATAGCCATTCTTTTTCAATCTCATTCTATCATCTCCAGGACTCCTCTGTGGCTGCACACCTTTCTGTGTGTTGTGTGTGTGTGTGTGCACTTGATTGTGTGTGTTTTGCTGTTTGTGTACACGTGAGTGTGCGTGAGTACACAGGCCCCGTGCCCGCTGTGTGGTAAATTAATTGAAAAGTGAGGGAGAGAGTTTAATTTTCCGGGGGAGCCAGTCTGCAGGGTAAACGAGGCAGGCAGAGTTATGTGCAGGCTGATCTCAGTGGCAGACTGCAACAGTAACACCTGCTCGTCAGAGCCCCGGACGTTCCCCGCTGGTCGTGTCCACGACGACGGGAAGCGGGTTAGCAGGTGTGGCAGGTGTGGCAGGTCGGAGAGGCTGAGCTGTAAACCACGGTGAGGCACGGTGCCGGGGCGGGCTCACCGGCGGGGCGGCCAATCAGACGACGTATTAGATGAGGGAGGGCGGCAGCTGCGGTCTCGGACGGAGAGGAAGAAAGGCTGTGTGTACAGGAAGTAGTGTTTTGGATCTTTCACCCTGTAGGCAGTGTTACTGGTGGTGAATAGGCTGGATTTCTGGCTGGCTGGCTGAATGGATGAATTGATGGATGGATGGATGAATGGATGACTGACCAACTGGCTGGCTGGTTGATTGTGTGGATGATTGTTTGACTGACAGATGAGACCGGCTGATGTTTTTTCACACACTGACCTTTAGAATCCCATCCTTCTCTGACCACCATATAACAAGCTCTCTCTATGTACAGAACCTGCCCTGCAGAGCCAGGTCTCTAAGGTTCACACACACCTCCATGTCATGCCCGGGTCGCTATGCTAGTGGGAAACACCGACATTTTGACAGCAGGGACTGACATTTGCGTGACAGGCTGGAATATGGGAGTTGATTTTCACAGTAATCTTGTTTGTTCCAGCTGTCAGTGGAGCTGTTTAAACCCACCAAATATCAGCCCTGTCAGTCTTTCATCAGAGTCTGACGGAAGCTCTTTCTGAGTTGGCTCCAAGCAGGCATTACCACTGTCAATCCTGGGACGAGACACAGAGAAATGTTATTAATTTGCATGTGTTATTAGAGCAGTGCAGCTGCAGAAAGATACCAGTCAGCGCAGCGTGGAAGCTGATGGATGTAGAGTGTGCTGTGAGTGAACCCTGCCCCCCCTCCTCCCTCCCTCCCCTCCACCCTCCCCCGCCCCCACCTACCCCCAGACGGGCCCTGGATACAGAGACCGGGCCAGTGTAAATGGTAAATGGACTGCATTTACCACTGTGCGTGACAAGGAGACGTGTTTGGGGGGGTTTGGGGTGGGGGCTTGCAGCAGCCGCAGGTTGAACAGCCCAGAGATGCTGGCTGTGTAGAAGACAACTGCACCCCACACACACACAACACACACACACTTCCTCCCCACTCACCAACACCCCACACACACCCTCGTCTCCATGTCTCCATGTCATGCAGACAGAGGCAGAGAGGAAGGGAGGCACAGGGAGGGCCAAATACATGATCAGGGTTTTGACTGTTCTGCTGTACCAGGGTTCTGCCTTGTGAAACACTTCTGTGGCAGAGGGACCAACAACTGTGACAACATGTTCCTGTCAGGGATCCTGGGTTATGACTGTTGCCTTCTAGAACACAGGATGCATTCCGTGGCTCAGTGGAGGGCTGGTGCCTAGCTTCTCATGCTGTAAACAGAAGCAGTGTCAAAGTAAGAGATTGGGGGTGTGGCTGGGGCTGGGGTTATGGCTGGGGCTGGGGTTAGAGCTGGGTTGGGGCAGCTCTCTACTGCAGTCTCACATGAAAGAGAATGTCCGATTGCTCAGTAGGAGGTCTTGTTTACTGAGTCTATGTGTTAGAGATACAGCTAAGCTAACAAATACGGTAACTCAACTGAGCTCGGTTCAAAATTCCTTCCTGTCTACCTGTAAAACACACCTGTCTCTCTCTCCCTGCCTGTCTGTCTGCCAAACACCTGTCTTTGTCCCTGCCTGTCTGCCTTTGGAAACATCTGTCTCACTTCCTGCCTTCCTTTCTGTCTGTCTCTCTTTAGGACACACCTGTCTCTCTCCCTGCCTGTCTCTGCTATATATATATATATATATATATATATATTTTTTTGTCATCTCTTATCCAGAGCGACTTACAGTAAGTACAGGGACATTCCCCCCGAGGCAAGTAGGGTGAAGTGTCTTGCCCAAGGACACAACATAATTTTTCATGGCCGGGAATCGAACCAGCAACCTTCTGATTACTAGCCCGATTCCCTAACTGCTCAGCCACCTGACTCCCAGGCTCCAGACTCCCTGACTGCTATATACACCTGTCTCTCTCCCTGCTTGTCTCTCTGCTTTATACACCTGTCTCTCTCCCTGCCTGTCTTTCTGCCTGTCTCCCTGCTAGACACCTGTCAGACAGTAGGAGCGGATGGAGAGATGAAAGACCAGAAAACATAAGCAGGAGACGATCAAAGGGATGAGAGGATGGAAGCAGAGGATCAAGGGGAGGAGGATGAGAGGAAAGAAGGATGAAAGCAAGGGAGAAAAGGAAGGAAGGAAAGAAGGAGAGGAAATGATAGAGGGATAGGAGGATGGGGTATCCAGTACAGGGGGGCATAAGGTAAACTTAGATCATCTATATTTAACACCATTTTGACAGGCGGCAAGATAAAATGATGTCATCATCACTGCTTGTGGGTCAGAAGGAGTTCAGAGCTAACAGCTAAACAGCTACATGTACTTAGCTACCTCCATCCATTTCAACTCTTCAGGATGGAAAATCAACATTGCAGTATTCAGAAAGGTGAAGGGGAGGACTGGGTCTAACAGAAGCGCTGTCGGAGAGTCACAGAAAAGCCACTCTTTCATCTGCGCTCCATCGAGGCATCCAGTTGTGTTGTGCCTCCAGGCTAGACTTCCAGGACCGGCCTAGCTGCTCACCCAGCCGGCCCTGCCAGGGCACCACCGCCCCGGGGCACGAGGACAGATCTGGCTCATTCAGCTAGAGTGCTGGACATGTTGCCGCCGGGCTCCAGGTCAGGTGGGGGAGGACTCCGGAGTCCCAGAAGATTCTCTCGGTGGTGTTGGTATTTGGAGTTCATCCCTTCAGTTGTAGACAGTGTAGTTCTTATCTTGGATGTTGATTGGAGGTGTAGATTAGGAGGCTGTAATGTTGTTCGTTTGGGAGGCGGAGTTTATTTAACAGTTGGCTGTGGTGTAGTTCATATCGTAAATGGAAGATAGTTCATCATACAGTAAGGGATGATAGGACTTGTATTTCATAAATCTAATGGGGTTGGGGTGTGTAGTTTCTCAGTGGAGGATGATTGCCTGTGTGGTTGGCACTTGAGGGTCTTGAGGAGTGTAGTGTATCCTACACTGTGGTGCTGCTGGGTTATGTGTTTTTTTGTGTGGAAAGTGTACTGCAGAAGGGCCAGCTGTCTTCCCCAGAGAGACAACATCAGGGTGGGACACAAGCAGCAGCAGGAAGCAAATAGCTAATCAATACGTTGTCTCCCACAGGAGAGATGCATGGATGCCCTCCTGCTCCAGCCCTTTCCACTCTCTCTATTTATTTTCTCTCACTCTCTTCCCCTCCCTGTTCTCTGCCTTTATCCATCTCTGGGACTTTCCTGACTGGTTCTGCTCTCTCTGTCTCTTAAACAGCGGAACCAGCAGTGGAGGGTGGTTCAATAGCTTTGTGTGTTTCCCATCCACAGTACCTAAGCATGAGCGAGCGTGCCTCTTCCTCTTGCCGTCGGCACTTCTTTGGGGCACAGACTCCCATGAAGAGTGTTTGCCGTCTCCAGCACATTCGGGAGATCCAGTTCTATACCTACTCACCCTAGTAGTAAACTCCAGCACAGAGAACGGGTGGCCGGCTGCACGCTCAGCGAGGGCCACGGCCAGGCGCTCGGCGAGGGCCACGGCCAGGCGCTCGGCGAGGGCCACGGCCAGGCGCTCGGCGAGGGCCACGGCCAGGCGCTCGGCGAGGGCCACGGCCAGGCGCTCGGCGAGGGCCACGGCCAGGCGCTCGGCGAGGGCCACGGCTAGGCGCTCGGCGAGGGCCACGGCCAGGCGCTCAGCTGGTGGGATGGCTTCAAGAAGCTGGGTGTTTTTCTGTCTCATCGCGTCAAGTAAAGATGAAAATGTGTCGTCACTGTTGTACCCGGGGGGGTCTTCATCTGCCTGCTCTATTTAGAGTTGACTGTGACAGCTGTTGCACCATCTCTTTTTTCTCTTTTAATAGCTTCTCCAGACAAATCAAATAATAACGAGCCATCTATTTGGATTTAGAAAACACTAATGTAATGAGAATTGTTGCTTGTTTAAAAGCAGAACAGATGCCACAATCCAAATAGATAAAGCTGTGGATGTAGCTTCATCCAATTCCCTTCATAAAATGGCTTGGAGGAAACCGATCGGAGGTCATTCAATGTTCTGTTAAGTTAATTTGAAAGTTGACAGTTGCTATAGTTGCAGTCAACTCAAGTAGCTGGCAATGTCACTTCCAAAGGTTGCCAGTGTGTCACGGCCATTCGTTTTGTAATGATCTATTTAGGGAGCTGAATGATGTCCGTCTCCTCCCACGCGGTACAGATGGTCACCAGTGGGTCGTCCGGAAGAACGAGGTCTCATGATGACTTTTGACTCAACATCTCATAGTGGATTAGCTGTGTAGGTTATCTGTCCTTGTCCCTGACAATAATGCCAGTCAGTCAGTAACCAGTAATTGGCTGTTTGGCCTAAGAAGCGCTACTTTGACAATACTGTGCAGTTTATTTACTAATCAGTGCAGAATGGTATTGATGACAATGGAAGCTATGTCCGTCAAAGCAAGTGGAAGTAAAGCTTTGTAACTAATGAACATTGATAACTGGTAATGCACACTCTGGAGCACAGCCAATAGGGTGGCCCAGCCAAGCGAGACCAGGAAGGGATTCTATTGTATTCCCATGTGTCGTTTCCTCCGATAGATCAATACTTTAGTTTTTACTGAGACAACACGGTCAAGGGGTGGGTGGACCTGTCAGGGAGATGGTCGTGACAACAGAGGAAGTGACACGGAGGAAGTGCTGAGGCAAGAATTGGACCTTTTTACAGCCTGGCTCTGGTCTCTCCTTGTTTACAGCCTGGTTCTCCTTGTTACAGCCTGGTCTCTCCTTGTTATAGCCTGGTCTGGTCTCTCCTTGTTACAGCCTGGTCCCTCCTTGTTACAGCCTGGTCTGGTCTCTCCTTGTTATAGCCTGGTCTGGTCTCTCCTTGTTATAGCCTGGTCTGGTCTCTCCTTGTTATAGCCTGGTCTCTCCTTGTTATAGCCTGGTCTGGTCTCTCCTTGTTATAACAACAGTTCTATTATTGGATGTCTTTCCATTAAAAAAATATATAAACAAATTAAAGAGCAATGTAGCAATCACTTACTCAAATTGGTGCTGTTATGAGTTATAAGTTTCAGTCTAATTCCCTTGCCATAGAAAAAAAAACTTCCAAATTCAATTGAAGTTCAGAGATGAATTGCCCATAATAATCACCAGCTTCCTCCTTCTCATTAGGGCTGGTTGCCGTGGTGGCAGCCTGGATAATGGGCTGCAGCCTTCACACACGCACAGCCAGGGGTCAATCCCATAATAAGCCAGGAGAATACAGTCCACAATCAGCAGTAATGAAATCGTGTGTTCACACCTCGAACAGTATCCTGATGGGTGTGTCACTCTGACCCCTCCCTCTCCACCAGCACCACTCAGAAGGCATGTTGGAGGGGATGATGTCATCATACTGGTGGCATGGGGTGGGGGGCACAATCTGACAAATTAGGAGTCAATACTGTCTCCTCCTCCCTCTTCCAATATAGACTGCAGATTTCTCTGTGGGTGGGAGGATTGGTGGGTGTGTGAGGGGGGAGAGGGGAGGTGTGTGTGTGTGTGGGGGGTGACAGAGAAAGAAAGGCAATTTATTTTAAGAAATACAATTTGATAGAGAAACTATCAATATTTTAGCAGCTCCAACTCAGTGAGGGGTTGCAAGTAATCGTTAATCATTACGTGGTGTGTGCATGTGTATTTATGCAATGTGTGTGTGATGGTTTGTTTTGATGTGTAAGTGTAATGTTTGTGTGTTCTGGGTGGGCACTGTGTGTATTCTGTTAGTGTGTGTGTACTGTTTGTTTGTATACTGTTGTCTGTGAGTGTATGTAGGCTGTGTGTGTGTGTTGTGGGGGGGGCTGTGTGTGTACCTATGTGTGTGCTGTGTGTATCCTTGTGTAGGTGTGCATATGTTTGTGTGTGAGTGAGTGTGTGTGAGAGTGTGTGTGTGTGTGTGTGTGGGGGGGGGGGGTGTGGGTGTGTGTGAGTGTGTGTGCGTGTGTGTGAGTGTGTGTGTGTGTGTGTGTGTGTGTGTGTGTGTGTGTGTGGGGGGGGGGGGGGGGGGGCGTGAACACCCCAGTCCTCTAATGAGCTCCTACTAGCCGCTCTAGGGGCCATTTGATTCCTCAAGCATTCTGGGACGGTAAAATGCCCCTTCCTGCTGCCTTCCATTTACTACTTCTCTCTCTTTCTCTCTCTCTCTTTCTCTCTCTCTCTCTCTCTCTCTCTCTCTCTCTCTCTCTCTCTCTCTCTCTCTCTCTCACACAGACACACACACACGTCACATAATCCGTATGCACATGCACCAGAAAGGGACACACAAATTGCATAAACACCCACATACAAGAGGGGCCCTCAGTAGAGTCTAGCCTCACTCTAATGAGGCTGCAGCCTGACCACCTCCTAACGCTGACATCATAACCCTCCACCCCGCATCACACACACACACACACCACAGGGCTGTGTTCTGGTGTTGAGACAAGTCCGCTGCTACAAAAGAACTCTGCTCCCTCCCTCCGCCCCACCTCCTCAGTTCCAAAACACACACACACCTCCAAACACACACTCTCTCTCTCTCTCTCTCTCTCTCTCTCTCTCTCTCTCTCTCTCTCTGTGTCTTCTTTCCGTATACACACATCTAAATTGCAGTCATTAACAGGAGGTGGCAGGCCATCCAGAGCTCACTGCCACCAGTCCAGTCCTCTGTTGCTCTCCCTCCCTTCCTCCCCTAAGGTCTCACCGTATCTCTCTCCACTGCTGGCTCCATAACTCCATGATCCCCTCCAAATCTCTTCCCCTTCCTCCCCATCTCTCCCTCCATCTTCCTCCCTCTCTCCTCTCACTCGGTTTCTAATGGCTGTGAGGCCACTTGAGACCAACCGATATGGGTGGCGTTGAGAAGAGAGGGATGAGAGGAGAGGGATGAGAGGAGAGGGATGAGAAGAGAGGGATGAGAGGAGAGGGATGAGAGGAGAGGTTTCAGAGGAGAGGGATGAGAGGAGAGGGATGAGAGGAGAGGGATGAGAGGAGAGGGATGAGATGAGAGGGATGAGAGGAGAGGGAGGAGAGGAGAGGGATGAGAGGAGAGGTTTCAGAGGAGAGGGATGAGAGGAGGGGGATGAGAAGAGAGGGATGAGAGGAGAGGGATGAGAGGAGAGGTTTCAGAGGAGAGGGATGAGAGGAGAGGGATGAGAGGAGAGGGATGAGAGGAGAGGGATGAGATGAGAGGGATGAGAGGAGAGGGATGAGACGAGAGGTTTCAGAGGAGAGGGATGAGAGGAGAGGGATGAGAGGAGAGGGATGAGAGGGATGAGAGGAGAGGGATGAGACAAGAGGTTTCAGAGGAGAGGGATGAGAGGAGAGGGATGAGAGGAGAGGGATGAGAAGAGAGGGATGAGAGGAGAGGGATGAGAGGAGAGGTTTCAGAGGAGAGGGATGAGAGGAGAGGGATGAGAGGAGAGGGATGAGAGGAGAGGGATGAGATGAGAGGGATGAGAGGAGAGGGATGAGAGGAGAGGGATGAGACGAGAGGTTTCAGAGGAGAGGGATGAGAGGAGAGGGATGAGAGGAGAGGGATGAGACGAGAGGTTTCAGAGGAGAGGGATGAGAGGAGAGGGATGAGAGGGATGAGATGAGAGGGATGAGACGAGAGGGATGAGAGGAGAGGTTTCAGAGGAGAGGGATGAGAGGAGAGGGATGAGAGGAGAGGGATGAGAGGGATGAGAGGAGAGGGATGAGAGGAGAGGGATGAGAGGGATGAGAGGAGAGGGATGAGAGGAGAGCGAAGATATGAGACAAGAAGAGAAGACATGAGAAGAAAGAGGAGAGATGAAAAGAGAGGAGAAAAGAGAGGGGATGAGTATAGAAGGAAGCTGAAGGAGGGATGAGGGGAGACATGAGGCATATGTGGTAAATGTAGCGTGCAGATGATGACAGTGAGCTGGTCATTAAGGAGAAGAGCTCGTTTAGAGGATCAGGAACTCTCCTGGTTCCTGTTGTCCATTCATTAGTCTGATGTGGTTAACCTGGGACAGAAATAGTCAAGATTCTCACTTAATTATCCGCTGAGGAGTGTGTGTGCGTGAGAGTAAAAGAGAAAAGTGTGTGTATGAGAGAGAAATAGTTTGTGTGTAAGAGAGAGAGAGTGTGTGTGTGTGTGAGAGAGAGAAATTGTGTGTGTGATAATGTGTGTGTGCCTGGAGGGGTGCTAGAGAGAGAGAGAGAGAGAGAGGGAGAGCATTTGTGTGTGTGTGTGTGTGTGAGGAAGCAAGAGAGAGAGCATGCGTCTATGTGTGTGTGCGTGTACCTGTGTATGTTTCTGTGTGTATCTGTTCGTGTATTTGTATCTGTGTGTATCTGTGCGTTTATGTATGTCTCTGTGTGTGTGAGTATTTGTGTGTGTGTGTGTGTTTACAGGATTTTGGCCTGGTTAACAGGAAGTGAGGCACTCGTCTCCTGTAGAAGTCTTAATTGGATTCATCAATCACACATGATGAGAGATGAGGGGAGGAAAGGGGGGGGCGGAGCTGGCCAGATCCCCCCCCCCCCCCCCCCTGTCCCCCTCCCCCGTTGCGAGGAGACAAACAACCAATGGCATGAAGCGGAACACAGATAAACAGGAAACAGAGACACATATTCATTAAGAACAATCCGCATATTCAACAGGGTGCTAACAAAACTGCTCAATGCAAAACTTGTCAATGCAACAGTTGTAAACAGAACATCACACTGTTACATTGTGTGTGTGAACATACTGTGAAGCATTGTGTCAGGGCACGCATCAAAGCAACACACACACACACCAGAACACTGCCGACAACAGAAACATCTTTATATCTGCCACCTACCTACAGCACTGCTGAATAATTTCATCACCCAACCTCTTAAAAACCTGGAGATGAAAACAAATCCCACAATGCACCTGTGGAGCGCCTGTAGGCGCTCCTCACACGCAGTTTCAGCGCTGCCAGTCATTCATCAGCCAGGCTGGAGAACAGACCTGCAGCTGCTGCTGCCTAGAGCCAGGCACACACACACACACACATGCACACAATAACACGCACACGCACACACATGCACACACCCACACAAAACACTCACACAAACACACATGCAGCCCACATGCACACACATATGCACGCATAAACATACACATGCAGGCAGGCGCACACACACACACACACAACTAGCCAGTATTCTCAGATCTCAACACAGAGCCATGAGGGAAATCTAAGTCCACATTTCTTCCAACAATTTCACCCGTCCAGGTCTGTAGAGCGTCTGTTGTCTTGTGTCTTCCCTTCCATCTATCTCCTCTCCCTCTCCCTCCCTCCAACTCTCCTCTCTCCCCCTCCATCTCCCCAACTCTCCCCTCTACCTCCCTCCATCTCTCTCCTCTCCTTCTCTCTCCCTCCAACTCTCCTCTCTCCCTCTCCCTCCCTCCACCTCTCTACTCTCCCTATCTCAATCTCTCTCCGTCCATTTCTCTCCCTTCCATCTCTCCCCTCTCCCTCCATCACTCCATTACTCCCCCTCCATCTCTCTCCCTTCTGTCTCTCTCCGTCTCCCCCTACGCCTGGATTCCCAGGAGGGATTCGACTGTACGAAGGCCCCACAGGAGCTGTGAATAGGGCTGTGGGACTGTACGTCAGTGTGTGTGTGTGTATGTGTCTCTCCCTTCCAGGACTGTACACACCAAAGGAAATGACTGCAGAGAGACCATCCAGGGTGGATGAGATAGAAGGTGTTTCCACCCAGACAGCAATGCCTGGTACACACATACAGTGCACATCAGTGTGGCTGGATCCTATTCACCCAGACGAGGGCTAAAGCCGGTTTCCCCATGGAGAGAAACTGGGAGGCTAATGACAGAGCTCACACAATAGCAGGAGCAACACAATACGTATGGAAATCTGGTTAATACATATACTTACACACCCACGCGGGGACGGGCAGACACAGCAAGACACACACTCACACACACACAAGGACATACGACCTCACATAGCACACACAAGGCAACACAACTCATTTGTAGTCATGTATCCATAATATAAGCCTATTCCCTCATAAAGCTCTTAGTAAATGGCAGCGTGTAAACATGGCCTGAAGGCCAGATAATTTCTCGTCTGAACAGGAGAACCTGGTGTCTCCCCGACAAGGCAAGCGTCAGGACAACACCGACAGAGATGAGGGGGGGGGGGGGGGGATTGTGACCATTCTAAAGAAGAAGATAGACTCAGCCCCTGCCCCTACCTCAGCCCCAACCTCTATCATAGCCTCAGCCCCTCACCCTCAGCCTCGGCTCCAGCTTCGGCCTCAATTACAGCCCCTAGCATAGACTCAACCCCAGCTTCAACCCCGGCCTCAGCCCTGGCCTCAGCCTCAGCCCCCACCCCAGCCTTATTCTCAGCCTCTGTATTCCAATGGAGCTCCACAGGTGGCGGCGCTGCGCTCGGCGCATGGCACAGGAAGCTGGGGCTCCTCTTCTTCCTGCTCCCCTCCGCTGTAATCCCAACCCTGCCGTATCCCAGTCTGCCTGAGGAGGTCGAGGTCGACGGTGATGACAGCGGCGGCGAAAACTGACAACGTTAAAATGGTCTCTGATGGACTCCATTATATCAACGTTGGCTCGTCTCACACAGCGTGTTGTCTCGGAGAGACGCTTCCTGAAGGAGCCCCAATTACTGTTTCTACTGCTGCCAAAAGAGGCTACGCAGCACATTAACACACACACTGACATATCCATTTAGACACATGCACACTCACACAGAATCCACACAGCCAGCATGTTTCTCTCGCCTGGTTTGGGAGCAGAAGTGATGGATAGCACCAGACAGCGTTGCACCAGTGTGTCTCCCTGTTGTTGTTGGAATTGGAGTTGAAGCAGCTTTGTGCTCCCTCTTTCTCCCGCTCTAGCTCTTCCTCTCTCCTTTCTCTTGGTCTCCCTCCCTCCGTCTCTTTTCCTCTCTCCTCTCTCTCTGCCACTCCCTCTCTCCCCGTCTCCTCTCTCCCAGTTCCTCTCCCTCCCTCTCTCTCTCTCTCTCTCTCTCTCCCTCCCTCCATCTCTGCTGTGAGGTAATTAGTGGATCATCTGCAGATGAGGCCTCTTCTCCTGTTCGGTGTTTTTTGACATGAACTGTGTGTGTTTGTTATTCATTAACAAAATACTGTAGAAAATGAATGTTTGTCCGTTTAGGAATGGTATGGTTTAAAACGGTGTTTGTGTGAGTGAGTGTGTGTGTCTCTGTGTGTTTTTGTGTGTGTGTGAGCAGGCTACTGTATCTCTCGGTGATATTGTCTAGCTTGCCTAACTTGGCCCTGCACTTCTGATTGGAAGCTATAGTGTTTATCCAGGAAATTACACTATTCTGTCTGGAGAGGAGGATGCAAACATACCAGTCAGCTCGCTCTCTCTCTCTCTCTCTCTCTCTCTCTCTCTCTCTCTCTCTCTCTCTCTCTCTCTCTCTCTCTCTCTCTCTCTCTCTCTCTCTCTCTCTCTCTCTCTCTCTCTCTCTCTCTCTCTCTCTCTCTCTCTTGTTTCTGTGTGTTTGTGTGTGGGGGGGGGTGGTTAGTGAATAGATTTGAACCACAGTGCCTGTCTTCACAAAGACTTTATCATCCACAGTAATGGACTTCATACGGAAGGTTATTGTGTCAGGGCAGGTTGAAGGAACAGGAGCTGAGTGGTGTGTGTGTGTGTGTGTGTGTGTGGAGGGGAGAGAGGGATGACACAGAGCTGAACAGGAGAGACACTCTGTGCTTCAGTGAGGGCCAACATCACACCCCTGAATAACCAGACAACTCAGCCTGTCATTCAGCACAGACACAGTACCTGGTGTGTCTGCTCAGGAGAGGAGAGGAGGATGAGGAGAGAGAAGAGAGGAGAGGAGGAGAGGAGGAGAAGAGGAGAGGAGAGAGGAGAGGAGAGGAGAGGAGAGAGGAGAGGAGAGGAGAGAGGAGAGAGGAGAGGAGAGGAGAGAGGAGAGAGGAGAGAGGAGAGAGGAGAGGAGGAAGCAGAGGGGAGGGATGAGTAGAAGGAAAGAGGACAGAGAAGAAGAGCCAAGAGAAGAGAAGTGGAAAGAAGAGAGGAGACAAGAAGGAGACATGTTGGAACATGTGGTTGAGTGTTACCCAACCTGACAGCAGCGTGTGGAAACACAGGCTGCTCTAACAGCAAATCAGATATTGTCAGTGTCACCCATCAGCCAATAGAAGTATCTGGAGATAGTAAAGGGGTGGAGCCAGACATAGTGTTGAAACACACTTCTATCTGCCTCCCTCAGAGATCAACGGTGGTAAATACATACATAGAACAGCAAAGTGAACTACAACAGAGAAACATAGATATCAAACTGATAATCATAATTGGATTTCTCTCTATGGTGAAACTGACAGAAGGGTAATTGAGATTGAAATGCATGCTTGTCCAAATAGATTCTCATATACGCTCACAAGATGGCCTCGCACCTATCATCCCACTCAGTTAAATGACTGGCTGTCACCAGCACTCATACTAAGTGATTTTATATCCCTGAAAAAGGATCATATTACAGATGAATAAATGAATAAAATGTGACATGGAGAGAAAAGTGGAGTCATACAAGCCTAGCCCTCCAGCAAAGAAATTGCAGCGTAATTACAACCGTTACTGCCTGGACTGGTTTGGAGTAATTAATTGATTTTGA
This sequence comes from Thaleichthys pacificus, assembly GCA_023658055.1. Lineage (NCBI taxonomy): Eukaryota > Metazoa > Chordata > Actinopteri > Osmeriformes > Osmeridae > Thaleichthys > Thaleichthys pacificus. The sequence goes on from CM042852.1 coordinate 5,623,786, forward strand.
AGAATGTTCTTCTCCTACACATGGGCTGTACGATCATGGCAGCAGACACACACACTCACACACACTTTCTTACACGGACGCACGCTTGGGCACACGCTCAGATGTGTGTACACTTAAAGTAAAGTTCTTATGAAATTTCACAGCTCGGCTGTGTGGAAATTTCTCTGATTAAATTTCATTAGCAGTGACCCTGCTGATCAGTCACTCAGGGTAAGAGGACAGGCTGGTGTGTTGGCTTTGGCCAGGGGCCAGAGCAGAAGTAACGCATGGAGAGGGAGAGACAGAACTGATCCTCTCCCAACTCCCTCCCTCTCTGCCTCTCTCTCCACCTCTCTGCCTCTCTCTCCTCCTCTCTGCCTCTCTCTCCACCTCTCTGCCTCTCTCTCCTCCTCTCTGCCTCTCTCTCCTCTCTGCCTCTCTCCACCTCTCTCTCTCCTCTCTGCCTCTCTCTCCACCTCTCAGCCTCTCTCCACCTCTCTGCCTCTCTCTCCTCCTCTCTGCCTCTCTCTCCTCTCTGCCTCTCTCCACCTCTCTCTCTCCTCTCTGCCTCTCTCTCCACCTCTCAGCCTCTCTCCACCTCTCTGCCTCTCTCTCCTCCTCTCTGCCTCTCTCTCCTCTCTGCCTCTCTCCACCTCTCTCTCTCCTCTCTGCCTCTCTCTCCACCTCTCAGCCTCTCTCCACCTCTCTGCTTCTCTCTCCACCTCTCTGCCTCTCTGCTTCTCTGCTTCTCTCTCCACCTCTCTCTCTCCTCTCTGCCTCTCTCTCCACCTCTCAGCCTCTCTCCACCTCTCTGCCTCTCTCTCCTCCTCTCTGCCTCTCTCTCCTCTCTGCCTCTCTCCACCTCTCTCTCTCCTCTCTGCCTCTCTCTCCACCTCTCAGCCTCTCTCCACCTCTCTGCTTCTCTCTCCACCTCTCTGCCTCTCTGCTTCTCTGCTTCTCTCTCCACCTCTACCACTCTTCAGAAAGAAGGAAAAAGAGAGAGAAATACAACAACAAAAATGGACAGAAAGCAGAAACAACAAATGAGACAACAGGCAGGCAGAAAGAGACACAATTATTAGATGAGAAAAATTAGGACCATTAAATCCTAATAATAAACAGGCTACTATAAGTGCTTCTCTTAGATCAGAGAGAAAGGCTGACTAATAGAACATCACAGTTTTCCTGCCCAGCCTCACAAATACACACACACGCACACATACACACCAAGCAAACGGTACCTTCACACAGCAGTGGAGTGTGATGGAGTCATCTAAGCATGGCCATGTTTGAACTTAAACCAGAGTTAATATATCTCTTTCATGGTTCTGTTAATGTCATTGTGTGTGTGTGTGTGGGTGGGTGTGGGTGTGTGTGAATGCATGTGTACGTGTGCTTGTGCGTGTCAATGAGCATGTATGTTTGCGCTGGTATTCTGGTGTGAGTCTACGTCCGTGTGTGTCTGCAAATTTGAATCATATTAGTGTCATGCTTCACGCCCGACATCCTTTGGACTTGTCAGTCATGTTTCAATACGTCGTCCGTGATAGGCTCTTTCATCTCCCCGAAGGTGAAGCAAAGTGGATGACAGGAAGGGAGGAGATGAGACAGAGATGTTGTTTGTGTTCTGTTATTTCCTCTCCTGGTGCAGCTTTGAAGAGGGACCATTATTGCATCATCTGAGCTCTGTCATCTAATCTAGCTCTGCTTGTTTCCCTGTGTGCTCGTTCAGTCTTACAGAGCTGCAGTCTCCAGGGCTGGATGTCTGTGTGGTTCTGTGGTTTGCTGACTGGCTGGCTGTTTATTTGGTTGGTTGCTTGGTTGGTTGGGTGGTTGGATGACTGGCTAGCTGTCTGCCAGGATGACAAACTAACGGGTTGGCAAGCTTACAGGCTGACTGGCCGGTATTGATCACAAATAATGAGTCATAAAGAATTGTGAGGGTGCAGGATTGTCTGTGTGTGTCAGTGAGTCACACAATGTAATGAGGCATGAGGCCGGTTGGTTGTGCATCCTCCGTCACCCCCCTCAGCGCTGCCCTGTCATCTAAAGAAAACGCTCAACAAACACCAGGCGACAGGTGGGGCCAAACATGTCAAATGAACATGACTAATATTATCCTTCTCCATCTATCTCTCTCTTTGTGTCCATCTCTCTCTCTCTCTCTCTCTCTCTCTCTCTCTCTCTCTCTCTCTCTCTCTCTCTCTCTCTCTCTCTATCTCTGTGTATCTGTCTGTGTCTCTCTGTCTGTTATGACAGCTTTTCTGAAGAGGGGAGGAGAGGGGGAAGTGGGGGAGACGGAGTCGTGTCCATAAATGACCTCACAGGGGACCCAGATCCCTCCCCATCTGTCACACATGAGTGGCAGGCCGACGCCAAGGAGCCCGCTGACCCAGAAACCTCCTCACTGGCCGTCCTTGACTGCAACCGGTCAAGAAAAAAGACTCTGCTTCCAGCTCCCTCCACGTTGTCTGAGGAGCCCAATGCTGATTGGCTGCTCATATGGCGACAGGGCTGTGTCAAAGTTCAAGTGTATTGGTTGCTAGGGAGGTAGCAGGGCTGTGCCAAGGCTCTGGATTAACTGGCTACCTTGAGGAGCTGAGGGTCTGTTTGTTTCAACTGAGGCCACACCTGGAGGAGGCCAGCGTAGGCTGAAGGGACACACACAGGTCATGAACGTACGACGCACTTCAGTGGGTCTGCTGGCTGTCCTCTGGCTCGTTCAAACACTATTTTATTGTCAATAAGCACAAAGCATCTGCAGCTCGTGGTGCTTGTAGAACAATTACTTTTCCCTTTTGCTTTGAGGGAAACAGACAGAGGTTAATATTTGCAAGCTGCGTCTATAATTCTATTATTTTTTGCACAGTATGCCTCCCCTATCCCCTGTTTTGCATAGTCTTTCATGTTGTTCTACATTTGTATGCTAATTTCTTAGCTAATCCTTTGAATGAGTGTTGCAGAGGGCCGTTTTTTCTTGTCTTTTTTTTCTTTCTTTTTCACACGTGCTGTCTGACGCATCAGCTGTGTGGTTAACATAGAGCAGTCTGATCATCTCTACCCAAGATGCACTGCACAGGAGTAGTCTGATCTGAGAATGTCTAATATAGGGAGAACCATAGATATATATAAACACTAGATGTCTCGTCCGCGTTGCCGGACAACGGAGTTGAACGTCCGCATATGGCGGCCATCTTGCTACAGGCAACTCGCTCACCCATAACATTGTGTTGATGCTACATGTACTTTTTAAATGACCATAACTTGCTCAATTTTCAACCGATTTTGAAACGGTTTGGTTTGTTATCAACGTCAGAGATGTCGGTATGCCACTGCATACTTATGAATAATTATGTTATTTTTTTTAAAACAGAATAGAAGTATGCACACTATGTATCGGGACTAAATATATGTCTGGCATACTATACGTGTGAGTGTGTGTGTGTGAGCATGTGCGTGTGTGTGCGAGTATGTGTGCGTGTGTGGTGTCTTCTAATGAGGAAGAAAGGTAAGCTTGACTCGGGAAGCCAGTACTGACAGTGTGTCGTGGTAGCAGTGCAGGCTGGGTAATGGTAGTATGTCATGTCATGGTAGGAGTCCTGATTGCTGAGATGTTCATTTCTTCTCTTATTGCCTTTTTCTTTCTCTCCCATTCAGTCTTTTTCTTGAATTTACTTGCTCTTTTCTTAGCGATTTAGGGGTGTATTAGTTGGATAAAAGAGTTGCCTAGCAACTAGTATAGCTGCTTAATTTGCGTGTTTTACTAGAATGCTGAGCTCAGTTGCAGTCTTGACCAGGCTGGACCTGACAATTGCACAACCTCTACGCAAACACTGCCTGTCTACAAAGGAAATTACTTTTTTTAATATGTCCGGAAAGTTACAAATACATTATCTTAGTATGAGAGAGAGAAAGAGAGAGAGATACAGAGACAGACAGACAGAGAGAGAGAGAAAGAGAGAGAGATACAGAGACAGACAGACAGAGAGAGAGAGAGAGAGAGAGAGAGATACAGAGACAGACAGAGAGAGAGAGAGAGAGAGAGAGAGGGAGAGGGAGAGAGAGAGAGAGAGAGAGAGAGAGAGAGAGAGAGAGAGAGAGAGAGAGAGAGAGAGAGAGAGACAGAGACAGAGACAGAGTAAAGGAGAGAGAAAGAGCAAACAAAGGAGGGAAAGAAAGAGAAAGAGAATCAATTGTTTCTTGGAGACACTAAAACCTTTTTCCTTAGGCATGGCAGACATTTACATCTGTGAAAGTTCTCCTCTCTCTCCCAGCCACATTCAGACTGTCACTCCTATTTATATCCAGGGTGTGTGTGGTGTTTTGTGTGTGGATGTTCATTTGTAGACGCCATCAGGTTTAAAATGCCATCAATCATCTGTGGCAGCAAACTTGCCTCTCTGCCCTGCCTGCACACACATTCACAGACACACACACACAAAAACACAGGCACACACACACACCAACAACACCTCATTATTGCAAACAATACTTCATGCTGTGACTCACGGGAGTGCAACAATCAAACCCAAGCTTGACATTTTACGTTCTGAACAAACTAACACAGGCCCAATGTTACTGTCTGCTTCTGCAGCCTGTCTTCATTGTCTGGATCTAAAGTTGGGTTCTAGTGCTTGGTTCTTTAGTCTGGTCTCACTGTTTGGTAAAAAAAAATGTGGGTTCTACTAGTTGGTTCCACAGTCAGGTTCTATAGTTTGCAGTGTGTCCACAGCTCATGGATGGTCCAGACAGTCTGCTGGATCTGATGAAAAGTGTGTGTGTTTGTATGTGTGTCTGTGAGTGTTTGTGTGTGTATCAGTGAAAGAGAGAAAGAAAGGGACAGAGACAGACAGGGAGAGAAACAGGATAAGTGTGTGTGTGTCCTGTGTGTGTGCGTCCGTGTGTGTGTGCGCGTGTGTGTGTGTGACTTCAAAGAGTGTGTGAGCTGTGCTATGGCCTCCTGCCCTCCCTTTGATCCATCCCTTCCTAGGAGACTTCAGACAAACAGCCGAGCTAGGGTACCCTGCTTATAGATTTGGACAACTGTGACACACACTGCACACACACACTGCACCCCCCCACACACACACATCAAACGCCTGCACACACACAAAATGCACAGAGACACACACCGTACACAAATACACACACCATACACACACACGCACCAAATTCACCCCCACACACACATACACACATATGGAAGTGGTGTGGGCTGAGCCAGCCTGACTGAGCTGGCCACCGCCACCTACACTCTGCAGCTTAGCGCCGCTAGCACTTTTAGCCTGCTCGCTCACGCTTCAACTGAGGGAGAGAGAGAGGGAGATAGAGGGGAAAAGAGAGAGAGACAGAGAGAAATAGAGAAAGAAGGAGAGGGATAGGGAGATAAGGAGATATGGGGGAAGGAGGGAGAGAGAGAGAGAGACAGAGAGAGAGACAGAGAGAGAGAGAGAGAGAGAGAGAGAGAGAGAGAGAGAGAGAGAGACCGACACAGAGAGAGAGACCGACACAGAGAGAGAGAGAGAGAGAGAGAGAGAGAGAGAGAGAGAGAGAGAGAGACAGAGAGAGAGAGAGAGACAGAGAGAGAGAGATAGACTGTCTTCCTACGTATGCAGCTCCAGGGTCAGTTGTATACATGTGGGTTCCTGCCGACTGCGGGTAAAACGGGTTAAGTGGGCAGATCGCAGAACAGCTACTACAGTCTCACAGGGACAACCTCTCCATTCACTGATTGACCTATCCCATTGTATGCAGTGGGTCACATGATCTCGCCTGGGGTAGGGTTTAGTTAGGGTTAAACATTGAGAGTGCATTCTAAATCACATGCTGTCAAATGAGAATCAAATCACTTTCTGACTCAACTACGGTTACCCCGACCGACCCTGGGCGAACTGTAAGATGCAGGAAGATTCTAATAGATTCCTAGTTACGTGTGCATGCCAAGTCCATTCAGATGATAATAAAACACATTCTTCCCTGGGGAAGTGCACTGAGTAACAGCTTCACTGCTATGTTGAAGCATTTGGCACTATCATTCTCATAGTGAGAGCTCCATGTACGGAATAACGCATTTATAATCCTGTCATGTATTTTTTCATAAACACAACATTATTTACTGAAGTGTTATAAAAGGAAATACCTTTGTAAAAAAGGAGAGGGGGTGAGAGTAGAGAGAGAGAGAGAGACAGAGAGAGCAAGGAGAGAGCGACAGAGAGCAAGAGACAGCTAGATAGGAGAGCAAGAGAGAGAGAGAGATTAAGAAATAAAGAGAACAAGAGAGTATTACAGTAAGACAGAGAAAATAGGCAGGCAGGGTGCCAGATATTCAGAATAAGAGAGAAAGAGAGACAAACACAAAAAGAAGAGAAGAGGTGTAGAGAGACTCAGAGAGAAGCAGAGTAAAGCTGAGGTAAACAGAGAGGCAGAGAGCTCCATTTGCTGGTGATTCACAGCGTCTTATTAAAACACTTTACATTTTAATTGAGAGGAAGTGGGATTGGTGATTTAATCACTCTGGTTCCGGCTGAAAACTATGGGCAGACGCAGTCAGCAGCCAAGCGATGGGATGAGGAGGACGACTCACACAAGTTATTGTATGTACATGTGCTGCGTCTGCGGGATTGTACCCCCACTATGCAGCGTTAATTCTGCATACAATTTGAATTGTATATAATCTCTAATGCTTTTTTATATAGTAATTGACCATCCTCTCTCAGTCCAGCATCAATGTGTGTGTGTCTAGCTAGAGGAGGGGGAGTAGGGGGTAGGGAGAGGGGGGGGGGGTAGGAGAGGGGAAGAGGAGGGAGGGGAGAGAGAGTGGTTTCCCTCGAGGAGACAAAAAGGGGTGGAAGGGAGTGTAGTCTCCCTGGAGGAGGAGAGACGAGAGGGAGGGAGGGAGGGAGGAGGCGTAGGAGGAGGTCTCAGGAGAACAGTGCTGCTCTACCAACTCAACATGCCTTTATTAGTCTCCGAGGCAGGGAAGGAGGAGGAGTGTGTGGGGGGGTGTACTTTGACAGTAAGTTCCTCCAACTTCTTTTGGAGAGTTAGCTATGTAAAATGGTTGGGGGTAGAGTTGGGAACAGGGTTGGGGACAGAATTAGGGACAGGGTTGGGGACAGAATTATGGACAGGGTTGGGGACAGGGTTCCTCTATGAGGCAGTGTTTGGCATTGCGTCTAGTGTGTATGCCATTTGTCAGTTGCTCTGACAAACTGAGAAACGCAGCGCTGAGCCAAATGAGGCCAGACAGAGAGCCAAGTCTGGAGAGATGAGATATCATCCTGCCAGCCAAGCGGTCTGTCCTCAGTTCCTGCCCTGCGGAGGGGTTCCTGGACGCAGCCCACTGACAATCATGGGTGTTTGTGTGTGTATGCTGTGTGACGTTGTGTGTAAGTGATGTGTAAGTGTTGTGTTCGTGTGTGTATGTCGATGCGAATGCTAATGTGTGTATGTGAGGTTGTGTGTAAGTGATGTGGGTGGGCGTGTGTGCGATTGTGGTTGCTGATGTGAATGCTTGTGTATGTCTGTGAGGTTATGTGTGAGTGGTGTGTGAGGGTATGTGTGTGTGTGATCATAAATTCTAGCTTAGATTTGCAGAGCGCAAAACTGCCTCCCCCAATCTCCACTCACTTACAGGGCGGTGTCAATACGAAAACCAGTGGGCTGAGCAAAGACAGGCACAGTGCGCTCTGCGAGAATATTTTCCTATTCAGTCCAAAACAAACAAATAAAATAAATATAAATTGTGCAGCTGTGGCACATTCTCGTCTGAATTTCCTACGAGCGTGAGATGTTTTTTATTCTGGAATCAGCACATTCAGATAAGAGTCACCTCAGTCAGTCAGCAGAGAGCCCTTGATCCACACACCACCAGCCTCTAATAACAGCTATGATAGCGCAGGGAATAAACATGAATAGAGATAAGAGGTAAGACTCTGGGAGAGGAGATGGGGGTGGCAGACCAGGTCATCTAGGTCTCTTTAGAGGCTGTGGCCGGCGGGGTATGGGGAAGGGTGGGAGACGAGAGAGGGGGTCGGCTCACAATGTCATTGTCTATTCAGAAGCGAACCGGGGTGAGAAAAGGAGAGCTCTTTCAGCTGCGGCTCTGGGAGGAGGGAGTCTGTGAGGGGGCCGATGGGGCGGGTTGGGGAGGGCCGGGGGCGCTGGAGGTGTGACATGTCTCGGCGTGAGAACAAGGAGCTCTCAGGTAGGGGAGCAGACACACCTGGCGGGGCCTCGTCTTCACTCTGTGGGCTCGGAGCCAGCGGAGACGCCAGACTCAGAGCCCACCAATGACACCTGCAGAGACGTTCACTATGACACGATCTGCTTGAAGTGGCTTTTGAAAGCCTCCAATACAAGCTTTACTTTCCACAGTAATTCTGGGAAGCTTTAGAAACAGTTTTAGAATAGTTCTAGACGTAATCTTAACCAAAAATACGCTTTTTCCTGCTGTAATGACTCACCCAGGCCCCCAGTGGCGAACGGTGATTGGCTACGCCGTCAGGCGTCGATTCTGATCCGGTTCCTTTGTGATTTCACCAGATGTCTGCCTGTGGATTGATCTGTGCAACCGCCACAAAGCCAGACACGCATCCCATAATAAGAGCGCAGTTTTTTGGAAAGTTTTGTTGTTGTTGTGATGTTCCGTCTCCAAGGTAACCGGCACCACGCCAAAAATGTAAATCAAGGACGAGATGATCAAGCACTGGAACTTTCCCCTGAAATTGCAGAGGAAATTAAGATAACAGCCGGAATCCAGAGAGGGATGGCAGGGCATTCACTTAAACAATTAATTAATCATTCCTGCTAGTGTGAATGCCTCCCCCCACCCCTCCAACCCCTCCAACCCCTTTGCACCCCCCCCCCCCTCCATCATCCCACCCCTCTCTGCATCCGCCCAGCACCACCACCCTCTCCACCACCAGACCCTCTTCTTACAACCCCATCATCCCCCCCTCCCACCCCCATACCCCAGTCCCCTGTCCCCCAGCACCTGAATGTGTGGGTTCACCCCAGGGCAGCCAGCCATCGTGTCAAAACACAAATTAGCTTCAATCAAGCAACAAATTAATCAACTGAAAAAGGCCTCGCTGTATAAATAGCCATCAGCCATTTTTGCGGCGTGAATAGCCAATAGCCATTGAAAGGTTAAACGCAACTGTTCCATTCAAATCCCCTGAGGGTGCACAGCTGAACACTCATTTCTGAGTGATCCAGAAAAAGGATAGAAACCCCACTATCACTGTGGCTTATCTTGTACACACTTGGTGCAGTAAGATAGCAGATATAATGTTTTCACAACACTGGAATTACTGGTTCAGATATAAAACACACAGTACTTACTTGATCGCTAAGCTTATAGGCACACTTATTTGGTGGAGAAAAACATTTGCCATTTGGTTTTGTTTAGGCTGCATGGCTAGGTTGTTGCTATTGTGTGTGTCTGTGTGTGTGGTATGGACAGCAGATGTGTATGTGGGGGCACACACAAACACACACAGACTTTAACACACTGCACAATCAGAGGCAGAACCACAACATGGTCCTTTTCTCAGCAAGTAAATGAACATTATTTGAGGTTAGGCTGGGTTGGAATTGTGGTCACCCATTTACAGCTAAACATCAGTAAGACTGCAAGGAGAAAGTGTTTCTGAACAGAAATATTGCTCTGAACCGTTAAGGCGTTGGCTTTCAGCTAGCCCGGTGTTTGTCCTAAGCATGCTGACGAGTGCTTAGACGTTGTCGGGGAGTGAAGTGTGAATCTGTAAAAGCTCAAAATTACTTGATTTGTCCATAATGGTCCAGCAATTTCTATAACTATGGAAAGGTGCTCAAACAAACAAAAAAAACATGATGGAAGCTTCCTGTTCCATTTGTCTGAGTGGTTTCAAACCACTGATGGGCTTTCAGAGAGGGAGCATAAAGAGATCTCACAATGACAAAATGAAGATCTGCTGTTGTGATGGTTCAAAGACATTTTTAGGGGGGAAACACACAAATGGAAAGAAAAAAAATGAAACAAAGCTATCATCTTGCAGGCCATCATTTCCCCAACCTAATGGGTCCCTATTAGACTCTGTTGTGAATGCTTCCCCTCTGCGGAAATTCAGGGGCCATGTTCAACCTATTACCCCTATATAACCTATTACCACAAAAAAGTTCTCACAAGTGTTTTTAATGGGCAGAAGAGTTCAAGTTGAGGAGAGCCAGACCTTCATCAGAGTTATGGCACATTTTGAGCTTGAGTGGTGGGAGGGAGGTCTGGTTCTCATGGTTGCCTGCACCCCTCCGTCCCGCACCCCCACCCCCCTGCACCCCCACCCCCCTGCACCCCCACCCCCCCACCCCCCCGAACCCCCTCCGTCCCCAGTGTACTCACTGACACACACGTCCACCAAAACGCTTCCAGCGCTGTGTTTCTCCCCCAGTGGTATGTGTTTCTACGGTTACCATGGACCTGTGGATCCAGGGCTAAACAGCCGACCAGAGCGCTTATATAAAGAACACAGCCTCAGCGCATCACACACAAACACACATGCATGGTTCATAAAGGAGAAATGTGCCAATGTCAGATGGAGACAGTGGCCTTGCTGACTGCTCAGCCTTGTGATAGGCTCTCCGCCCCCCCCACCCCCCACCCCCCCTGCCCCCCTCCCCATTCAGGAGGTGCATATGCCTGCCTACCAAGCTTCTCCCCCACGGGACAACAATTGAATCCAGATCTGAGGCATTTTCACTGCTGTGTGTGTGCTCCTGTACGCACACTAAGGCGATGTTCAGGGGTTCAGTCCAACTGAACAGCTTCAAACAGCTTCTGCATCATGTGGGAGGGTTTTGCTCATATTCCTCTATGCATTTTGTTTGCCCGTTCTGCATGTCTTTTCATCTCCAGGAATGTCGGAGAGAGAAGGAAAGAGTGGAATGGAGAGAAAAAGAGCATATTTCGGAGAAGAGCTCATACATAACAAATCATCTTTGACCTGCTGTTATCTAGAAAGTTCCACACAATAACCCTTAAGCAGGAGGTGTGTGTGTTTGTGTGTGTGTGTTGTGTGTGTTAGGGGGGGGTGGGAGAGGGAGGGTGCTCAAGGCCTAGAACCACTACTGCAACTACTGAGCAGGTCCATTGAGTTTGGTTCTGTTTTTATCTTAGAACCGACTAATTACCAGGTTGTTTATGTACAAGCTAGGTTTCTTCTTACAGCCTAATTACACAATAACAACTTCTCACCAAGTAGGAGAGGCCATTCCGTGAGGTAATCAAATAAGTATTTTGAACCAATGAGATAAAACGCGTTGCATGACATCGAGTAATTACCAGACAACCTGCTCCAGACACCAGTCCAACGGCAATGAGAGTGATATGGGACCGTGAAATAAAGTCGTGTCACCCCTTTCTCTATTATCTCTCCGTTAGCTCCGCCATTAGCCGCGGAAGGTATTAGCATAGGTCGTTAGCAGGCTGAGGAGGACTCCATCTTCCGACCCAGAGTCAACACGGAGCACTGTGGCATTCTGCCCGAGTCAACACTCTCGCCGGCGTGGCATTTAGACAAGAGGCCAGAGAGCAGCTAGGCCTACTCTGTCCACCCCATCAGCCTGTCTATTAATACCAACCATGGGGTTGCCCCAGCCAGCAAACGTGCTCTCGGCCATAATTAATTGTTGACCTTTTTAAACTCGGTAAAGCTCATCTCCTTAATGGAGAAGCCATGAGAAGGAATTATGTACTAGCCTTGTCCACCCTTTTGAACAATGGTATTACTACCATGGTGTGTGTGTGTAATGTATGTGTGTGTGCATGGGTAAGCTTTGGTGGTGACGATAGGGATTAGAAGAGATTCAATATTGGTTCTTGACTGCGGGTCTGATACTGCCTTAAAGAGCAGTTCCAGAGGTTATCCTACACCCAGGCACCAGAAGCCCAGGCAGCCAGCACCAGCCTGGATGCCTGCAGGGAGAAGCCACTTCCAGTCATATAATCCTCGCCAAACACAGCAATCAGAAACGAGTTCCATGTGCTCGCTTGCACCTATTGACTTATCCCTGTCAACGCCACGCACTTCAATCCCTCATGCTCATAGTGTACACGCACATGTTCTGTGAAACAAATGCATTGGGGTGGATATAGGAAGCGCCACAGGTAACATACGTGAGTACGAGGGGTTAGTGACATGCCACAGGTGACAACACCATCTGTCAGTCTTTATTGCCGTCCTGCTGTCTGCTCGTGGCTGCCTGAGATCTGCATCCAGGCTGACATCTGAAATCAGCCGTGGTAAATTCCAATCATCTCCCATGCCTCGGACACAGAGAGCTGGGCCCTGGGGAGGGAGGGATGGGGGTGGTGGAGGAGGAGGAGGAATGCTGGATGGCTGTTTAAAAATGAAGTGTTTAAGCTGCCGTTACACTATTAGACACAGACACACATGCAGCAACACACACACGGGTTCCTCGACTACGATTGCCATTCCTGCACAGCATCTCCATACACATCCAGTAAATGCAGGTTACCAAGCACAGTGATTGACAGATGCAATAATCATGTCTGGTTCCTAATCTAATGAGGTGAAGGAGATTTAGCCCCCAACAATTTCAAATGACTGGTTACTTTGTCCGTGCTAAGTGCTTTCAAACTGTTCCTGACATCAAGGCAGAATAAGTCTTTAGCACGAGCGTGAAGAAGTCACTCAGAAGTAATAGTGCTGCTATGTGGCTAACCCTTTGCTACTGGAAAGCAAGCGATCACTATGTTTTACAGATCGAAAATGTGCTGTTTATTGAAGCATGCAATAAGAATGGCTGGGATAAGAAGATAACAGGATGGGTCATACAGACGGATACCTGGATGGAAAAATACTTCTATGAATGTATAGCCGCACCATCGTGAGGACATGCCAAAGTACATGCCCTGGAGACACTGGGAGGGTACAGTACATGCCCTGGAGACACTGGGAGGGTACAGTACATGCCCTGGAGACACTGGGAGGGTACAGTACATGCCCTGGAGACACTGGGAGGGTACAGTACATGCCCTGGAGACACTGGGAGGGTACAGTACATGCCCTGGAGACACTGGGAGGGTACAGTACATGCCCTGGAGACACTGGGAGGGTACAGTACATGCCCTGGAGACACTGGGAGGGTACAGTACATGCCCTGGAGACACTGGGAGGGTACAGTACATGCCCTGGAGACACTGGGAGGGTAAAGTACATGCCCTGGAGACACTGGGAGGGTACAGTACATGCCCTGGAGACACTGGGAGGGTACAGTACATTGCCCTGGAGACACTGGGAGGGTACAGTACATTTCCCTGGAGACACTGGGAGGGTAAAGTACATGCCCTGGAGACACAGGTTCTCAAGGTTTGAGTGTTGAGAAGAGATGAAAGAAGACCAGCGGGGTAAGAAAAAATGAAAATAAAAATATTAATGCTGAGGGGATGAGGCAGAGTGAGCAGAAGGCTCATTCTTTCCCATTCAACGCAGATGAAAGAAAAGTCAGCCTGTTCAATTAAAATAAGAATTGGGAGCGAAGCATCTAAAACTGCTGAGGTGGTCAGACGTCCCCCCCCCCCCCCCCCCCCCCCCCCCCCGCAACCATCTCCATCTCTGAGGCGGACGACGAAGGGCCTCATAAAAATGGTGGCCCTGGGTGTGAAGTGTGATGTGCTTCAGTGTGAGAGGGCCACGCACAGCACCTGGCCAGAGGCATCCTTTCCACACTTCCTCAGTGACATTTCCATTAGACTGCCGCGGCGAGAGGCCCCGGCTCATAAAGGCAGACAGAGGACACAATGGCGTGACCACCTCAACGAGGAACATAAAGTTGTGAAGGGACGATAAATAATGTAACACTCATTTCCTCACGGGCTCACGGAGACATGGCAGAGCCTCAAAAGCACTGCTGTCAGCTGGAGTCGGGAGGGGATAGGAGACAGGAGGTAGGAGGTAGGAGACAGGAGATAGGAGACAGGAGATGGAGACAGGAGATAGGAGACAGGAGGTAGGAGACATAAGATAAGGGAGGGGAAGACAAGGAGAGACAGTGTAGGAGACATGATGTAGGAAACAGGAGATAGGGATAGGGGAAGGCAAGGCAAGGAGAGAGAAGATAGGAGACAGGAGGTAGGAGACAGGTGCAGGGGGGATTGAAGAGAGGAGGTAGGGTAGATGAGGTTGTAGAGAAAGGGTAGGAGCAAAGCGAGGAGACAAGGAACGATGGGGAAGGAGACAAAGAGGGAGTGATGGTAGAGCTAGGACACAAGGAAAGGACAAACGTCTCCTAGCAGAAGGATCACCAAACAGAACTGCCGCATCCACTTTCCTCACAGGCAATCAGAACGTTCCAGAACACAGCCAGCCACAACGTGCCACGTTTTTTAGGTGATGATTATATTTTGATGGAAGGTGATACTGTTCTCCTGTCTGGGCAGTGTGACGAACGGTCTTTAAAAGGTTTTGATAATGTTGGTGTCTGTGAATGGAAATGGAAAACGGACAAAAAAACTATAATTTAGGAGCGGAGAGTAGAATGCCAGGACTTCTTGGCGTGGGTCCAGGAGGGAGACAGATGAGTTGGCAGGACAACTATCCATCAAGAAGATGCCGTTGAGTTCAGATGGTCACCATGGAGACAGGGCACTGCCGCCAAGACCAATATTAACAAATAGGCTGTCAAGACTGTCCAATAGCAACCAGACCATCCAATGAGAGCCTGGTCATGGTAAGACATGGTAAAACAAAATGTTTAATGAACCTTCAAATGAAAACGACGAGTTCCTGAAGGTCTGGATGGCTCACTGGATCTGTCTGGATCTGTCTATCTGTGTCTGTATGTCTGTATGTCTGTATGTCTGGATCTGTCTGGATCTGTCTGGATCTGTCTGGATCTGTCTGGATCTGTCTGGATCTGTCTGTCTGTATGTCTGGGTCTGTCTGTATGTGTGGGTCTGTCTGTCTGTATGTCTGGGTCTGTCTGTATGTGTGGGTCTGTCTGTCTGTCTGGGTCTGTCTGTATGTGTGGGTCTGTCTGTATGTCTGGGTCTGTCTGTATGTGTGGGTCTGTCTGTCTGTCTGGGTCTGTCTGTATGTGTGGGTCTGTCTGTATGTCTGGGTCTGTCTGTATGTCTGGGTCTGTCTGTATGTGTGGGTCTGTCTGTCTGTATGTCTGGTCTGTCTGTATGTGTGGGTCTGTCTGTCTGGGTATGTGGGTCTCTGTCCCGGGTCGGCCCGTATAACAGTCACCCTTAGTTCAGGTGGTCCATTCCTGTCACACAGCAGTCCGCCCTGGATCTCTCTCGACCAATCAACAGTAGCTACAGTGCTAGAAGAAACCGATGCAATAGACACACACACACGTACACAATGACACACACCCACACACCCAATTGCAAACAGAGACACACACATTTCCAAACCAGCACAAACACACAATCTCCCCAGACCCAAACTTCAGTCTCAGTCTTGCACAAGTCTGGCACCCATCTCATCTCTCCTCTTGTAGTACCATGTGCTCCATCAGAAACCTATCATCTTCATACATAACCAATCACACCTCCCTCCCACCGGCAAGCTCCCCCCCCCCCCCTTCTCCTCTTCCCCACCTCCCTTTCGTCTCATTCTCCCATCGTGCCTTCTTCCTCCTTTACATCCCACTCCCAAAACACGTAGCTGAGAGTGCAGAGAGGTGCAGTTCAAACCTCCAGAACCCACTGTGATTACTTCAAGTGCCACTTTGTGCAGGGAGGGTAGTAAGCGTGCATTTAAGTGTGTGCATACGGACTGAACCCACTCTGCTCCGACACCATCAGAGCAGGTGTGTGTGTGTGTGTATTAGGAGGGGTCGGGGGGGGGGGGGGTTTACGGTCAGGATTAATCTGGTTTGGTGGGCAGGAGGGGTGGTGCAATTACAGGGGGGGGGGGGGGGGGGGGACAAGGCAGTTTGTTCACTCCGACAACACAATCACTCAACAAGTCCCCCCCTCTTTCTTTATTTCTCTCTCTCTTCTTCCTCTAGCTTTTCTTCACAACTATATAGCACCCCCCCCCCCCCCCCCAGGCACACACCTTTTGTATCTCTATCCTCACACTTCCTTCTCTACACACATATGCTGCTCTTACTGGTCAGGGTCGAGGGATGGTCACGGAGACGAATAGCTTATCCATTCGAATGGTACGACTTTGATGTCCTTCAAAACTAGACATTTCTCTGGAATGCCAGCTAACCAACTCATACCTCACTTTCTTCCAGGTGACGTAACATGTTATATCAAATAATATATTTATCAAATCCTATACATAACAATTAATGAAGCAACCAACCAATATCCCAATACCGCACCATGTCCGCTGTACCCAGACTAATTAAATGTATATCTTTTTTTAAACTAGCCATTCTCTCAGAATGTGACTGTACACGTGTCGTATAAATGGCTAAGTAGGTTTTCACTTTCCAGTGTAAAAATAGACTTCTGAGGAATATTATCCATCTACGGGTGAATCTTATAAAGATGCTGATATGAAAGACAGGTAATTATCCACACGCAAAATCAGAGAGCAGCCTTTCCACTCGCTGTACAATAAAGACGCATCACTGAGGTGATCTGGCGTAGCCTCTAAAAATAGCATCTCTGTTACTCAGATAAGTAGAAGGGAGAGGGGAAGGTAGGAATCAGAGAGAAAGAGAGAGACTTTAACGAATCAAAGAGATCTCGAGACTTCATCCGCTCCAAACAAAGAACAAGTTGTCCAAGGACAAGCTGTCTATGTTGGAAGGCAGTGGCCCTACAGATGCTTAGCACAAGCTCGCTCCCTTGAGGAGATACATTTGCTACACTGTAAAGAACATTAGAACACTGGAAAGTGAGAAAGTTTCACACGGAACCGTATTAAATTCCCCGTTTGTTGGGGCGTCTGCAGTTCTAATCTGATCGCAGTGTCAGCTCCCAGCCTATTATATTGACTTATTCAATTTGACGACGTGAGGCTGGAGTCATCTATGGTCGCGGGTGCGATCGTTTCTGCTACAGAGAGCGACAGGGGACACACATCATCGGTGGCAGACGGCAAATTGAACATCCTCAGGGAATGTGAATGTGTTTCGCTTCCCTTCCCTCCGCTCTGCCAGGTAAATACGAAATGGAGACTTCACACGCCTCATAGGAACCACAAAGTTTAATTTATAATACGCTTTTGTGTTATTCATACATCTTCCAGTTACTATGGCCTCACAGCCTGTGTCCAACACCTACCTTCTATTTAGAGTGCAACAGAAAGATTACTGTGAAAAGGTGAATCGGTCATCAACCACTCTTTATTTGCATCTCGGAAAGTGTAAAAGATTAATCACTTGGGGTCATATAAAGGTGAGTGGGCCTCCACACCCAGTTCTAGCCAGTTATCCCATCAACTAGTAGAGCTCGGGGAAGATAAAAAGCCCTTTAAAGATCTTGACAACAATCTGGATCGATGCCGATACAGTATGAAAAGGAAAGATTAGGATCCGCTAAAATAAAACATTCACTTTTCTGAAGGAACACAGCTTGATGCCACTCATTAGCTTAACACGATGATCTTCCTAGCGCTGAGATGAAAAGATTTCCTCAGTGATTAAGCTTGAGAAAACTATTTTGTTGTTCAATTTGACCTAGAGTCAATTTGACCTAGAGGGCTGAACTGTTTCTGGTCCTAAATGGGGTTTCTTGTGTGTAGAGTTACTGTCAACCTTTCTTCTCTGGTTTCACAGACTAACACCTCGAATGAGAGAGAGAGAGAGAGATAGAGAGAGAGAGAGAGAGAGAGAGGGGAGAGAGAGAGAGAGAGAGAGAGAGAGAGAGAGAGAGAGAGAGAGAGAGAGAGAGAGAGAGAGAGAGAGAGAGAGGGTTGAACATAGAGGGAGAGAGAGAGTGGGAAAGAGATTGGGGAAAGAGAGAGGAGAGAGAGGAGGGTCTCTCGGGGAGAGAGACGGGAAGGAGTAAGAGACAGAGGAGAGAGAGGGGTAAAGAAAAAAAGAGAGAGAGGGGTAAAGAAAGAGAGAGGGGTAAAGAAAGAGAGAGGGGTAAAGAAAGAGAGGGTTAGCTGAGCTCTAGATAAGCTCCAGGGTGTCATCCATCTTCCCCCTGAATCATGGCTCCCAGCCTGACCTGATGGCGCTAGGCTGGAGCCTGTCTCTCTGACAGCCCGGAAAGTAGAGCGGACCGGCATACTACCTGAAAACACGGATAACTCCAGCCCTTAGTCTGGTCCGCATGGCAGAGAAATGGAGGGATGCTACCCATTTGCAACAGTTTTCCCTGTAGGCTTCATGGCCTGTCGACCGTGAGCTATTACACCTGTGCCCCCTTATTCCTTCTTCCAACCTTCCCGCCCTCCACACTCACCTCCCCCTCCCCTCCCCTTCGCCCCCCTCCCCTTCCCACCCTGAGCATGGAGCTGCTCAACCCAGGCTATAGATTAATGGATCTCACAGCTGGCTGGTGAGTAATCACGCTTTAGGAGAATAACCACAGACACCAGCCCAATGTGTCCCCAGAAACACACACACACACTCACACAAAAAGACACGCACACACACAAAATGATACACACACCCTCCCTGGTCCGGAACGCTGGTTATAAAGCAATCAGCTGCTAAGATAACACAGGAAATAACAAGCCAAAACATTAGGGCTGGGCACACATCTTTATATGAGATCTGAGTCCTCGACAGTACTGATAAGGGGCTCCTGTTAATCCTCTAGAACCCCGCCTCCATCGCCATGGCAGCGGATCGGTGGATGGGTATCGGATAGGTTACCAAGACAATTGATGGTGCAGCTGACTAATTGGGGATTGGGTATGGAAAGTCGTTTGGGAATCGACGTTTCTGGAAGTTCAGGAGGAACGGTCCGGATGGTTCTGGTATGTATCGTCATTTGGGCTGAGAGAGAGAGAGAGAGAGAGAGAGAGAGAGAGAGAGAGAGAGAGAGAGAGAGAGAGAGACAGAGAGAGACAGAGAGAGACAGAGAGAGGGAGAGCGTCGTTTCCACGACGATGACTCGATGCATCTCATTAGGCACAGACCCTTCTCCAAATGACCAGAGGACGCCGTATGCCGTTTAAGCATCTTTATTTCGATTTTTGCGCAAGCGTTCATCCACGTTGTCCATCTCAGGGAAGAAAATATAAGGTGGAAGGAGCTGGTTGGAGGAGATAAAGTCCAGTCAGCTCTCCATGTCTGACCCAGAGTCTAGGTCTGGCTGTGTGGACAACATGGATCCTCCATGTCTGACCCAGAGTCTAGGTCTGGCTGTGTGGACAACATGGATCCAGGAGTCTGCCCCCCCCTCCTCCCTCCCTCATCATCTAAGACGAACAGATGCTCTATAGGCCTGGCCTGAAGGCCAGCTCAGACCATCCTACTGTGACCTTTTAAGACTGCACCCCGGTTCCCACACACACACACGTACACATGCGCACACACACACAATCACATGTTTGGGGTGTAATCTGCTAAAGTGTGCGTTTTATAAGGCATTTTAGTATGCAAGCACACATGACACCTGCCTGTGCGCACGCCTAGATATCTATCAAACACTTAGGCGTAGTGTTCCCGTAGGCGTAGGTCTGGCGTATTTGAGGCGTATGTCAGGTGTAGTGTACACGACACGTAGGCCGACACGTTGTTCACACCACGCACACACAGGGTCAGGTCCTGTATTCAAGAACCCCAGTCCTCCAAACAGAGAAAACGCAAAGACCGAAAAACGTCAAAAGAGAGAGGAGGAGAGAAAGTGAAAGGGAGAGATAGACAGAGAGAGAAAAAGAGCAATAGACCGTCTTCAGAGTCATCTGATCGTGCTGAACTAAAGGCTGAACTAAAGGCTGTGCTCTGACCTTGTCTGTCTGACCAGAGAGACGAGGCGACGGCAGCCCCGCACGTATCCTGGACATTTTAATTAGCTCAGGCTTTAATTCAGTCTGACCCCGCCGGGCTCTGATCACCCAGAGGTAGGGCCGATAAGGAGCTGTCAGTCAGCGAGCCCCGACGCCTCTTTTACTCACAGAAAACTCTCTTCCCCTGCTGTCACCCTCCTCTACACCCTCCCATCTCCTCTCTTCCCCTGCTGTCACCCTCCTCTCTACCCTCCCATCTCCTCTCTTCCCCTGCTGTCACCCCCCTCTCTACCCTCCCATCTCCTCCCCATTCTCAACCTCTCTCCTCTATCCCCTGCTCCTTCTTCTCTCCTCCTCCTCTCCTCTCACCTCCCTGCATCTTCTCCTCCCTCGTCTCCTCCTATCTCTCCCCCACCCACCCACCCACCCTCCCTTCCTCTCCTCCCTTTCCCCCCTGCCTCTCCTCCTATCTGCCCACCGTCGCTTCCTCTCCACCCCTCCACCCCTCCTCCACCCTGTCACTCCAGTCTCGTTCACGCCTGGGCGAGTGCTGAGAGCAGAAGGAGAGAGGATCTGTGGTGAGCTGTCCTCCAGGCAGCCCTGCTGGGAGCCAGAGAGGGAGCAGCAACCCTGTTATGTTACATATCTACTGTGTAAAGGGGAGGATGGTCACTACCACTTACACTACTCAGGTACCTGAACCATCAACCCTGCCATCACTCTCAGACCCTGTGTGAGGGTATCTGTGTGTGTGTGTGTGTGTGTGTATGTGGGTGTGTGGAATGCACCAAACATACCACGTATCATTCTCTTTGCCGTTTTCCCTGCAGGATGTGCAGTCTACTGACTTTCTCGGTGCCAGTAAGTATTGACAGAACCCCAAACTTTATTGTCCCAATGTCATCAGACGTTGCTAACAGAACCATGGCCACCCTTATCCTAGAGGCAACAGGCATTACCAACATAACTGGAGAACAAAGTGAATCCATCCATCAGAGCTTGGACAGTGACGGCCAACCAGTACTTTGACTAGTGATGCCTGGCGTCTGGGTGCTGCTGGAGTGTTTACCAAGCTCAGCTAATACCACCCCTCACCACACACCACTGGAGCCAGCTGGCCCTCCAGTCCTCTCCTTCCCTTCCCTCTCCCTTCCACTTCTCTCCTTTCCTCCCCTTTACCCTACCCTCCTCTCTTCTTTCCTCCTCTCCTCTTTCCTGGGTCCTCTGCGATACGGGAAGTGGAAACGTTGCTACGGCAACTCAGAGCGCCCAGGAGCCCCTCTCCCTGTGTTTCCTGGCTGGAGGAGATAGTGAAAAGTTCATAAATATCTAAATGGGGGCGGACCATAGGAGAGGGCCTGATTCAGGTGTGTTTCATGGACCGTTGTGGTCTTTGATGGGGTGCTGCTCCTGGTTACTGGTGGAATTGTGTGGGATGCTCACGGAGCACGTCTGCCCTGCTGATAACATCCCTGACCCTGGGAGGTGTAACAGAGACAGAGAAAGGAGGGGAGGGAGAGATGGATGGAGAGGGGGGGAGGCGGAGAGAGGGGAAAAGAGAAAGAGGGAGAGAGAAATAGAAGGTGAAAGAGAGGCCGAGGAGGAGATAGATTGGGCGAGAGAAAGAAGGCGAGCAGCAGAGCGGCGGGGCCAGTAACAGGGGGGCGTGGCCAGTGACAGGGGGGCGGGGCCAGTGACAGGGGGGCGTGGCCAGTGACAGGGTTGCTCACCTGCCCTACGTATTCTACACCCAACCTGCTGTGTGTGTGGTGTGTTCCTCCAGATCAACTCAGGATCGACACGCAGATATGAGTGTAAACCAGTGAACCGCTCAGCCCCCCCACACACACACCCACCTTGCCCACCCACCCCCCCCCCCTTCCACTTGCCCCAGCCCAAAGCAGATCAAGTGTGTAGGAACCAGATTGAGCTGAGAAATTCATATCTCCTATCCATTTTTTGAAGTCATATATCTCCTCCTCGTCCCCTCTTCCAATCTCCTTATTTCATTTTCTACTGGAGTTTTCAGGCATGTGGAAGGGAATGTCTAGCAGAAAAGTAGACATTGTACCCTTACTTAGCCAAGCAACCAGGCTGTCAACCAACCAGGTTACAAAACAAACAGGCTTCCAAAAATCCTAGCCACCAAACAACCAGGTAAAAATAACTACCAGGTTATCAAACAGCCAGGCTGTCAAAGAACCAGATTACAAAACAAACAATAATTGGTCACACAAATATTGAGAGAAGTATTTAAACAGCTGTGATCAAACAAAGGGGCAGGGTAGAGAGAGGATGTGAGTGGGAAGCTAGCTGGGAAGGACAACAGAGGATCAGCACCATCCCAGGGCCTCACACACACACACACACACACAGTGCCTCACTCACACACACACACACACTCAGCGCCTCACACACACACACACTCAGCGCCTCACACACAAACGCACACACGAAGACCACCCCCCCACACACACACATGGTACACACTGTGTAAATATGAAATGCATAATAACACTGTAAATATGCCAGTGCTGTTCAGCAGGCTGCTAATTCAATCCCTTGACCTTAACTTTCTGTCAGTCTTTCACCACTTCTTTCTACCTCTCTGTTTTTCTCTGCTTCTGTCCTAAAAACAAATGTAACCTTCTCTCACTGTAACCCTGAACATCCCTCTCTCACTGTAACCCTGAACATCCCTCTCTCACTGTAAGCCTGAACATCCCTCTCTCACTGTAACCCTGAACATCCCTCTCTCACTGTAAACCTGAACATCCCTCTCTCACTGTAACCCTGAACATCCCTCTCTCACTGTAACCCTGAACATCCCTCTCTCACTGTAACCCTGAACATCCCTCTCTCACTGTAACCCTGAACATCCCTCTCTCACTGTAACCCTGAACATCCCTCTCTCACTGTAACCCTGAACATCCCTCTCTCACTGTAACCCTGAACATCCCTCTCTCACTGTAAACCTGAACATCCCTCTCTCTGCCCCTCCCTCTCTCCACCACTTTCTGCCTCCCTCGTCTCGTTCTCTCCGCTCCCGATCTTGCTCCCCCTCTCCCTCTCTTCCTTCTCCTCTCTCTCTGCCTTCTCCTCCCTCTCTGCCTTCTCCTCCCTCTCAGCCTTCTCCTCTCTCTCTGCCTTCTCCTCCCTCTCAGCCTTCTCCTCTCTCTCTGCCTTCTCCTCCCTCTCTTCCTTCTCTCTCTCTTCCTTCTCCTCCCTCTCTGCCTTCTCCTCTCTCTCTGCCTTCTTCTCCCTCTCTGCCTTCTCCTCCCTCTCTGCCTTCTCCTCCCTCTCTTCCTTCTCCTCCCTCTCTTCCTTCTCCTCCCTCTCAGCCTTCTCCTCCCTCTCTGCCTTCTCCTCTCTCTCTGCCTTCTCCTCCCTCTCTGCCTTCTCCTCCCTCTCTTCCTTCTCCTCCCTCTCTTCCTTCTCCTCCCTCTCAGCCTTCTCCTCCCTCTCTGCCTTCTCCTCTCTCTCTGCCTTCTCCTCCCTCTCTGCCTTCTCCTCCCTCTCTGCCTTCTCCTCCCTCTCTGCCTTCTCCTCCCTCTCAGCCTTCTCCTCCCTCTCTGCCTTCTCCTCTCTCTCTGCCTTCTCCTCCCTCTCTGCCTTCTCCTCCCTCTCTGCCTTCTCCTCCCTCTCTGCCTTCTCCTCCCTCTCTGCCTTCTCCTCCCTCTCTGCCTTCTCCTCCCTCTCTGCCTTCTCCTCCCTCTCTGCCTTCTCCTCTCTCTCCGGGTGAAGAGAACCCTTTGTGGGAGCAGTAAGAGCTGTTATTACACAGCATTATACTCCCGTCAGCAACCTGCCGTGGCCAGGCTGGCTCTCTCATACACATACACACACATATACACAGTCTCTCTAGCACACACACACGCTGCAGCTTTCATTCATATTCATAAAGGGTCCCGGGTCATTTGCGGCGTGTCTTGTCATCAAAAACCCTTTTCATCTGTCTTTTTACCCCAGATGACTCGGGAAAAGTCGAACCGTGCACTGATTACACTGGGCGTCCATGAGAGTCATGAAGCTCTGCTTGAACACGGTTCGCTCCGTAGATAGGGGTAGGAGTGGTGTGTGCAGGCGAGGGCCAGACAAGGCCAGACGTAATCCTGACAAAGTCTACCACCTGGCTTTGCTAACGCTCTGTTCTCTCTATACCCCGCTTTCCGGTGCTCGCTCTCTCGCTCTCTCGCTCTGCCTCGTTCTCTTCTTTCCTCTGTCAGGAGTAATCTGTGAGGCAGCACTGACAAACATCGGCATGGGCTTATCAGACGCTTTCAGGTGGTGGGAGAGAGAGGGGGGGACAGAGAAGAAGGGAGAGGGAGAGAAAGAGAGAGGAAGAGACAGATAGATAGATAGATAGATGGAGAGAGAGAGAGAGAGAGAGAGAGGCAAAGGAGGAGGGAGGAGACATAGACAAAGAGGTTCAGGGAGGGAGAGGGAGAGGAAGAGAGTGAGACACAGAACCCCAGTGGCACATTAGACTAAACTGGACTGATAACTTCGATCAACACCCATTCATCCAGGTATGTAAACACACAAGCACACACACATACACACTACGACATGCAGCTGGCATCGTCGTGACCTCCTCCCTTCTCACACCGAGGACACTACTGTGTCTGTACAGAGTGCTGTGGCAGAAACAGCATCCTACATGGCTGTGTCTGAACAGAGTCCAGTGCTAGAGGAGGGTGCTGTGAAGCACCAGCGCCGGGCCAGTCATTGGTATGCTGAGCCCAGCCGCCTGTGGAGAGGCTGCACTACTTAGAGAAATGTGAAAAGCCTGTTAAGCAGCGCAGGAATGTGAATTTCTATCAGCGACTTGAGTCAACAGTTTGTCCTGTCTAACAGGCTTGAGAGAGCGAGCGAGAGCGAGAGAGAGAGAGCGAGAGAGAGAGCGAGAGAGAGAGAGAGAGAGAGAGAGAGAGAGAGAGAGAGAGAGAGAGAGAGAGAGAGAGAGAGAGAGAGAGAGAGAGAGGGGAAGGTAGACAGAAAGATTGAAGGCTACAGGAAAGAGAGAGGGGGTCTACCTATGCTGGTACAGACTCCCCCACACACACACACACACACACACATTCTGGTACAGTGTGACGGTTGGTCCACAAGGTTGCTCTGATGGTCTCCTCTTCTCACAAACCAGCACACTCATGGGGACATGATGCAGCACATGACGGGGAAGGAGAGTGCAGTCAACTCCTCCGCATACTGCACTGTGCTGTATACAGCAGCTGTAGAATAACTGCTCCCTCGGAGTCTGAATAAATAGAAATCCTTGGCTTCACAAAGAGAGTCCCTGTCCTTCCCTCTGGCATGTTCTATACCACTGTGGCACTATTATCATCATTCTCCCTCTCGCTATCTCTCTCTCGTCCCCGCTGTCTTTCCTTTTCACTTTTCTCTTTAGCTCGGTCTCTCTTTCTCACTCTTTTCCTTCTTGCTCCGTCCCCGTCCACCCTCTGCTTTCTTTCTCTCTCCCTATATACCTCTCCCTCCCACTATATCTTACTCTATCCC
Source organism: Thaleichthys pacificus (assembly GCA_023658055.1). Classification (NCBI taxonomy): domain Eukaryota; kingdom Metazoa; phylum Chordata; class Actinopteri; order Osmeriformes; family Osmeridae; genus Thaleichthys; species Thaleichthys pacificus. Next base: position 5,649,165 of record CM042852.1, read on the forward strand.
TCTCCTTCCCTCCTTCTCCCCCCCCCCCCCCCCCCCCCCCCCACAGGCCAGCTGAGGGGTGGTATGGCATTAGGGCCTACCTGAGTTCTCTGGAGTCGAGCACCGCTAATCCATGATGGGGACACGCAGGAGACAGGAAGCAGGAAGCAGTCGTCGTCGAGGTGACAGCTTAGCTCAGCTACACAGCTCTCCTCATCACAGCGCTCTGGGGTTCAGACAGGGATCTACAGCACCTTGAACACAACAACAGCCCAATATCAGGTCTCTATCTCGCATACTCCTGACTTTGGAAAGCAGCAATTTTCTGTGTTGGAAGCCACCCACAAGCTGCAATTAAACAGTGTTATTATAAGTAGTAACGAGGGTTAGCTTCATTCACGTTTGACTTGTTGTGTCACTAAATAGCATGTATCGACCTCAAAAACTGAAACACTCTGGTGTTGTGTAAAGATGCTCCCGAAGGACAAAAACATTTAGGATGGTAGAGATGCCGCATTTGTTTAGCACGGCAACTTGAGGTTCATTACCAAGGTGTGAAGCTTGCTGAGTACAGCCGTTCCACTGCACCTTGAAGCTCATCAGCATTCTAAACAAGGCTGCCACAATATTGCCAGACAATATCCACTGTAAATGAGAAAGTAAATGTCACTTACATGAGGAACATTAATCTCATGTCATTGCATTTTAATAGCACCCTTTCTCAGAAGAGAAATTAAACCTTCCCCTTGGAGCGATAGAGAGGGAAGAAGGGACTGGGAGGGAGAACGATGGGGGAGAGAGGGAGGGGGGAGTGAGGGAGAAAGGAAGAGAGAGATAGAGGGTGAGAGAGTGAGGGATGGAGGGAGAGAGAGAGAGTGGTAGATAAAGATAGTAAGGGAGAGAGGGGGGAGAGGGAGGGAGAGAGATACCTAATCACTTAATATTGCTGCAAGAATCATGTGGACCCTAGTGACATAACTTGGATCATGGATCGTTAGCATGCACGCACGCCCACATATACACACACACACACACACACACGTTTAAACACAAGTGATTCCTGGTCTACCTTCAATCAAGTCTTACACGATGCAATAACTCACGGGTTGACTAATCCACCTCTTGCATGAATATATCTCAAAGGCCCGGAGGAGATCAAAGTGGAAACATGGGCCCTTAAATCACAGCAGAGGCCCTTGGTGCCACAGGAAGTAAACAGATGGTCCACAACGCCGAAGAACACTTGTAAAAGACTGATAGAGAATACAAAGATGCTGCTTCATCTATAAACTATACATTTATCCACTCGCACACATACGAGCCTGCAAGGTATCGCACAAACATACACAGAAACAAAGAGACACATACTCACGTGCATTCAGAGGCACACACACAAACCAAGCACACACAAACGCAAACCCACACACACGCAAACACAAAAGTCAACCGACACGCACTCAAACAAACCCTCGACAAGCGTTGTCCTTGGTTACCCCTAATGTGTCTGTATACACTAGCCTGAGATTAAAGCGGTGTTTCTGGCAGCAGGAGAGTGGGTATGAATGACAAAGGAACCATAACATGAATATTTCAAGACACCGGGATCCAGTCGAAGGGCACGTAGAGTGAGGGAGGAGAGAGGGAGAAGAGAGGGAGGAGAGAGGGAGAAGAGAGGGAGAAGAGAGGAAGAGAGGGAGGAGAGAGGGAGAAGAGAGGGAGGAGAGAGGGAGAAGAGAGGGAGAAGAGAGGAAGAGAGGGAGGAGAGAGGGAGAAGAGGGAGAAGAGAAAGCCTTCTGAAGAGATGCCACAGCGTAGATGATGTGTCTCTAAATATCCTGCCATCTTCAAAGACCCTCCCAGGACACAGAGACTGTGGAGAGACCTGGAGTTCTCCCTCTCGCTTGAGACTCGATTTCTCTTCATACATCCGCTGCGTATTATTCAACTTATAGTAATAACAAAATACTACAATCAAACAGTTTTATCACTACTCATGAAGACAACAACGCCTACACCAGAAACTAATGTTGTAGCACTTTCAGCTATGTGCACATCATGCTATAATCTGGTGTTAATCATTTGTGATTATCACTGTGTTATGGCAGGAATTGATGAACTGTATGATATAATCGGAAGTACGAAGTAGCAAAGTTATACCTAAGGCTAATGACCGTGTTGAGCGTAGCCAAGTCTCCATTAGCAAAGCTGTTTCTGGGAGTGCATGACTTTGATGAACACTATTCCATCAGTATCTGAACTCAGTCACCCTCAACAGGAAACTATTTTCCCAATCAGAGGATAAAATTGTTGAAAGAATCCAAGCAATATATTATTTTTAAAGAATTCTAAGTTAGCAGCAGTTTTTGATTAGGCGTTGACATACTGGGGGGAGTGGGTGTAGCGGAGACGAGATTACAGGTTCAAAACACATCGCAACGACGCGGAATGTGCATGTAATTAACGATCAGGGAGCCAAAATCTGCTTTTACTGATTAGATAAGATTCAAATCTGAAAGTTGTTTTGGTTGACAAACAACCGCTGTTGGTTTATTCATGATTGTTAAAGGCCCCACTCCCCTGCCAGTTGACTGGTTAAGGCTCCATTCCCTTGCTAGCTGATTGGTTGAGACCATGTTCCCTTGGTAGCTGCAGGGCACTTTTTAAAATACACACAACTTGCTGCAGTGCAAATGCTGTATTAAAAAGAGACCTTGTAAAATTTTCTTTAAGCATTTTTGGACCATCTGCTGGGAGAAAGCGATTTTGCCTCAAGGCTCAAGGATTCCACACAAACTTTAATACTCCCACCAATTTGTCAGATAGTGTTTTCCGTAGCTATCTCTCTTATCAGTAATGTCACTGGTATGCACTGTTTCTTTTTGTACCACAAGCACAGTCAACGACATTCAAGGTATTTCTGACCAAAATAACATTGACCTACTGGGACCTAGAGCAGTGCACTGCATGCCTACAGTAAACTAACGCACCTAGTCAGCCACACAAAAATGTACTTTCCTCTATTTCTCTCCAAATCTCTCTCCTGCCCTCTCCAAATCTCTCTCTCTCTCTCTCTCTCTCTCTGTCTGTCTCTGTCTGTGTCTCTCGCTCTCTTTCGATTTTCCTGGAGATGTCATTAGAAGGAGCATAAACACACCCTGTACCCCCTCCCCACACACACACACATACACACACACATTCCTTCACCGGAGGTTCCACTCTCTTCCACACCATTCCCACTCCTGGAGTGTGTGAGTGCAGGCAGAACTGAATTGTTGGACGTGAACCTGCTGTGGCTGAATGTTGTCTGAGATGAGAAGAGGTTTTCCATCAATCCCTCTGCTTGAATGGGCCAAAACAGGAAACCAATAGTTTCTTTAATTCTATAAATAGCTCGCCATGGATTTTATTTTATTTTGTATTTATATTATTTCTTCTTTCCTCCCTTCCCAACATGCACCACATGGTAGCCAGTGTCATGCTACCAACATGCTCCGATTTTTCTTCACAAAATCAATGTGGTATGAGACGAGCAGCAGAGGTATGGATTTTCCAGAGCTGGGCGTCTGGCATGGCCATCAATCCTCGTTGTTAATCTGGATTATGATGGATATGGGTGAGGGCTTCTGAACCGTGCCCACTCACCTCATACTTTGGATTTTGCGTGACCATTGTGGACTTTTCTTTTACAACCGCTAACTTTTACAACCCCCAACCCCTTAACTACACAATCAGAGGAATATTGACATGGAGAAATGACAATATGGGATGGCTTTGAATTTGTTGAAGTCAATATTTGAGGTGGTATAGCAGTAAAGGATCGATGTGTCTCCATATCTCAGCCACCTAAACACAAGAGCTTATGAAATCAGTACGGTCTGTCAGTCTACATCTATGAAAGAGTAGAGGAACAAACATATTGATGCTGGTACTCTGCATTTGCATATAAACTGCTTCAACACTAATGTGTTTCAGGTAAACAGGCTTTCATAAACTCTTTAGACAACCTCTGTTTGCCTCTGACTGCCTCTGTCTCTGTGTGCCTCCATCATTGCCTCTACAAGTCAGTGTTTCAGCATTGCTTCTGCTCCTGTCTGTCTCCATCTCTGCCTTTATTGCTGCCTCCACTTGTTAGTATGTCTGCCTCAGTCTCTGCATCCGTCTCTGCCTCTATCATTGCCTCCACAAGTCAGTCTATTTGCATGGCTTCTACTTGCCTCTATTGCTGCCTCCAGTCATTCTAATTGCATCATCTCTGCTTCCGCTGCTTCTGTCAGCCTCTATTGCTGCCTCCACAAGTCAGTTTGAATCGTCTCTGCCTCCAGTCCAGTCCTGGAGGAAAACAGTCCCAGGCAGATCGTGACCCCAATAGAGCAGGAGAATGAAGAGACAACGCACAGCAGGCTGCAGGGGAACGATAACAACATTAGAATTCAGAAGCTGTCTGATACCCTCAACCACACACACACACATGAATGACCACATCAACCCACACAGGTGGCAGTGAAAGGGTTCACTTACCATCATGCGAGTATTCACACACACACACACACAGCAATAATTTCATCAGAATCTCTGATCAGAGCTTCAGTGTGGAGCTGAAAATGGCCATTTAGCACTAATCAATCCCAAAATCTTCACCTCAGCGACTGGGAGCTTAGCAACTCACACACACATACATACTCGCACACACAATGAGTGGGCTGCCTGGCAGACAACTACAGACAGAGATAATGACAACACCTCTGTCCCCATTATGACCAGTTAGCACTTCTCAATTTGGTGTAAAAAAAACAACATGTCGTTCCTGCGGGAGTAGGAAAATACGTGCAATATCACTGCGTAAAAAAAAGACAGCTCTGAAACCATCCGTGGAATGATCTCAAATGTATCTCTGTCTCTCTGCCATTCTGAAGCTTATTTTGCGGCGCGGAGGGGTGATTGATGTGGGAGCCATTTCTGATGGGCAGTAAGGAGGAGAGGGCGTTTAGTGAAGCTCTCTGCAGAGCCCCGGGCCCCTCTCACAGGCCCCTAAGAGTCCTTTTGTTATGAAGCAATAAAGAGCAGCAACACCCAGCTAGGGAACGCGGAACAACTGAAAGGCGGAGACACGGAGGTGAAAGCAGGTGTGGGGGGAGGTAAGAGAGAAGAAAGATTGAGAGCTACATTGAGAAAGAAACTAAAAGAGAGGGAGTATGGTGAGCGAGAGGAATTAAAATAAGAATTGAGATAGAGAGAGAAGGGAAAGAGAGAGAGAGAATGGAGATATGGGAGTATGGAGTTGAGGAGGAGGAGGTCTAACGGGCCTGGCCCGGTAGAACATTGGGTTAGTGGGGTTCTGAAATAAAAGGACAGTCATTTATCACAGTTTAGTAGGAGTCAGGAAGTGACTGGAATATAGTGCCTCCGAAAAGGAAGTATTGTGCTGTTGGAGAGAGGGAGGGAGGGAAATGGCGAGATACATAGACAGAGAGAGGGAGCTAGAGGGTGAGGGAAAGACACATATACTGTAGATGGAGCATGAGAAAAGGAAAGGCAGAGAAAGAGAGAGAGAGAGAAAAAGTGAGAGAGATTTAGACAGCGAGGGAGAGATATAGCTTTGGTGTGAGAGAGCTAGTGAGAGAGACCACTATAAAGGGAGAGAGAGAGAGAGAGAGAGAGAGAGAGAGAGAGAGAGAGAGAGAGAGAGAGAGAGAGAGAGAGAGAGAGAGAGAGAGAGAGAGAGAGAGAAGAGAGAGAGAGAGAGAGAGAGGGAATCAGTGGCAGGAAGCCAGCCGTAGGGCCTGGCAGGACAGAGCCGCCTCATTTAGACCTGTGCGGAGCTGAATGGCAGAGAACTTCCTCTGGTCAGACGGCAGCGACGTGCCTGGAGTAGAGAGCAGCTCCAGCCTGGGACCTGGCGCCTAGGGGCCTTCGACCAGCAGCCCAGGGCAGGACGAGGACAAAGAGCAGCAGCAGAGTGGCGTGGAGCAGTATAGAGCAGAACATAGCAGTACAGAGCAGAACAGTACAACAGCAGATCACTGGACAAGACACAGGAGGAAATACTGCACTACTCCAGCCGGATGTTACATGCAACCTCCACTGCTTCCCTCCCTTCGTCAAGCCTCTTCCTACATGTTCCCCCTTTCCTCCAGGGGGCAGATCTCTGAAAGACAGCCCCCACCCTCCCGCCTCCACACACACGGACCCCCACCGACACCCACTCTTTCTCTTTCTGTGGCACCAGTGTCCTTGTCAGAATCCCAGAGGAAGTTTGCTGACTCCTGTAGAGTTGACTTACAAACACAACGTGACTTTGACTCGTGTGGCGTTCACTCACTACACAACATATCTCTGAATTCCCACAGACACAACAAGACTTTGAATTCCCACAGACACAACAAGACTCTGAATTCCCACAGACACAACAAGACTCTGAATTCCCACAGACACAACAAGACTCTGAATTCCCAGACCCCACTTGACTCTGAATCCCCACAAACACAAGACTCCGACTCATGTATAATTGACTCACAGACACAACAAGACTCTGAATTCCCACAGACACAACAAGACTGACTTCTTGTACTACACCAGCGTCACTCCTCAGTCTGGGACGAGCATGTTCTCTGCTTGTTCCTGTTCATCTATAATGCAGGCTTTGCTGTAGAGCCTCCCTCAGGACACACATGCATTATTCACCACCTCTGAACAACTCAGTTTTATGGAATTGCAACACTAACACATTATTACTATTATGGGATAGAAAAACTGTACCACTGTATCACCAGGGAAAATGGAAGCCCCAGAGGCATTGAGAAATGGGGAATTATGGAAAATGGAAAATTACAAACACCTTTTTTTCACCAAAGGAGTTTGTGTAAGAGGTTCTCCACAAAGTGTTTTAAAGATGTGGGAGGATGTTTGAGTGTGTTTCAGTTTTTTCTTCTTTCATGTTATTACTGTAAATGACTTTAGGTATATGAGAAAGCTCTTATAATTAAGCGGCTGTGGAGATGAAAAACAGAAGATACGCTGTAGGGTCATGTAACTCCATATCCCATGATGCACCTCACCGCTGAGGAAGACGACAAACTGAACACCCACCTGACAGTTATAATCATCTTCATTGTCCTCATCATCTCCACACCCAGAGAAGACCATTACAAGCCGACCATCCACCACCACTCTCGAGCACTCACATTTTCAATGCAGTGTAATGAATCCCTGCCTGAGTGTTTAATGGTTCGAAATATCGACAGATATTGCGGAATAAATCTAGTACCTCAACTACATAATTCATATTTGGTTGAAGCTTTTCCAATACCAATTAAACTGACATAGAGGAATGGTGGTTTTGAAGTGTTAGTCTGAATCAGAACTATAGAAATTCTGCCTTGACAGAAAACCTACTATGTATTTTTGATCAGGGCAGCATATCTAGTTTTTCTGTTAGTTTTCTTTTTTCCAGACTGTTCTTCCACTACGTGAGGAAAGGTTGTTTCTCTGAAGAGAGAGAGAAAGATAATCTGTCTGAACTCTGACCTTCAGCTCAGAACAGGACACTGGTCTCACAGACACGAAAACCTCTCTGGAAGCCCTCGGAGACACGACTGGGAAAGAAACAACTGGAATCTCTGTAAGCTTCATAAGCATTGTATGTCAAATGTCACTTTTTTATAATGTCTTCTCTACAGGAAAGGACAGAGGCAGAGGGAGAGAGGATATTTCCGGGGAACGTGTCGTTATGAGCCATAAAAGACAAATATAAAGTGCTCACTATCTTGAGCATGGCAGTGCCTGGAACATCAACGTGCACTTCAAGCGTGTTCCGATGATGAGTCGTGATTTAATTAATGTTGGAGCTCATTTATATTGTTTATGGTGGGATGCATTTCACAGTTCCTCACCCGCTCCATCTCTCCAAACGTGGCTCTCATTAGCAGCTTAGCTCCTGTCATGAACTCAATAATACACTTCCTGGTGGTAAGATGCCAGACACACACACACACACATATATAGAGAAGTAGCAGCAGCACTAGCCAGTACCTGGAGGGTATAGAGGGTGCTTCTATTGATTCTAGAATGTCTGAGTGTTCCGTTCCGGAATGTTCCGCCACCTACCAGAGTGCCAGTCTACCAGGCTGTACCTGAACTGGATCCAACCAGAACCCAACCAGGGTCACACACAGTGTCCTAGATCTTTCACTCTGATGGCTATCAGACCGGACACTTGCCCTACCTGAGACACCAACACTGAGAGAGAGAGAGAGAGAGAGAGAGAGAGAGAGAGAGAGAGAGAGAGAGAGAGAGAGAGAGAGAGAGAGAGAGAGAGAGAGAGAGAGAGAGAGAGAGAGAGAGAGAGAGAGAGAGAGAGAGAGAGAGAGAGAGAGAGAGAGAGAGAGAGAGAGAGAGAGAGAGAGAGAGAGAGAGAGAGAGAGAGAGAGAGAGAGAGAGAGAGCCTTGAGCCTTAAACCTTCAACCATTGGCTACAGTCTGAATATTAAGTCGTTTATGAATACAAAGCAAGCCAGTGACAGTGAACTCATTAAGACGAAGGCTGAGGTTAACCCAGTTGAAGTGGAAGGACCCTTCATTATGTTGCAAGGATCGTAGCTGGAGATCTAATCAATGACGCGCACAAGTAAACACTCACACACTGTATAGAATATGCTGATAAAGAAGTGCAGGGCCACGCGGTGGCCTTGTGCCGGCCGTCTGTCTCGTCTCTGCTGGGGAGCAGAAAGAGCTGCTCTGCTCCCACCAGCTCCTTCAGGACAACAGCAGCATGATGTGTGATGTAACGGGGGGGGAAACACTCATACCCACCTGCTGGCTCTACGTCATGCTAGTCACGCTCGAGTCTTACGTAAGGAGAATCTGGGATGCTTGATTACGGCTTTACTTCCAACTGCAATCATCTCAAATTGTCCACAGATCCTTTGTGTTGTGACAATATGCTTCTCGCTCTCTCTGTCTCTTCTCTATTTCTCACTCTCTCTCTCTCTCTAACACATTCTCTGTCTCTTTTTCTGTCTTTTGTTTTCTCTCTTTCTCTGTCTCAGTATCTGATTGTGTGCGTGTGTGTGTTTGTTTATTTGCATACGTGTGTGTGTGTATGTGTTTACATATGTGCGTGCATGTGTGGGTATGTGTTTGCATGTGTGTGTGTGTGTGCATGCGCATTTGTGTTCTCCTCTGATCTCATGACCTTGAGCTCGACTGACACCACAGATGCTATATGACTCAGACAGCCAATCCGAACCCGCGCTTCCTCCCTCCGTGAACCCTCCCTCCACCGCTAACTTGGCATCCGATTGGCTGATGTGCAAGACGAGAGGCATGGCTGTCCGTATTGATGACATCACTGACAGAAGCTTACGGGATTGGCTGAGGAGAGGAAGCAGGATGGAAGGTATGGATACTGCAGATGAAGACTGTGCTAGGGAGAGAGGACACCACATGACGTCAGCGCCCAGCTACTCCCCCTTCCCCTGCCTGCAGCTAATTGGATCGTCCTGGTGGCAAGTCATCTGAGAGTAATTGATTCTCCTTCAGCAAGAACAGATTCTTAGTCTTGGAATGACACTGTGTGGGGCTCCACCCGGGCCTGCTGCCTAACTAAACCTGTTGCCACACTCAAGTCTGCTGCCCTAACCGGACCTGTTGATCCGTTGCCCCACCCAGGCCTGCTGCTTGGCCCAGGCCTGCTGCCCTAACCATAACTGTTGACCTGTTGCCCCACCCAGGCCTGCTGCTTGGCCCAGGCCTGCTGCCCTAACCATAACTGTTGACCTGTTGCCCCACCCAGGCCTGCTGCTTGGCCCAGGCCTGCTGCCCTAACCATAACTGTTGACCTGTTGCCCCACCCAGGCCTGCTGCCCCAAACGCTCCTCCACCCAGGCGTTGTTCTCCTCTGCCCAGTAATGACATCATACAGTAGAAGCCCTTCCACTCACTCCACATCAATAGTTCATTAGCAGCCAGCGACTCCATAGCAGAGCTGCATGCTAATGCAATCAAAGATGACTTTGATGAATAGTTGCGAAACTGTAATTGCAGTATTTGCATGTTTGATTTTGCTTCCAGCTCATAAACACTGGTGGAGACAGATGTTGCGTGTCAGAGAGGGGGCAGGAACTCCTGAGTCCTGATGGGGAGCAGGAGAGCAGACCGGGAGCAGAGACATGATGCTTGTTCCTCCCAGTCTCCACTGGACAACTCACACACGAGGTAGAAGTCAATCAAGGATAACTGTGTGTGTGTGTGCATCCAGACTGGTGTGTGTGTGTGTGTGTGTGTGTGTGTGTGTGTGTGTGTGTGTGTGTGTGTGTGTGTGTGTGTGTGTGTGTGTGTGTGTGTGTGTGTGTGTGTGTGTGTGTGTGTAAATAATACTGTGTACAACCTAGTCAGCAGCTGATGCCTGTGAGGACATCAGTGTCTGAGCTTGATTACAGTTGTCTAAACCATCAGCATCAGGTATGACTAAACACTGCCCACTGTGACAGACACAGCCTGCTTCAAAGCTGCTCTGCACCAACAGACAGCGCTGGACAAGACTGTATGACTGTCAACTGGAAACACAAACTGTGATTAAAGAAGATGACACACACCCATTGACACAGATACTGTATCACACACACACTCATGCACGCAAGCACAAACCACACACACACACACATCTGGGTACACATACACGAGCACAGACACGTAGACACACAATATGTACACACGCAAACATACACACACGATAAACTGCACAAAACACACACACAGGCAGCCGTCCGTCCCCCCGTCCCCCTTCGTTCCCACCAGATAGCTCCTGACTGGAATTTAATCAGCCTTCACCAAACATAAACACTACCCCTCCGCCCAACCCCCCCCCCCCGGCTGTGATAGCGGAGGGGGAGGGGGGTATCTGGTGAGCCCACACCTGGTCGGAGTTCGAATTATGGGAGGCAGTTGTAGCTGACACACAGACAACATTGTTGTACAACTGTGCCTTGCTCCGGCTGCAGGAGCAGGGAGGGGAGCTGAAGAGGGGGGAGACAGGGGAGAGAGACGGGGGGGGAGGCAGTGGGAGGGAGGGATGAAGAGGGAGGCAGGGAGAAATAGGGGAGAGGAGGGCGCAGATATGGGAAGGGAGCCAGGAGACTGAGGGGGAGACAGGAGGAGACTGGGGGGGAGACAGGAGGAGACTGGGGGGGAGACAGGAGGAGACTGGGGGGAGACAGGAGGAGACTGGGGGGGAGACAGGAGGAGACTGGGGGGGAGACAGGGGGAGACTGGGGGGGGAGACAGGGCCTCTCTCCTCTCCGATATTAACTGTTGATGAAGGGAGAATTACAGCAGGCGTCTGAGGATCTGAATGCTCTGAACTCAGCTGTTATCTGAGAGAGGAGCTTACACATGCTGTGTAATAGCCCAGCACATCACTCCCATTCAACATGTCGTTAAGGATTACTCAAACACACCAGTATCTTCATTAAACTGGCGTTTCTGCCAACCTCAGTCATCCCTCTTCAACCTCGAGTGATCAGATCCACACCAGGGCCGGGTATGTCACGTGACATTAAAAGACATTTAACTTGACACCCACAGCCCTTAGAACACATCTGATCACATGACCCATTCAGCGTTACTCCACGCCTTATATGGGCATGTCTGTCTACCTGATCACTCATAATGTACATGACGTCCCCTGACAAACAAACAAACATATTTGATACAAACAGTAGCTAAACTAAATCAGAATGCTAATTGTTGTGGCTGTGGGACTACAGAGAGAGGGATCCGCCATCTTCTCTGTTGGTTTTGAATCTTTTCTCTCCACCAGGTCTTCTGACCATTTTCTATAAAATGAAATTCATGAAATCTCAAGCACTCGAAGTCCTTTTGCTTCACTTGGCATCTCTCGTGTAACAAGATAAATGATCCCTTTCCCTCAAAACAAATAATTTGATTACGTAATCTCCAGTGCTTCATTTTCCAGCATTTGCATAAAAGTTCAATTTGACGGACGCCATTATTCACATGGGACTGCAGAGACAATGGAATGGAGGCGAAGATTGAAACAGTAACTTTGATCATTATTCACCAAACACAGAAGTATGGCACGCAGTTCTCTCTCTCTCTCTCTTTCCATCTTTCAATCTTCTTTCTCTCTTTCTGTCTCTCCCCAACTCTCTCTCTTTCTCTCACCTTCTCTTTCTGTCTCTCACCTTCACTCCCTCTCTCCCTGCAAGGCCAACACTGTGAGAGGACTAATGGTGTCTGCATGAGAACATGATTCATTTTCCGCAGCTGACCCCCCTGTGGAGAGAGAAGTCATCTTGCTGCTGAGGCCTGTGGCCTCTACGACTGTTTGACTGCTGAGACACTGACACCGGCTCTGTGTGTGTGGGAGTGTGTGTGTGTCGTGGGTACAGTGTACAAGTGCGCGTGAGTGTGTGTGTGTGTATCTGGGAGAGATGCAGCCTGCTGATGGCTGCGACAGTAAAGAGCAGCAGAGTGAGGGAGGGAGGACAGGCCTGAGTGCAGCTAACTTAATCACACAGAACCTTGCCCATCTCCCCATCCTTATTTACATAACGGCTCTCAGGACTAAAGCTTTAATAAAGAATGGTGGTTCAGAGATTCCCCTTAATGAAGACATGCTGGGACATGAGGAATCTCTCGTTGTCATTCTCTCTGCCTCCTCTCCCTCTCTCCCTCGCTCTCTTTCTTGTACTCTCTCTGTCATTCATGATCTTTTTCGCACTCTCTATCTGCCTTTCATTCTCTGTCTCCCTTTCTTTCTCTTCTCCTCCTGTCCGCTCCTGTCCCCTCCTCTCCTCTCATCTCTCCTCTCCTCTCCTCTCCCCTCATCTCCTCTCCACTCTCCCCTCCTCTCCTCTCATCTCCTCTCATCTCCTCTCATCTCCTCTCATCTCCTCTCCTCTCCTCTCCTCTCCTCTCCTCTCTCCTCTCCTCTCCTCTCTCCCCTCCTCTCATCTCCTCTCTCCTCCGGTACTTAGAGGGTTCACCATTAGCACCTCCCCTGGCCAGCTGCCAGTCCCAGAGCGCTATGCTAGATTGAAGTGGACAGCAGCACTCACGTTAGAGCACACAGTGTGCCTCTCACTCAGAGGGGAAGCAGGCCCGAGCCATCTCCAGATTAAACATTGCTGTGTCGTAAAGGAGGTATAGAATAGTGGATGTGCTCCTCTCCCCACTCTCCCTAATGGCTCCCCTCCGCACAGACATTCACCAAAGACAAGTGCAAGTGGGTTCGGAAAAACATTGTCAGGTTCAAGTACAGGAAAATACATGAGTGCTGGACACCTGTCGTGGAAAAGCAACAGATTGGGGCTGTGCTCCGGGACAGGTGGGGCTGCATACAAGATCTGATGGACCAGCTGTGGGATCAAGCTCTTGGCATCTCAAGGTCTTCTCTGTCCAGCTCCTGAGTCCACAGGTCATCCAGTCATGGACCTCTACAACATCCAACCATTTGTCCATACACACACACAAGTGCACACACACGCACATACACACACACACAAACACACAGTAACACACACTCAAAAGTACAGTTGAGACCAGGCGGTGTTACTTGTCAGATGAGCATATGTGATAACAAAGACGAGCAGACGTCAGACTCTGCCCTAACGAGCTGTAATGAAGCGACAGACAGACGTGCTGATTGAGGAGAGAGTGGGAGTCTACAGGCTGGAAGTCAATGGAAGCAAATAAATTCCTCACCAAAAGGAAATGACGGTATTTACCGGCACAGCGTGATTATAGACATTTTCATAGCGATACTTTCTGGTAAAGTCGGTCCGGGGGGCCGTGCTTCTTGTTCTAAAGTGCAGAAAAAGCACTCGCCTCCAAGTGAGAGACTCAAAATAGAGAGAAATACAGTATCTGCAGGGATGTAGTGGGGGCTAAACGCACGTAAACGCCGTTTACTCACCTCCCGAAATTGGGAAATAGCGTTTATAAACGCAATTTCCGCGATTTAGAGGTGGATATATCCACCTCTAAATAGCGTTTATGTGCGTTTACGAACATCTAAGTTCCCTGCGCCTCGTATTCTGCCGTTGGAATAATCCGAAATAAATTTGGTGTAATTTTAAAACGCCAAAAAATAAATTTCATATTGTTGAACATAAACGCTGTAGTCTTAATCATTTCAACTGCGCTGTAGGCCTATATGGTCTGTGACCCTCCAATCAATGCGTTGCGGCTGCGGCGGCAAAACCAATCAGGATCCACGAAGTACTATGTAAACACACGTTGTGGATTAGCCTACCTGTTCGGAATGGATTAATTAGCCATGGATATCAGGCGATTTTTGAAGAGACCATTGAGTGCTCCCACTCCCACAGATGCCCGCAAAAGGCCTCAAGTACAGAGTAAGATCAATTCACGTTTGTAAACGTTGTTTTGGTTCGCATAACATCGCATTAAGACAGGGACAAACGCTAGCGGCTAGCCTAATAACGTGCTTTCAAATACGATGATGCAGGTACAAGCCAACCTTACTGGTTCCATCTAAATAGGCCTAATGAAACCCACCTCTATTTTTACCACTACACCACTGAGTATCTGTCAGAAGGCATAGAATAAGAAAGCCCACATCACATCAGCACTCCGTGTGAAACGCTTCTGACCTTGGAGAAAGCTGTGAATGTCACCACAGATGACTCAGACATCCAGGAGTAGGCTCTCTCTGGGAGGCTCTCCAGCTCTGCTCTCTCTTGAGCTCCCTCGGGACCCATGTGTTTTTGTATCCTTGTGTCTCGCAGTCGCTCTCTGTGTCTCTGGATCTGTCTCTCTGTGTATCTCTGTGTCTCCCTTCGTGTCTCTCTCTGTCTCTCTCTGCCCCTCTGGGTCTTCAATAGAAGGTTTTCCACCACCCCTCACATGCTAACCGTCCTTCCCCAGACAGAAACCGTGAACCAGACGAGAAGGACACGCCCCACTGTTACAACTGATCAAAGTCGATCCACACTTTCATCCACGCTGCACGCATTCCTCTGCGCGCAGGGAAGAGGAGGAAGATGTCATCTGCAGGTGGGACACACTGTGCAGAAGTCTAATTACCAACAAATATACCTTCAAACAGCCCCCTTCGATTCAGCCGTCTATCAGGTACGTTGGCTAATCTCCCCGCTCTCTGGCTCCTCACACTCCTGGTGTGTTTTCGGTTATAGAACACAGGTGGTGATGCCTGGTGAAGAGGGAGCCAATCAGAAGGCGGCAGCCCCCATCCTACAGTTCTGTTCCCCTGGAAGCAGAACAAACTGTCTTCGGGCTACCTCTGAATCGTTCAGGAGTCCAGGACTACATCTGAATCAACTACATCTGAATCATTCAGGAGTCTAGGACTTCATCTGAATCAACTGCAGTTGAATAATCTACCTCTGAATCATTCAGGAGTCCAGGACTACCTCTGAATTGACAACCTCTGTTCTGTGAACCAGCTACCTTTTAATCAATTACACCTGAAAAGCCCAAGAGTTCAATAAAGTTCATAGTTCTGAATAAGACTTCTGACATTTTGTTAAACCTGAGACGTGACTAAACCTCTTAAAAACAAACCACTGCAAAAAATGTGAAACTGCTGTATTTATTCTGACAAAGCATTTAGTGCTTATGGGAGCAGGTATGTATTATTGCATGGTTGAGTGCCATTGTTCAAAGCCAAGTTTTGCAGCACGGGGAAGACAGTCCTTCTCTCATACAGAAGGCCGGAAAACACAGTTAAGGGTCTGATGAAGTTTCCCCACCCCTCATCCTCCTCATCCCCACCACCTCACACCCCCTCATCTCCACCCCTCATCCTCCTCATCCCCACCACCTCACACCCCCTCATCTCCACCCCTCATCCTCCTCATCCCCACCACCTCACACCCCCTCATCTCCACCCCTCATCCTCCTCATCCCCACCACCTCACACCCCCTCATCTCCAGCCCTCATCCTCCTCATCCCCACCACCTCACACCCCCTCATCTCCACCCCTCATCCCCACCACCTCACACCCCCTCATCTCCACCCCTCATCCCCACCACCTCACACCCCCTCATCTCCACCCCTCATCCTCCTCATCCCCACCACCTCACACCCCCTCATCTCCACCCCTCATCCTCCTCATCCCCACCACCTCACACCCCCTCATCTCCACCCCTCATCCTCCTCATCTCCACCCCTCATCCTCCTCATCTCCACCCCTCATCCTCCTCATCCCCACCACCTCACACCCCCTCATCTCCAACACTCATCCCTACCCCCTCATACCCCCACTGTCGCCCACAGTCGCCTGCCCCCTTACTTCTGAGAGAGCTCAGAGGCATGTTGCTCCTATACAGGGTGATGGAGTACCAGGAGCAAGTCAGAACCGTAATCATAATCTAGCCGACTGCAGTGGTGCATTTACACTTGAAGAGAGATGAATATAACTACAGTTACTTTAATATGTGATAATAACCCACTAGCCCACCTGTACCAGGGTCTCTTGCTGGGAAATTAGTAATGTAGGTTCTCTGTAAAGAAATGACTTTTATCTGTATCTGGTGTGTGTGTGTGTGGGGGGGGGGGGGGTGGATCAATGTGAAAGTGGCTTCAAAAGCTTTTCTTTTCAGTTATAATGGATTTTAGTTTTTTCAAGCTTTGTTTTTTTTTTTTTATTCCTGTGTTGGAAGTCTGCTGGTCTGCTAACAAGGACATCTGCTTCAACATTCAGGAGGATGTAAGTGTTTTTGTCTATAGGGAAGATGCTGACTAACTTCCCAGATGACAGAGTTGGTTTGTGTTTCAGCTAGTTATCTCATGATCATGTTTCTGGCACGACAAAAGGACACATTTGTTCACAATACACATAGAGGAATGATCCAAAAAGAGGCTTTGAGTCAGAGACAGCTCTGGTTTGGTTCATGTGCAGTATACATGCCAAAGCTCACTCCTCTTCCTCCTCAACCTCTCATTCTCCTCTCCCTAATCACTTCCTGTCTCCACCCAGGCCTGACACAGACCACTTCCTGTCTCCACCGAGGCCTGACACAGACCACTTCCTGTCTCCACCGAGGCCTGACACAGACCACTTCCTGTCTCCACCCAGGCCTGACACAGACCACTTCCTGTCTCCACCCAGGCCTGACACAAACCACTTCCGGTCTCCACCAAGGTGTGGTATTCCACTGTATCATACTGTATGAGAGGCATCATGAGCAGTGAGGTGGGGGCGTCTACCTGTATCCCCAGGTCTCAGTGAGCCGCTAAGCAGCCATCTGTCATTGTCATTGTAATTAATCTGCTGCTATTTAGTGGATAATGAGATGCTGTCTATGCTGCCTCCTGTACCTCTGCCACACTGGCTGCCTGTCCACACCAAAGTGTGTGTGTTTATGTGTGTGTGTTAGTGTCCGTGTACTTGTTTATGCCTGTGTTTGTGCGTGGTGTACGTGTGTGTGTATGTGAGTTTGAGTGTGTGTGTGTAACCCATCCAGATGGGTCCATTGTTGTTTCTCGTAGCATCTACCTGCTCCTCTTCCTAATGAGCAACACCTGACACAGGTGTTTCACCCAATCAGCAGCTCTGACATGTGGAAGGCCTTGCGTCAGGAGACAAGGGACGCGGAGGGACTTTGTCACGGGCCTAAATGACAGGTGGGTGTGTGTCTGTGTGTGTGTATGTGTGTGTCTGTGCCAGTTCTGTTAGAGCTGATCTGACATGAATGACTGTGCAGCTGGTCTCAGAAAAATATTTTTCAATCAGAAGTGAAAATTAAACGCGAGACTGGATGGGGCTTCAGAGCTGCAGATGTAAATTGCTCTGCCACATGTAATATCTCAGAGAAGTCCAGCTTTCAGGCCACCATTCTCCTGCTTCACAGCAGTCTGAACGATTTGAGGCAGAGCGGTGTCGTCGTGGGGATAACTACATTTCACCCACCTGAAGTGCTGACGCTGTTAGGGCCTGCATAGTAGAAGGAGCACAGTCAATGTACTATGACCTGTCTCTTTGGGTAATGTAGGCTCTGTGTGTGTGCGTGTGTGCGTGTATGTGCATGAATTTGTGTGACTGTGTTTGTTGGTGTGTTGGTATGTGTCAGTGTACCTATGTATGTGTGTATGGTGGTGTTTAGCTGTGTGTGTGTGTCAGTGTGTATGTATATGTCTGTCTGTCAGGGTTTTAAAGTGTGTGTCGTGTGTTTATGTGTGTGTCCATCTGTCTGAAGCAGACGCTGATGTGTTCACGTCATATAGTGTTATGTGTCCTCCGTACATCTGGTTAAACAGAGGGGTTTTATCCCAGTCTAGGGAGATTAAGACCCAGAGTGTCTAATGGACCTTCTGTCTGTGTTTAACATGGACCACAACACACTATCCCAGGCTCACAAAGCAACAGCCTGGACAAGACATTTGGGAGCTCAGTTAAATAAAATATAATGTGGTAACCTTAGCTTGTTAATACTGCAAAAGGACTAGAGGGAGAGAAAAGAGGAGAGGAAGGAAAGGATAGGAGGTGTCTCAGTGCTGTGGTTGTCACGGTGCTGTGGTTGTCACGATGAGAGCTGTGGTGGTGATGGTGAGAGCTGTGGTGGTGATAGTGAGAGCTGTGGTTGTCACGGTGAGAGCTGTGGTGGTGACGGTGAGAGCTGTGGTGGTGATAGTGAGAGCTGTGGTTGTCACGGTGAGAGCTGTGGTTGTCACGGTGATGTGGTTGTCACGGTGAGAGCTGTGGTGGTGACGGTGAGAGCTGTGGTTGTCACGGTGAGAGCTGTGGTGGTGACGGTGAGAGCTGTGGTGGTGATAGTGAGAGCTGTGGCTGTCACGGTGAGAGCTGTGGTTGTGATGGTGAGAGCTGTGGTTGTCACGGTGAGAGCTGTGGTGGTGACGGTGAGAGCTGTGGTGGTGATAGTGAGAGCTGTGGCTGTCACGGTGAGAGCTGTGGTGGTGATAGTGAGAGCTGTGGCTGTCACGGTGAGAGCTGTGGTGGTGATAGTGAGAGCTGTGGTTGTCACGGTGAGAGCTGTGGTTGTGATGGTGAGAGCTGTGGTTGTCACAGTGCTGGTCTGTTCACGTACTCTGACCATGCGGTACTCTGACCATGCTGCCAGTCTGGCCCTAATGGATGTTAAGAGAGTCGTCTCTATGGCTGTGAGTCACCCAATGAGGCTGCTAGCCAGGTAAACGTCCTCACATTGTGGTGTTAATGACTGGAACGGTTCATGGTGTGAAGAGCTCATCTAAATCAGTCACATTAACAGCTCCTCATAGGTGTGGTGTATGTTTGTGTGTGCATCCACTACACAATAAGAGCTGAAGCCAGCTCCTATTGACAAGAAAATGAAAAGAAAACTGTTGAAGTTGACTATGGCAGCCATAATTTCTAAGGCAACTATTAAATTCAATTTAAAAAAAGTTATTGTATAACTAAGGATCGAAAATTGTCACAGGTTCACAAACAGCATAAAACACACACCCATGAAAGACTTGGGTGACAGTTTTTTTAGACAGATGTAGCCATGTTGTGTGTGGCAGCTACGTTGTGTGAGGCAGCTAAGTTTCATAAATGCAGCCTCTTAGTTAACACTGTCACCAGAGAGAGACCATCTGTGTGTGTAATGACTCCTAAGACTATTTACACAAACAGAGAGCACAGACGTGCCCGCAGGCCCCCAGATTCACTCTGGGAAGAAAACAGGAAGTGATGTCGGCTGGGAGAATGTCGGAGCCAAGCTGCTGAGGATGCAGGGTGACCAGGAACAGCAGGTCCCTCATCTGATCACATGTAAGGAAGTCAGCTAGGGCCTGTTCTCTCACAGGAAGAACTGATCTAAGACTACCCCATAGACTGTATTTATAATCATCCTTCAGTTGGTAGCCTGTATAAAATGTTGCCTTCACATCAATAACTGATCTGTCATCAGCCCATTGATAAGTATGTATAATTGTCCTTCGCCTGTTACATAGAGGTGTACTGAGACCAGCTTTAGCATGAACTGATCAGATCAGCCTCTTTTGTGGCTACATAATCCAGTTCTATCAAGTTGATACTCAATATCTAGCAAGAGAAAGCTGCTGAAGAGCTGAAAAGACGATCTGTGTGTTCTAGTGAGAAGCCTGTTCAGTTCCCTCATAGACCATTTCCATCTCCTTAAGGTTCTAGCTGGACCACCAGTGTTGTGCATGAATGAGTTTAAAAGAACGCGTTCAT
This sequence comes from Thaleichthys pacificus, assembly GCA_023658055.1. Lineage (NCBI taxonomy): Eukaryota > Metazoa > Chordata > Actinopteri > Osmeriformes > Osmeridae > Thaleichthys > Thaleichthys pacificus. Next base: position 5,669,327 of record CM042852.1, read on the forward strand.
TGAACACGTTCATTTTTATGAGAACGATGAACTGAACGCAACTTAATGACAAATAATGAATTTGAACGGTGAACACGTTCATATTATTTGAGGTCTAGCTAAAACGTTACGGAATGTTTTCCTTCTCCTGAGGAGAGACGCTGTCTAAATGGAATGCTTGCACCATGTCGTTGCTCAGTGCCCGTAAAATCTTCGCTATGTAGCCTAACCTAAACCAACTAACTCGACTTCGCACTACGTTACCCATGATTCATCGCACACACGTAGACCAAACAAGCAACGTATTCCAAGACAACAGCTCTCCGTCTCATAACAATGGCAAGTGAAAGCAGAGACGCAGCCTCAGCGACTACATCTGATCTGATGCACCATATTATTTTTTGATGGATTTTCACACACAGTAAACACACACCTTAAAACTATGAAATGAACTGAACTATGAACTAGTTCAGAATTTAAATGGTGAACTATGAACGTGAACTATGAACGTGAACGATCCATATTTACTTGTATGAACTGAAATAGGAACTAGTTCATGAGAGGTATGAACGTGCACAACACTGTGGACCACCAACAGGAAGTACTTTGGTAAAAGGTTGTCGGGGGAGACTTAGGGAGCCGAGCTGTATTTAGCAGTTGTCCTGTAAATCTCAGGAGACCACAGTCATGTATCGATCCCAACACACAAAATATGGAGTGTGCCTTTCCCCTGAGCTCATAAACATGTCCTCACGCAGCCACACACACAAACACACCAGCGCACACACACACAGAGGGCTGTGCTACGCACACACACACACAGCGCTCCCAAACCAGCGCACACACACACACAGAGGGCTGTGCTACGCACACACACACAAGCGCTCCCAAACCAGCGCACACACACACACAGAGGGCTGTGCTTCGCACACACATACATACACACAAGCGCTCCCAAACCAGCGCACACACACACACAGAGGGCTGTGCTTCGCACACACATACATACACACAAGCGCTCCCAAACCAGCGCACACACACAGAGGGCTGTGCTACGCAAACACACACATACATACACACACACGCTCCCAAACCAACACATACACAAACCAGCACACAAATCCCCGCACACACACACACACCCCACACACACAAACCAGCATGCACACTATTAGACACACATACGCTCCCGGAGGGCTCCATGCCCCTCAAGCCCCGCTCCTCAGAGTGGTAGGACAGGCACAAGAAGTGATGCGCTGAGGTTGAGTTGCCATTAGCGACGCTTCTGAATTACATCAAATCGATGACTGGGCTCTGCCCCCGCCTGCGCGGGCCTCTCTGACATAGTAATTACACACTAGCTACAATTAAGGCAGTAATGTGATATCTCCCCCAACACAGGCGGGGAGGTTATCTGCCTGGCCTCGTTCAGGACACACACTTCTGCCACTCAAGCCAGTCTCATATCCCCGTGTTAGGATACACTTTTGAAAAGGACCATCCTTTCTCTTTGTCTCCATTTTTTTCTGTCTCTCTCCCTGTCTTGCGCTTGTCTCCTTTTCAGCCTCTATCCTCTCTCTTTCTCTCTTCAACAGTGTCTCTCCATCTCTTCAACTCTCTCTCTTTTTCTTTCTCTCTCTCTCCATCGCTCTCTCTCTCCAACTCTGTGAATCAGCTCAGCTAAAACTGTCATACCTAAAATGAGATTATACATCTCTGTGAATGTCAGTGGGCCTGGCGACTGTTAGAGTCTCAGGGTAATTGTGTCCCAGTCTGAGTCACCCAGCCCAGGAGGAAATGAACGCTCTTTATCAATTCAATTAAAGCCAACCTTATCTAGCTTCTCACAAGACAGAAAACTCAAGGAATACTTGTTTAAAAAGCCCCCTTTGAAAACACACACACATTTATATTTATGAACACAAGAGAACTTATTCCACACATCTCTGATCCCGATCTCTTAAAGTCCATAACCAATCCTGTAGCATTGTTCAGGCTGTTCTCCATCAACACACACACACACACATGCACACACACACACACACACACACACACACACACATGCACACACACACACTGGGGTGTCTGGATATACAGGAACCTAATTTAGCCTGAACTTTACAGTGGGAGAAACACACATAATGCGAAAGAAACTTTCACAAACAAACACACACACAGAAACACTCATAAACACACACACTGCCAAACACACAGAAACATTCATAAGAGCACACACACACGGTTATAAGTCATGTGAGAGTGTAGGCAGTGATAGTCCCACTGGTGAACAACACCAGCATCACCTCTTATTAATAATTAACAACTGGCGTGATTCCAGGATGCCATCTAATACAAAGACAGAACTGGCACCACGGGTGCATCACATTAGAGAGGTGACACATCGCTGAGGACCCTCACAGACCTCACATTACCATTTCAAGGCTGCCCTGATGATGCCCGATTAATATTCCTGAGGGGTCCTCTCTCCGTGCAGCATGTTCAGTGGGGTTCACATTATCATAATTATTCCGATTTTTGTGCTTTTTTCTTATAAACTGATGGCGCTTCATGGAAGCTCAAGGCAGGGTCAACAGGATGTGACCTCTTCTTCTCTAGTTCTTTCTGCGTTCCTCACTTTTTGTCTCTGAGTGGCCGTTTCTCTTAGCGACGGGTCATTTGTCAATCACTTGAACACACCTCTCGCTTTACTCCACCCTAGCTTCTCTCTCTCTCTCTCTCTCTCTCTCTCTCTCTCTCTCTCTCTCTCTCTCTCTCTCTCTCTCTCTCTCTATGTTTCTCTCTCCTTGTCTCTCTGTCTGTTTCTCTTTCTCCCCGCTTCTCTCTCACTCTCACTGTTCCTATCTTTCCCTCCCCGTCTCGGACCCACCCTCTCTTTCTCTCTCCCTTTCCTACTCTGTCTCTCTCTCTACTTCCCTCTCTCTAACTACCTGCCTCTCTCCTTCCCTTCCTCACCCCCCACTCCCTTTCTCTCTCTACCAATCTGTCTAATGTGCTGTTTATAGTTGGTTCTGCCCATCTACCTGCAGAGTTTACTCAATCAAGTCTGGGACACGCAATGCCTCCCTGTTGTGTGCCCTTGTAAATGTGTGTGTGGTGGTGGGTGTGTTTGTGTTTGTGTGTGTGTGTGTGTGTGTGTGAGAGAGAGTATGTGTGCAGGTGTGTTTTTAAGTGTTTAGTGTAGGGAACAACGCATTAACAGAGAAATGTACACTCGGCTTTGTGGCAGTAACCACAGAGATGGCTGTTTCAAACATGAACGAACGTTCCATTTGCCAGGGATTCTAATATTAGCCTACTCATTAACTGTCTCTCTTCATCTCAGTTCAGCTCTCGTTAGACACTGCCACATGATCACCCCGGGTCCTGGCTTACTCCCCCCCAGCCAACCGGCAGAAAATTAAGACGACTAACAGTCTTAAATGTCGTCCAGAATGATTCAACCCTTATCTGTCAGGGCATATCCATGCGTGAAGAGAAGCCGTAGGCTAGCCGTAGGCAGAGTGTTGTAGCTTTCTAAGGGTAGCTTAACATTAGCCTACAGTCCAGGCCTTGGCATTCAGCTAGTCCCATAGCACCTGGCCAGACAGCTAATAACCTTGTCAACTAGTAAGCTAGCCATTTAGTTACCTAGCTCCCAAGTTAGCTACCTACTTAGTTACCTAGCCACTTAGTTAGTTAACCACCTAGTTGGCTCGCCACTAGGCCACCTATTGCAGTTACTTACCCACCTAGTTAGCAAGCAACATACTTTAGTTAACTACCCAACAAGTTAGCTTGCCATCTAGTTTTAATGAGTATGAAGTAAAGGCCCTTGCAGAATACATTTACTGATAACTATGCCCACTCCTGCTTGTAAATGTAGCGTTAAGACCAACTTTGTTGTTTAACTGATGAGGCTAAGAGATCTTTAGTTGGATCAAGAGAGTAGTTTGCTGTTAGTTTATGTGAGGGCATGCAGGCTCACATAAATTACTCAGCTTTTTCTGTTTTGCTATGATGTGATGAATCAACTGAAAGCTAGAGTCCAGGGGGGTTGGGTTAGGGAGGAATGTCAGTGAGGCTCATGTGGGTGATGGAGGCTTCGCGGTGGAGTCGTAAAACAGCTCTCTTTATTCCCCCTCTGATAAATGAGGCAGCCATCTTTGTTTCCCTCAGAACCTCGGAAGCCAGCAGAGTAGGACTAACTCTTTCTCTCTCTCCCCCCCCTCACTCTCTCTTTCTCTCTCTTCTCTCTCTCTCTCTCTCTCTCTCTCTCTCAGGCAGACACAGTGACTATGATTCTACTTGCTTCTTCAAAAAGAAGATACCTGCTCTCTCCCTCTTCTCATACATCCTCCCCTCTCATCCTCTCCCCTCTCCTCCTTTCCTCTACTCATGTATCCTCCACACCCCTCTTCTCCTCTACTTATACATATTCCCCTCTAGTCCTCTCCCCTGTCCTCTTCTCCCCTCTCCTCATGTCACCTACTCATATATCCTCCCCTCTCCTCCACTCCCTTCTACTCCTCTCCTCTACTCATACACCCTTCACTCTCCTCCGCTCTCCTCTCGCTCTCTCAAGGACTGCCCCCTACTCTGATCTGATCTGTGGCACCTTCGCCTCCCAGGGAGACGAAGGTGGAGGTGGAGGAAGGGGGGGAGGGCGGAGGATGCCACCACAGGGAGGATTCACAAAAGATGAAGTCAAAGAAAGTGAGTGAGAGAAAGGGGTGAGGAGGGGGAGGGCAACACAAAAGGCTGGCCCTCGACCCTCTCACCCCCTCTGGGGAGTAGGACAGCCCCCCCCTGTGAAACTCAGCCCCTCTCATGTGGACATACAGCAAGAGGAGGGTGACAAAGGGAGATTGAAGATGGGATGAGTAAGATGAGAGGATGAAGACGAGAGGACGAGGATAATGGGATGTGGACTTTGGGTTTACAATCGTGCTCACACACACACGCAATCTCTCATAGAGACACACACTCAATCATACGTTTTCACAACCACCCACACACTTCCCCCCCCCCACACACACACACACACACCAGTAGATTTATGATTCCTTGTGTCCCACCTTCCCCGGCCTCTGACGTGAGTGTGACAGGCTTGTGGGGGCGTGTCTGACAGGTCCTCAGGGGTGTGTTCACCTGGCTGCAGGCCAGCAGCGTGATGAATTAAACTGTGTGTGTGTGTGTGTGTGTAACTCTGCCTGTCATTCAGGTGCCTCAGCCAGCTGCAGAGAGAGACGAAGAACAGCCGGCATATGCAGCTCCTTTCCTCCTGTCCTCCTCTGACACCCCCCTCCCTCCCAACCACCCCCTCCCTCCCTCCCCTTCCCTTCTTTCAGTCCCTCCCTCCCTCCTGCCAATCCCCCTCAAAACACTCGTTCCCCTCAACACCCCTCTCCCCTCAACACAACTACTACCTTTCACTTCCCTCTCCATCCTACCTCTCAAAATATCTCCAACCCAAACCAAACACGCCAAAACCAATATTTTACAGTTGTAGCCATTCATCTAATTTCAGTTTCAGTTCAATGAAAATCTGACACCCCGACAGCGTTCTCTTGTAGAAGAATGTTCCACAGTACATTTTTAATGGTGATATTTGGGTTCCTTGTGGATCGTTTTGTTGGGATCTGTGTCTCTATTCGTGTTTTCTGGCTCCAGGGTGGTTCGCTGTTCAGCGGGAGACCTCATCTCTACCCCAGTAATGAGGACGAATGAATATGGATCATGTTAGCAGGCAGCTACTTGGTGGTGAATCACTGACTGGGGCTATTAACACAGAGCGATCATCAGTCCAACCTGATGTTCACACACGCGCTCAGACACGTGTGCACACACACGCGCACACACACACACGCACACACACGCACAGGCACACAGTGTACTCACACTGACACATGCACTGCACACATGTTCAGATGCTCAGAAACAAACAGTACATAAGTTCCCAACACACACACACCACACACATGCATACTCTCAGACACGCACATTTACTGTGCATACCACAAACACACACATACTCACACACACACACACACACACACACACACACACACACACACACACACACAGACACTCTGGCATACACACCACAGAGGCAACCAGGCACACAGTACACACACATCTACTCTCAGGCACACAGATAAACACACACACAGACCATGAGGGCGAGGCTGCCAAAAGCCCATGGCAGACGTCACCCCCTCCACTCTGCCCTGTTGCTGGGATCAGTCACAGCTAATTCCTCTCCTCCTGATCTCAGGCTGGGTGTTTTTGTCTGTGATTTCACAGCCGTGAGTGTTCTAACAGCATTCGCTCCGACTCTCTGACACACACACCCCAGTAGTCCAGCCCGTCTGCCAAAACATCAAACACAAACTCTGTCTGTCAACTCAGCCATGAAAACGCTAATTCCTGCCTCTGCCCAGAAACGAGAGAAATCTTAGAATTAATAACAGAGAGGCAGAAAATCCATCTAATTTGTGAGTTTGAGTCTCTGTGATCAAACATCAATACCAACCCAGCAGGGATCTAGAGAGGAGCTCAGCTACTGCTCCCAGCTGACTGTGCTGCAAGGTGCTCTACACACACACACACACACACACACACACACACACACACACACACACACACATAGGCATGCTACACTGTAGTAGTTTAAACCCACATCCACATAGGCATGCTACATTGTGCAGTACATACACAAACACACATAGACACGCAAAGCCGTATTGTACTTCCACACAAACCACACACACAGGCTATCTTGTACCACACAATCATTTAACTGGACTGCTTACTCATGTGTCAACACACAAGTTTACATGCCCAGTACGCCCTCCCCACACAAACATCTTACTCAGGTTAAAGTAAGTAAAGTATATTAAGCCTCCTCCTCCCTCCCTCAGAGCCTTTATCCACCCTGCCCCCCCCACTCTCAGGACTATCATTTCAAAATAAATAAATCGTTAGTGACTTTACCTCAGGGATTAATCACTGTCTCTCCTGCCTCTCTCTGGGATCTGTCACTCCCACCAAGCAGCGCAGACCAAGGGCTGTGATTGGATGACCTGACGGAGGAGATTAGAGGATAAATTAGAAGACCTTCATCTAATTTTCATTTAATTCATCTAGTTCATCTCTCCCAAACTCTGTCTCTCCCTAACTCTCTCCCTCCCTCTTTGCCTATCTCTCTATTTCTCTCTCCATCACACAATCTCTTCCTCTATTTCTCTCCTTTTCTCCCCTCTCTCCCTCTCTCCACCTCCCTCCCTCCCTCTCTCTCTCTCTCTCTTCCTCCATCTCTACCTTTCTTTTTCTATTCTCCATCCAAAATCAATACAGCTTCATCAGACTGCAAACAGCAGCATGTGTGTAAAGTATATTCATGTGAGGTTTATCTATAATGGAAATCTGCAGAGGCGGATCTAACAGGGTGATGATAGCTCTGTTTAAGAGCCCTCTGAAATAGAGTCTCAGAGTTGGAGAGTGGGGAGATGAGGGGTGAGGGAGGGGAGGGGGGAGAAGGGATGGGGGGGGTAGGAGGGGTAGATAAGGGATAGAGGGGGGGTGGAGGGGGGATAAGGGATGGGGGGGTAGTAGGGGTATATAAGGGATAGAGGGGGTTGGAGGGGGGAGAAGGGATATGGGGGTATGAGGGGTAGATAAGGCATGGGGGGGGGGGAGAGAAGGGACGGGGGGGGGGGGGGTAGGAGGATAACAAGGTCTTAGTACGAATGACCTGGGGAGAAGAAGTTTAGCTCACTGGCAGCCAGAGGCAAAACTAATCATTTGCTTTTTATTTTTCATGAGTTTTCTACACTGCTTGATTAGAAGAAGCAGATGATTGCTTAATGTGGTATAAATGTAAAACTTATTTTACCACTTTTTGGTGTAAACATTTTCATCAATAGTACTTCAACCAAACAACCAAAAACCACACCTCTCACCCTGAAATTGGTGTCAGATGTGGCATGTCCAGCCAGGGTGTTAGATTCAGCCGTTAGATTCAGACTTTGGTGTGCACCATCTTGGGCTGCACAGCTAGCATCTCTTTCACACTCTGCTACTGGCAAAATGACTCTCTCTCTCTCTCTCTTCTCTTCTCTCTCTCTCTTCTCTCCTCTCTCTTCCTCTCTCTCCTCTCATCTCTCTCTCTCTCTCTCTCTCTCTCTCTTCTCTCTCTCTCTCTCTCTCTCTCTCTCTCTCTCTTCTCTCTCTCTCTCTCTCTCTCTCTCTCTCTCTCTCTCTCTCCTCTCTCTCTCTCTCTCTCTCTCTCTCTCTTCTCTCTCTCTCTCTCTCTCTCTCTCTCAACAACAGTGTCTAGTCAGGCGTGAATGATTGACAGTTGTGCAGACACCAACACACACACCATCTTAGTCAGGAACAAACACACAGGAGTGCATATTCACGCCTCCTTCCCTGCAGCAGCCACAGTTTGAAGGGCAGAGAGAAGAGCTACCTGGTATTGTTTCAGAAGCCTACGGTGAACTGAGTCCTACCTCGATCCTTGATCTTCGGCAGAACTTGTGTGTTGCTTTAGATGAAACAATCTGCTAAATTAATTAAAGGTACTGTGAAATGTACTATTGGTACAGGAGCCTACTGTGACCTGAAGAATCCTTCATGCTGACCCTGACACAACACCCCTTTCAGCCAAGCTGTAATAAGCACCCCCCTCCTCCACCCCCAACACTCTCATCCCCTCCCTCTAACCTCTTCACCTCACGATGACACTCATACCAACCTACTATAATACACACACACACGGACACATACAGTACACACACACACCAGACCACGTTCATACTGTCTGCACACTGTTCCTTAGTCGCTGATGATAACAGTAATGCCGGGGCTTTGATGGCAGCATGAAGAGAGGCTTTCTAGGAAGTCTAATCCCTTCTGGGACCCTCAGAGAGAACCTAATAAACACAGCAGGATTCCCTGCTTCAGAAAGACTCAGTGCCCGGGCTGCTGCAGAGGACACGCAGCCACACAGACCTCTCTGCATTCACATGCTAATGCCTCCATCACCCTCTCTGGTGGAGGCTGGAGGGGAAGACGTTCCTCGGCAAACGCTCCTGAGTGGTGGTCTGTACTGGATGGAGGGAGGGAGGGAGGGAGGGAGGGAGGGAGGGAGGGGAGGGAGAGAGAGAGAGAGAGAGAGAGAGAGAGAGAGAGAGGGAGGGGAGGGAGGGAGGGAGGGAGGGAGGGAGGGGAGGGAGGGAGAGAGAGAGAGAGAGAGAGAGAGAGAGAGGGAGGGAGGGAGGGAGGGAGGGAGGGAGGGAGGGAGAAATAGATAGATTGATGGATGAAGCTCATGAGACGGAGGGATGAAGAGGGGAGGGGGAGAGAAACTCGGGTGCGGAGAGAGGGAACAAAGTAGGATATGAATGCGGGGGCGTGCGATAAGAGAGGAGAGGAGTGCTTCCAATTAACATGTCCTAACATCCAGCGAACGTGTGGATAAAGAGAGTGTCCCGACCTCCGTCACGCCCTGCTTTCATCATCAGAAGGACATGGCCCTCTATCAAAGCACTTGCACAAGTCTGACACACTGAGTGTACTCTGATAACATCTTCAACACACTTAGCCACCTTTCAGTCTCTCATGTTCTTCCCTATCTCCCTTCTCTGTCTGTCTCCCACTATCTCTCTGTACACGCTAACCCTAACCCACAAACCCACAAACCCAACCCCCCCCCCCCCCCTCTCTCTCTCTCTCTCTCTCTCTCTCTCTATCCTCCTTGCACCCTAACACTCTCTCTCATGCTCCTTAACCCCCCCCCCCCCCCACCCTCTCTTTCTACCACTCCCTCTTTCTCTCTCTAACCCCCCCTCCCTCCCCCACCCGCCCACACCTCTCAGGTCCCTCCACACTGGGTCTGGCCAGGCAGGCAGGCCGGTCGGCAGATCGATGCCAGCATGAAGCCGGGCTCACGCCTCCTACCAGGCTGACAGAGAACTGACACAGGACGTGGTGAGAAGAGGGGGTGTGGAGATGGAGGGGAGGGGGAGGGAAGGGAGTGTGAGAAGGTAAAGGGGGAGAGGAAGGGGAGGGCCAGAGGGAGGAGAGGAAGAGGCGGGAGGGGGGGACTGAAGTGAACGCTGATGTTTGCTGTTTGAGAGCTGCACATCCAGGATGGAATGGTAGACAGATAATCATGTAAACAAGCCACTCAATACATTCGTGTTCAATTTAGCATGGAAAAGATTGCCTGTAATTGTGGCAAATTGAGCATGGCAACGGCAAAGGTCAGAATCTGCCTCAGATACATAATGATGCAGAAGGTAGATATCTCTATAGGAAGCCATGCTGTACACACACATACACACACACACAGTGTTTATGCTAATGTCTTGGAAACACAGGGTGAGGTCAGAAACAAACAACTCATCATGTTTGGATCAAACAGATTCCCTTCATTAGCAGCTCCTTCACCATATGGTCCCCTAAACCCTTCACTTGTTCAAGGTGCTCTATCTCATTGGCCCAGTGAGTGTACCGGATGCCAGTGTGAGTGTGTGCGCACTTGTGGGTGTGCGTGTGCACGTGCGTAACGCATGTGTATGACCTTCTAACAGATGCTACTGGGTGAGCAGCAGGGCTGAAGAAGCATCTCCTGCTAAGGTCTAATCAGAGCTGAAGACCTCTGGAAGGAGAGTCTGGTCATTAGAGAGAGGGAGGGAGAGAGACAGAGAGAGGAGAGAGACAGAGAGAGGAGAGAGACAGAGAGAGGAGAGAGAGAGAGAGAGAGAGAGAGGGGGGGGGGGGAGGCGGTGTACGGACAGTGAGAGAGGGAGAGAGGGAAGGAGGGAGGGAGAGGTAAAGAGAGGGCAGGAGAAAGAGAGGAAGTGTGTCAACTCTATCAGTCTATGGCCAGTTATCGCAACTAAAACAACAACAACAGCCTGGATGAGTCCCAGTATCTCATCACGTCACCATCCACGTCTTCCTACTCCTCTGTGGATATAACACTGATCATACAGTAGGGGACTGAGGGAGAGGTGAGAGAGTTCCATAAAGGTATAAAGAGAGAGAGAGAGAGAGAGAGAGAGAGAGAGGAGAGAAAAACAGAGAGAAAAAGCAAGAGAGAGAGAGGAGAGGAGAGAGAACGCAGGAGAGGAGGATGTTGAAGTGCATGAACACACAGGTGGTCAGTGACCAGTGGTGGGGTAACGCGTTAAGTGAGTAACAAAGTAATATAACACGTTCGTTTTTGACATTGAGTAATATTATTACAGTTACTTACTTAAGTAACTTGCATTAATTGTCCAAGTTACTGCATGAATTCAACAAAAGATTAAAATAGCCTAAGAAATATAGATTGTTGCCTATACGACAAGTCCTGGGCACAGTGTTTGCCTTTGATTCACGCTGCAGACAAACAGGCAGCAGAGCGTGTAAGCTAATGTTTTCGAGTGGAAATATTCAGACTGTTTCGCTTTCATTGAAGAGATAGGAAAAAACATTCAAGTGAACTGCAAACTGTGCCCAAACGAAATACCATCTACTGCCAAAAACAGCACTTCAAACTTAAAAAAACATCTGAAAGCTAGCGAAAAATCCACTTTAAACCTTAAGAGAGATGGCGACCCGTTTCCACAACTCGCTACTATTAAAAGTAATAGTAAAAGTTATATAATAAGTAATAATATGACTTTGTACAGTAAGTAATAATGTAACTTAATCACACTACTCTACACTGAACTATAATAAGTAATAACTACTATATACTTTTTTGAGTAACTTCCCCCAACACAATCTCTCGCTCTCTCACACACACACTGTTATGCTTACATATATGTGTGGTGATTGTACCATTATCATCACGTCACACCTGTGTACTGCATCACTGTGCAAGCCACGTATGCTAACCAATCCTAACACTGCCTGGTCTCACTCAAGACCACACACCGAGCCGTTCCTCTGGACTCTGGACCCCTCACCCAACCTTAAACTAATATTTAGTATATTATTTATCCTTCTTCTGTCTCTACATCCATCCATCCATCTCTTTCCCTCCCTCCCTCCCTCCTCCCTCCCTCCCTCCCTCCCTCCCTCCACAAAATGCTGAAGTGGGCTCCATGTAGCTGATGACACTAACAGGACAGGCCTCTGGCGTGGGGCCTGCTGAGAAAGGGCTTTGGCACCCCAGGTCTCCGCTGAGGTGCCGGGGGTGCTGAGGTGCCTCCGAGTCCACTCATGTGGACAGGTCTCAATAACAGGGGAGAAATGAGGAGGAGGGGGGGCTGGGGGACGGGGCACAGAAACAGGATGAAGAGGGAGAGGAGGCTGTGAAGGGGGGGGGGGGCAGGGGCGAGGAAGAGGATGAGGCGGAGATATAGGGTCGGAGGAGGGGGAGGTTGGGTAGGGTAGCAGGAGGAGGGAGAAGGGGAGTAGGGGAGGGGGAGGAGGCGGGGGAAGGGGACGTCTAAATGGAGAAAAATGAGACTCAGTCAGGCAGACAGGCCCTGGTCCCTAAACAGTAGTTCTGCCAGTGATCTACAACACAGGTCACCTTGGCTTCTACCTCCACCACCAGTGGACATGAGACCTGCAAATGACACACACAGGCACACACTCACTCACAAACCCACACACACACTCACACAGCAGAAAACACATACACACAAGCGAGCACACACACACGTACATAACAAAAACACGCACAGAATCACACACACACCTTAGGATCCGTAGCCATCAGCGTACCATCTAATCACACACACAAACACACAGCACACACTCCTCAGATCCCAGGCCAACATCATTTGTGTAAACACTTAACCTTCATTTAGGAAATCAGACTCCGCCAGACAGATTAGAGGACAGACCAGACGATGTAGCCAAATGCTACTTTTACCTACTGGGTGATACTAAGGCATTACTCCCAATAATCTTAATATCCAGACACTGACTTTTAATTACAGGCTCACGGCGGCGTCTGGATGGCTGCCCTGGGTAAGCGAGGCTGGATGATGCACCTCCAGGAAGGAGACACAGACTTCAGACTGGTGACAGAGACCAGGCCCTGGAGAAGGACCAGCCTGGACCTGGTGCTGGTAGCCGTCAGAGCACACAGTCTCTCTGCGTTAGGACGTTTTTAGAGGTATTTGTAAAAGGTATTTCTAAAATGATAAATGACACATGGTTTAAGAATTGGGTTTAAAATGCGGGAATGTCTGCGGTAAAGTCATGTTTCCATTGAATTCCTCTGACCTTGCACCATACTACCTTACAGTAGACTACCTTATCAAGCTTATTATCACTTCATCACAACTGTATCACACTGTTAAAAGTTAAGTAAACCCACACTTAAAACACCCACTTTAGTGGTCCAGCAGGTCTGACAGAACAGACTGTGGAAGGTCTAGCAGCTTCCAGAAGCTCGATTCCGGGGGTTAGTTTAGAATTGGGGCTGATGATAAATGGCCCGATTCTTCTCAATGTATGCTGATATTCTTAAAGCCTCCCTGTGTTTAGAATGACTTAAGCAGCTTAATAACAATCGCTTTAATTACGCTATATATCATCTACAGCCCATTAGGTCTGTCTCTCTTTTTCTCTCTCTCGCCCATATCTCTCTCTCTCTCTCTCTCTCTCTCTCTCTCTCCTCTCTCTCTCTCTCTCTCTCTCTCTCTCTCCTCTCTCTCTCTCTCTCTCTCTCTCGCTCTCTCTCTCGCTGCCTCTCTGTCTTACATGCTCCCTTTATCTTACCCTTTCTCTATGTCCCTCTTTCTCCCTATCTCTCTCCCTCCTCCTCTTTCTCTCTCCCTACTTTCTCTGGCCAAACCATTCTTCTTCTGTGAGAGATTTAAACTGACTGGCTTGCAGACCTGGCAATGCTACGAAGGGTAAAGCTAATTGAGAGAAATTCCAACCAACGTAAATTACGTTTCTGAAACACAGTTCAAGAGACGGGTGGGGAATGAATACACTGAATTTCACAGCGTAATTTAATTAATCAAAATTAGGACTTGTTGAATGTACTGTAATAGCTCCGGTACCGGCATTCTCTCCTAAGGATCCTAAATCAAAAGTCAGCTAAATGAGTATTCAGTATTACTGTAAGTCCCAATGCTATTGCTCAACACAAAATAGTAAGACTAACCACAGCAACTCATACAACATAAAAAAATCTTACATTATTTATTTATAACACACAGCTAATTATCTATATAACTGTATCGGTCTAACAATTAGCCACATGCATTGATAGTAACTTACAGTAAAAGTACTACGTTACATGAGCACTTTGTTTTTGATATTTCCCATGATCATTTTGTTTTTATCTGGTCATGTTCTGACCTGGCCCTCGTTACCAGAGCATCCTCATCAGTTACCACGGTGATACCATGGGGGTCAGGTGCTGCTGTCTCTCTGGGCAGGGTAAACCATGTGAGAGCTTGAGCCATGGAGGCTTCACTGTGCTTTAATGATGCATCTGTTGTGATGGTCTGACCTGTCTCGCTGTTGTACACACACACACACACACAGGCGTGCACACATGCATGCACGTAAATACACAAGCACCTGTGCACGCATACACACGTGTCCACGCATCCACACACACCAGGTCAGGCAGTTTTGTAGGCAAATAATGATCATCTTGCTCTAATTGGTCACCACACGTGATAAACAAAAAACAAGTTCTCAACATACAGTCCTGCCCCTTGACCTCTGCTTAACTCTTTGTGTGTGTGTTTGTGTGTGTGTTTGTGTGTGTGTGTGTGTGTGTGTGTGGGCGTCAGCATTTGTAGGTGTCTTTCTTATGCCAACCAGCAGACCACCGCTCCCTACCCAGAATGCATTCTGTTTTCTTATTATTCCTGCCGGGTGTCAATAAGCGCCGTGCTCTTTCCCTCTGTGGCAACAGTCCTGAAGCTCCCACCTATAGGAGGCCTGCAGACCATCACACTCCAATATGATTGATTACCACGTCAGCAAGGAAACCCTGAACTGTGACCACGATGCACTGAAAACAGCCTCTTCATCTCCTCCCAGAGGAAACTGGAAGGACTGTGGGCACGAAGATACTTTTGTGTAAATACGTTCCTGTACGTACCCAGACACCCCACAATTACCTCCAGATACTCCCATATACCCTTAAATATGCCCAGACACCTCCAGATACCCCGCATCACCCCCATATGCCCCCACACACCCACAGATACCTCCAGACCACTCACAAATACCCTCAGAAGATTATCAGTGAAAACCACTCTGCAGTCAAGAATTCCTGGACACTGACAACACAATCCACTTAAGAAACATGATCATGTTGAAACACCCACACCAGTTAACTGCTAAGTCGGTGCAACACATTGTAAGTAAATACAATTGGTTCTGCACAGCTTCCATGCCTAACAGAGGATTAGGAGTCTAAACCAGGAGAATCAGCTACAGTAAGACTATTGGCTCTCCAAGCTTCGGCTGATTCATCACACTCTATCTGATTACCATACGGGAATCAAGCATGTCCCACAGAACACAGTGCTGTGCAGCTTTGAATAATGGATGACTGAATCAACTTAACGCAAATAACAGAAGGCCAGAGGAGAGGACTGTGTGCTGGAGCTGTGTCTCACACTGAGGCATTCTCTCAGGTGATGACAGAGAGATGGGATGCAGGGACGCTCAGTCCAAACAAACGAGAAGAAGAGAGGCCTACGGGCGGAGGAGTGGCATGGAGGAGGAGCCGGATCTCTGGGCGAATCACATCGGCCCGGCACTGGACGGCGTGTCCAGGTCAGAGGAAGGACAACGTGCTGGCTAAAGGAGCTGCTTACAATATCAGGTGAAAAAGTTGCATGCTCATCTCTCCTTTTGCTGTGACATTTAATTATAGGCTGCCTACCATTTTGTCCCCAGGGATGGGAAGGGGGCTGGGGGGGGGGGGGGGGGGGGGCGCTTAGGGGGACTGTGGCCTTCAGACTGCCGAGGGGCTGACTAATCTGTTTGTATCTTCCTCTCCAACTCATGTAACATCTTTCCTGCCATCCCTCTCCCTTCCTCTCTATCCCTCCTAACCTTGTCCTCCCCTGTCCCTTTACCCTAATCCTCCTTAACTCTCTCTCTCTCCCTCTTGCTTCCTTGCCTTCCTCCTCATCTCCCTCTCTCCCTAATCATTATTGGACCCCCAACTGCACCACTCCAGCAGCAAATCGAACCTTCACCCCAGCCAGCTATCCAGTTAAGCAGCTTCTGAGGTAAACAGCTTGAGTCTCAGCTTCAAAACTCCTCATCTTCTCTCCTGTTTTCCATCTCAGCTCATTTAGATAATTAGACAATAATTTGAAGTTTCCAAGGAGACCACTAGCTGGGTTATTCTGGGCTGGGCTGTCTGGGTTGGACTCTCGCCAGTCAACAGGTGGCAATGCCATGATGTCACCAAGCACCTCCACTGTCACTCACCCTAACCACCAACCTTGCAACCTAACCCCCCTCCCCCAACCCACCTTGATAAATGGCAGTCAGAGAGGAGTTTACACCCCCTACTTGTGCGACTCCACATGGAGTGCTACATTACTTCTCCCTCCCACCACCACCATCACAACCCCCATGCTCACCAACCTGTGTGACTCAATCCACCTAAATCTGACATATTTAGACAGTTAAACATGCAGGAAACACGGCCACACTTCTGTGATACCATGCTATGATGCCACGCTATGATGCCACGCTATGATGCCACGCTATGATGCCACGCTATGATGCCACGCTATGATGCCACGCTATGATGCCACGCTATGATGCCACGCTATGATGCCACGCTATGATGCCACGCTATGATGCCACGCTATGATGCTACTCTGCTATGATGCTACTCTAATTCTATACTATGATGCCAAGCTGCTGTGATGCTTCACTGCAATAAGCTAGGATGCTACGCTATGATGCTACCCTATGATCCTACACTCAAAAAACGATGCTACAAAGGCTGGCTGTGACCTGAGTGCACTCCTGCTAAGTGAGTGGCACTGCTGTAAAAGTGACTCCTCAAGGCATGACGCAAAGAGAGGAGAGTAGAGGACACTTGTTGAGGAGACTTGACAAGATCTCTATGAAATGAAAACACCTGACGTGACTGGATATGAACTGCCCCTTCAGACATCTCCATCGATAGGTTCACTGAATCAACCATTATTCAGCTCTGAGACCCCCACGTTGCCTTCCACACAGTTGGCACAGGAAAAGGATCTCGACACAGGACGAGAGGACTTGGACCCGTCCCCACGTTGTCACCGACCCACCACCGCACTCCAGTCACACCTGCCGAGAGGGCTAACACAGGACAAACACTGCTCACGTTCACTCTATTATGAAACGAATCCTGCCTTTGACTCTCCATTACATCACAGTGTGTGATGTTTAATGACAGGGACTTCAAACGAGACGAGAGCCAATTAGCTGGTGAGATCAGTATACAGCACAGGCTTTTGATGCGTCTTTGTTTTTAGTGAGACTGCGTGATTGAGTGTTTGCCTTTGAGAAAAGCCAACCATGCATGCAGGGATGTCTAGATCCCAGGAAATAACAGAATTTGCAGGACCCTGATGATGTAGGTTCGCAGTACATCTACACGTCTGTGTATTTGTGTGCCGGCATGAGAACACGTGTGTGTGTCAGTGTGTGGGTGAGTGTGTTTGTGAGTGAGTGTGTAGGTGAGTGAGTGTCACGACTCAGACGGGTGAGATAGGAGCCAAATGCAGTTGAATAGCAGAAATCCAAAACAGTATAAAGGAGAAATCCAAGGGCGAGTAAGACAGGCAAGGCTACGAGGCAAGCAAACCAATTCTGATGTTTTAGCTAAGGCTCAGAACTGGCGGTACAGAAGACTTCACAAGGACTAGAGGACACGTGGACTTTGAGGCACCTTTCTGCTCAGACAAATCCTGTCAAATCCTACACTTCCTTCTACACCTTACTTTGTGCAGGAGGGTCATCTTGCGGACACATCTTTCCTGCTAAGTCTGCTTTTCTGCAGACTTTGCCTTAATAAATGACCCATAGTTCATAGTGTTGAGATGTGATACAAGGGGTTACCAGGGGTTACCAGGGGGAGCACCCTGGTAACAACCACCATAAAACGGAAAAGAAAGAAAAACGGTAAACAAACAAGCATGAACCTAGTTTATGAATCTATTTTTCTTTATTTCATTACATGTTTGCTTTGTGCTGCTGTTTTGACAAACAAGAGTACATTAATTATTAATAACATCTCATCTACTCTGTAAGGCTCAAGCAAGGAGCACCTTCAAATCAGCTATACAATAAAGTCAAAAACTTAACAATGTTATCGTCCTAAACCCACAATAGTTCAACACAACACGGTTTGATACCGTCAAGGTAACATGATGTGTCACAAAGTGCTGTCTCATTCCTATTCATACTATTTAGAGTCCTGACTTACCAGGTGACGTCAAACAAGTCTGTGAGGGTTCAGGGTTCACGGTTCAGGGTTCATGGTTCAGGGTTCAGAGCTTGGGTCTTACAGGGGACTGTGGGAATCGTGATTTTACCACAGATGCAGGGGGTGCATTTGCACCCCCTACTGTTGGGATGAAAACATTTACATTTTGTAAATTATTTACAAATGTCAAAAAACAATGACATTATTTTAGAAATGTTTTAAGTGATGTCAGAGTTGTATGTTCTATCATGGTTTGTTGTACTCTAATTGACATTATGAATGAACAAAAAAACCGAAATTAACAAACACATAGTCACAACAATAGTACATCAGAGTAGTGGAGGGGGGGGGTCCCGTGCTGATTACCCCAACCTCACTGTGGGTCCCATATATACTACTATGCTACTTTTGAGCATGTTTTTTGTAAGCAAAAAAAATATTCACTATCCTTTGCACCCCCATTTTAAAACCTAGAATCGCCTATGACTGTGGGATTGAGCCATACACTGGAGCGATAGCTAACAAGGGGCGGGTGTGCGTGAATGTGTAGTTGTAGTATTCTGGAGAGACCGAGCGTTGAGTGGCCTGGGTTCAGGGGTCTTACCGTGTATAGGTCTCACAGAGTTTGAGCGTGGGACATAGTGGAAGTTATGTTACTTTATACAAAAAAATCTACAGTAAAGATATTAAAGATAGTATCATCACAGTCTGTAGGCGTGTGTGTGTGTGTGCAAGCGATGGTGTATCCCGTGAATGTGTGTGCATGTGTCTTACAGAGATTAGAGATTACCTTCCGTCTTTTTCTCTACTTCATACAAAGTCAGGTGGGAGTGAAGATCATGGAGACAGCAGTAATTACATTCTATTACAGTCCTCCACAGGTCTGTGGATGCTCTCCCTGCTAGACTCAGCGCTGGGAGGGTTGTACCAACCTAGAACCGAAAGAGGGGGCTGGACCACCCCACTCTGTCTCAATGGATCTGCCCAACAGAGGCCAACATCACAGTCCACTTTTCATTTCCACTTCAGCCGCAAGTATGTCATTAGATGCAATGGAGTGTGTGTTTGTGTGTGTTAGCATTCGTGCATGTGTATGTGTGTTCTCAACGGAGCTGAAAAGCAGGGAGTCAGAGATGAGTGTGTGTGTTGGGGAGAGGGAAACATCACCTCCCTGTCCTTGTGCAGTGCTGAGGGTCAACTGTCTCATGGTAATGCTGGGTTCAGGGTCTGTGAAGCGCAGTACTGATAATCATATAGGATCTCTCTTAAAGCTCTCTCACACACACACACAGACACACACACACGGCCACACACACACACACACACTCATACTCATCTCTGACTCCAAGCTCTTCAGCTCCATTGAGTGTCTGAGGGATCACAGAGGCTGACTGCCAGTAGCCTCGAGCAGGGAGTGTTTCCTAACAGCATGGTCACTAGGAGACGGCTAGAGGAGGAGGAGGGAGGAGGGGGTGGAGGGAGGAGGGAGAAGAGAAGGAGCAGAGAAAGTGGGGAGGAGGAGCAGTTAGTTAGAGGAGGAGGGAGGAGGAGTGGGAGAAAGGAAGGGGGTGAGGATGAAGAAAATAAGGAGGAGAATTTGGAGCGGAGAAACGGGCGTGAGCGTGAAGGAGAGGGAGGAGGGAGGAGGCAGGAGGAGGAGAAGCGAAGGAGGGGGGGGGGGGAGGCGGGGGAGAGAGGAAAAGAAGAGCGTAGTGGCGGAGGAAGGGGCCCACTCTGTCAGCCACCCCTCAACTGTGTGCATGAGATACAGGAGCTAGATACCGTGGAGCAGGAGAGCATACGTAGAGCATGAACATCCTTCACCATGCTCTGGAAGCACCTTCACATACTGGATCCATCTTAGATAGGGAACATGGCCGACATGCCATATCTCACACTGGCAAGAAGCTCAACTAGATACAGCACATTCGTCTGTAACTAGACCCAGGGCAGGGATTATTTGACCTGCTGTCACTAGAGAACAAGGCTGTTAAATAAAACATGTATGTGACTATCAGGGATTACATGTGCGTGTACATACATGATAGTACACACACAGACATCATTTTCTGGAGACCACTATGTGTTGGTTCATTCAGGGAATGCTGTTAAAGCCCTGGAATGCAATCTCTCCATCAGACCAGACAACATCCCATCTCCATTGTAGCTCACAGGCTGCTGAAAAGAAGTGATAAGAGCTGTAACAGTCTCAGCCCCAGTCCTCAGACCCAGCCTTGTCCTCAGCCCATCCTCAGCCCCATCCTTAACCTCAGCCTCAGCCCCAGCCCCAATCCCAGTTAAGCGTTCCCCTGTAAACCAGCCAGCCAGCCCCCGCATGGCTCTGTCCTCCTCATGAATACTGATGTGGCAGGTGTCGACATGCCGAAGGCCCCCTTCTCCCACCTCCCCCTGGAGCAAGGACAGGCTCCTTGAACCATCATCACCCCAGACCTCTCATCAGCTCGGCCAGCCCAGCCGGGCCCGAGCAAGATGCCTGATTAAATACAAGCGTCAGGGGAACATGCCAGAACACTCCGGAGCCTGGCCGGGAGTCCTCTGCTCCCAGCGCCCGCCTGTCAATCATCTTGAGGCTGGTGACATGTCATATGTCCCCACCGATGAGCCAATCAGAGAGATCGGACAATCAGAGGGTGGTCCTTGGAGACGCTTGAGTTTTAGGAGGAGAGGAGGATAGGTCTCCAGGAAGAATGGGATACAAAAAAGAGGAAACTAGAAAAGAGAGAGGGGGAGTGTTAATGTGTGGACCACCATGCATAGAAACACTGGCGTTGCACCAGAGCATGCTGCTCCTTGTGTCAGAAGACAAATCACAGCCATAGCTAAACCCTGCATGAGGAATAGTCTGACTCCCTGAGCCATGGAGCAGCCAGACGAAGCAACACACACTAGTGTGCAACACTGGAGCTGCTCTCTGCACACCAGCCACACACACCCAGAACAGGGAGGGAGGGAGGGAGGGAGGGAGGGAGGGAGGGAGGGAGGGAGGGAGGGAGGGAGGGAGGGAGGGAGGGAGGGAAAAAGGTGGAGTTTGTGTGTTTGTGACATAAAGAGAGAGAGAAAGTGAGAGAGGGAGAAGAGATTAAGGGAGAGGTTAGAGGAAAAAGAGAGTTTACGCGTGTAGCAGAGCCAACAGACAAACCACGTACCATCACACCTTTCCCCTGCCCCCGACAAGGAGACGGGGTTTTCCTCCGTTCTTATCAGGAGAAGCTTCAAAGCTTCTGGCCCAGCATGGCATCAGAAACAGAGGTCACACGGGACACAGTATTCTCTGTATTCAGACAAAGGATTTCTAAGGAAGAACTTTCTTTTCTGGATTTACAAACATATTCTCAATGAGTACATGGCTCATGCACACTATTTCAATGACAGTAGTTGATGTGTTATAATGTGTGCTTTTCTCATTTACTTAGAACTTTGTTTAATTAATGTTTGATTATAACTTCCCTTCAGGTAGAGTTATGTTAGTCAATTTTAGATCCAAAATAATTGTATCATACTATCAAAACCATTTATGAATGTTGTATTGTTACATGTTGAAGTATAAGCAATCCATGAACATTTGAGATAACTGAACTGAGTTACCAGCCACTTCACACCTCTACGCAAATCTCAGGATGACGTCCAGGTGGGAAGTAACTGACCAATCAGGAATTCACCTTCACAAGGAGACCCCTCTTTCTTTGGGAGTATAAAACCCCCCAACGTACAATCACCCCCGCTTGTTCGTAGGAATTAAACTGAAGTGAACGCGTAATTTCTAAACTATTCCTCTCAACCTGCACATTCACTGAGCGCCTGGAACTTTGACGAGAGATTCCGCTTTCTATTCGTTGGATAACGAAACCATTGACTCGACCTTTCTTCAAACCGACAAAAGTAACTGCGATTTGCAATATTTCTTACTTGTGACATATTGGCATGTTGTGATTTAATTTGTTGATGTTGATTTTAGTTTACAAATGATTTAACCTAACTCCGGTTAGGTTCAGTTACCATTGATCGTCCATTGTTGCTCTAGAGGCCAACCTCTTTCTCTCTCACTCTCACTCTCTCTCTCTCTCTCTCTCTCTCTCTCTCTCTCTCTCTCCCCCACCCCCCACACGCTCTACATAGCCATTGTGTAACTCGCTCTCATTAGAATCTAGGCCTACTATACTCTTTACCCAAACTAACCCATAACTTATCTGGTATTTGTTCATTATAATTACATTTTCTTAAATAAATCATTGTGTATAATACTCACGTATCTCTCACGTTATCTGATCTGCTCTACTTTCATAGAATTCACTACTTAAGATTAGACTGATTGTTACGAAGGCTATTAGTCAAGGTTTCCTCAGTCCCTTTAAAACAACTAAATACTTGATCATAGATGAAGTATTTCTAATCCTAAACCTGTATACCCCGCTACACGTGTGTGAAGGACAGAAAGAAAACAAAAGAAAGGGAGACCGACATAGAGGTCTCCTCGTCTTTGCAGCACCCATATACAATCTCCATTTCCATATGATTCAGACGAGGTATTGATGTTTGATGAAATGCAGATTCACAAATCAAGAGGAAGTCTTCGACTGCCAGATTGTTATGGTGCTGGGAGGGAGGGAGGTAGCATGTAGGGGTCCTCTAAGACCCTCTTGAGGAGATGTAGGAGGGGTGTGACTAATCGATCCAGGCTCCATCTCAGCCCAGGCCCAGCCTCCCTGGACACCCCTGTCACACACCAGCTGATAAATCTGACAGGATATTACAAAGGCCGGGCACCATCTTACTGGAGCTGTCAATACCAGCACCATCAACAATCACAAGGGCTAAATCTCTCATACAGTTTCTTATGAGCCAATGAGCCATCTCATTTGAAGTTATTATTTTCCAGCTCCATACCATGTGAGGCACCTGACTCTCCCAGACTCTCTACCTGGTGGGTCAGTCCAGGCTGTCATGCCCTGGCAACAAGCACCACAGAGGAAGAGGTTTCGAGGACTTCTTCACTAAATGACAGTTATCTGTTCGGGTGGAGGAGCACACGATGAAGACAGCGTCACTACCTCGGACGTCAGAGGTTGTTTATGGAGTACGAGCTGACGGGCTGCATAACAGCTGTGTAATGTTTCAGAACACTATATCACTCAGTTACAACTTCACATGCAGTATCGATCCTGCACGATGAGGTTGGCCGGTGTGTGTGTGTGTGTGTGTGTGTGGGGGGGGAGGAAGGGGGGGTCTGAAGGGGAAAGGGGGGGGGGGGGGGGATTGGCGAGGGATTGAGCTGCAGCTGATGTAATCCCCTTATTCAGAGTCAGCAGCAGATACTCCATCCTGCTCCATGAGCCTGGACAAGCCTCTGCAGACTCCTTCACTAGCAATTAGCATCAGAGGCCTTTTCAAATGTGATGCTGTCTGTGCTAGTGTGTGTGTGCATGTGTGTGTGCATGATAGTTTGTGTACGTGTGTATGTATGTGTGTGTGTGTGTGTGTGTGTGTGAGTGTTTTAATGTGGATTGTGTGCGTGTGTGTGTATATATCTGAGTGTGTGTGTGTCTAAACCAAGAACCTTTTCTAGACTGAATGCAGGTTGCTACATAAAGCACACAAGGAATCAGTCAATACATGGCTACATCCAAACACAGCATGTCACTCAAGTCTTCTGCCTCAACCTCCAGTGATGACCACTGCCTTCAAACAAACACTACTTCTACACTGTGAAACATGCACCAGCCTATGTACTGGTATAGGAGAAGCCAGACAAACAAACTGTCCTCATATCTCACACTACACCAGGCACAGGGGCAGCAACACAGCACTGAAACATCTCAGAGGAAAAAGAAAATATGGACCAAGTTATTTTTTAGATTGCAAAGGACCCATTTCTTCAAAAGCTCTCATTCCACTTCAGAGCCAGTTCCTGGCCAGGGGGTCACAATAGGAGGGCTACCTGTCCCCCACAGTGATGCTGCCTCTGCTTACCAGCCTCCCTTTGCTGACTCACTTCCTGTTGAGGGCTGGAGACTGAAGCTGACCTCGGATTAGTCCCCGGTGAGACATGTGGATTGTCAGACAACCAGGGACAAAGACAGTCCCTTCCAGGTCTGTAGAGCAGGCAAGGGATAATCCTGTAGAGCACTCTGTACCTGGCTGTGGGACAGATATGTGTGTGTGTGTAAGATATGTGCCTGTTTCCGTTTGTGCAAGTGTGTTTGTGTGCATGAGTATGAATATTACTGTGAGTGTGTGCGTGTACAGGATGGATATGTGTATGTAAATATGCATATGAGTGTGTGTGTATAAACGTGTGCGCGTGTATGTATGTGCGCGCGCGCGCGCGTGTCCGTACGGACGCAGCAAGTCAGCTAACCTTCACAGCACCAGAGAGCTCCTCTCTGCCCGTCCTCACATCCATCAAGCAGTCAAGCCCTGGACGAGCCCACGTGTCTCCCTCCCCTCCTCGCCGCCTCCACCGGCACACGCTGGCGTCCTCTCCAGCTGCCCCCGGGCTCGCTCAGTCCACCAGCAGGAAGCTCCATCTCGCCCCGTCTGTTATCAACGCTGCCCTGGTCTCGTTAGCGTTAGCTAGGATCAGATGAGACGTTCTCCAAGCGTGGGAGGGAGTCCGGATCGGTTTGCTGCTCTGAGCCAGCGGCTGGCGTTGGGGAGCAGAGGCGGGGTCAAGGAGAGCAGGGTTTGGCGTGGGGTCGGCGAGGGGACCGCGTGGAAAGAAGAGGTGGAGCAGGCCGGAGCGAGCTTGGCGTCAGAGCTGAAAGCATCTCTGAGCCTGTTTACCCAAAGCAGTGCTTGTGATTCAACAGCGGTCGAGTGTAAATGACGGTAACTGCCCACGCTCTTCTGAGGCCAAACAGAACACTGCCCTGACTCAGAGATGGATGACTGTCCTTACTTTACACTGTTGCTATGCCCTGTTACTGTACCAGTCAATGTACCCTGTTACCTGTTACCATACCCTGCTACTGTACCCGTACTGTACCCATACTGTACCCTGTTGCTGTACATGTTACTACACCTATTACTTTACCCTGTTGCTGTACCCTGCTACTGTACCCTGTCATTGTATCCTGTCACTGTATCCTGTTACTACTTGTTACTGCACCTGTTCCTGTACCCTGTTCCTGTACCCTGTTCCTGTACCCTGTTACTGTACCCTGTTCCTGTACCCTGTTCCTGTACCCTGTTCCTGTACCCTGTCACTATACACTGTTACTGTACCCTGTTCCTGTACCCTGTTCCTGTACCCTGTTACTGTACCCTGTCACTATACACTGTCACTGTACCCTGTCACTGTACCCTGTCACTATACACTGTCACTGTACCCTGTTACTGTACCCTGTTACTGTACCCTGTTACTGTACCCTGTCACTGTACACTGTCACTATACACTGTTACTGTACCCTGTCACTGTACACTGTCACTATACACTGTTACTGTACCCTGTCACTGTACCCTGTCACTGTACCCTGTTACTGTACCCTGTCACTGTACCCTGAGGGGGGCACATTAGCTGCTGTGTCTCACGGTGAGAGGCTGTTAGTGAAGTCCTTTCTGCACTGCGGCTACGCAGCAAACGGCAAACAGGAAGAATATGCTAAACCACACCCATCAGACCAACGTGTATGCAATGGACGAATGCAATGCAAATGGGTAAATAATCACATGGTAAAAAATGCCATAGTTACTGTAATGTATACAGCCAGGGAGGTGGGTAGGTGTGGGTGTGGGTGTGGGTGACTGCGTACCTGTGCAAGTCTGTAGCTGTGTGTCTGTGTGTGTACTTGCATACCTATGCAAGTGTGCGTGTGTGT
This sequence comes from Thaleichthys pacificus, assembly GCA_023658055.1. Lineage (NCBI taxonomy): Eukaryota > Metazoa > Chordata > Actinopteri > Osmeriformes > Osmeridae > Thaleichthys > Thaleichthys pacificus. Next base: position 5,695,571 of record CM042852.1, read on the forward strand.
GTATGTGCACGTGTGTTTGTGCGTGTCTGTGTGTGTCTGCATGTTTGTGTGTGTGCATGCATTTGTGTGTGTGTGTGTGTGTATGTGTGTGTGTCAGCATGCAGCGGGCCAGGAGAAGAGCCTGTGGTGGGACTAAATGAAGCAAAGCAGATGCAGAGCACGCTGGCTCCAGGACCTGCCCCCTTCACAGGCCCCGCCTCCTTCACAGGGAGCAGGACTCATTTAGAGGCTCCTGACAGGCTCTCTGAGGGCCTCATTTACTAACATCGCGACCGCAGCTTAATCTGCGCCTTTGCCCAATCGCAAATAGCGGACGGTGTATTTACGCATTTTGCGTGGTATTTATCAAACCAGATCCTCGTCGGGCAATCAGAGCCCATTAGTGTTAATTAGCGCGCCGTTAAAAGATGGGAAAAATCGCCTGCATGTTACTGCCAGCATGGGTGATTCGAGGAAAAGAAAAAGTTCAGCGAACAGGAGCTAGAAATATACACACCCACTTTCCATTATACCCTCCCAGCAGCAGTAATCTGCGTTTTTACTCAAGTGCGCTGCCTTTGTAAATACGGTGTTATGTCTTTACCCGCTATTTCACGCCTGAAATGGGCGCAATCCTGTTAGTAAATGAGGCCCTGAGTGTCACTCAGCACAGAGAACTCAGCCGGACCATAATTAACCTTCAACGCCATCAGCTCCACCCTGGGGGCCTTGTCTTTGCGACAAGGCCCCCAGGGGTGAAACACACACGGGCATACACACACAAACACCCACACTCACACAAACACACCCCATGGAGGTCACATAGCATGGAACAACACCTATCCACAGTAACCTGGGTGAGACCCAGACCTTATGTAGGAAACCCACAGTGTTCTCCACCATGGCTGAGGACAACAGCACGTTTTCTAGGACAGCTTCAGAGTGTCTCCCTCTCTCCCCTGCCAGAGAACCGGAGGCTAGTATACAGCCAATGCTACAATAACCAACCAGATTAGACGACACCTCTCTCCGCACACACACACACACACACAGATGCTCACACACACAAATACCCGCACCAACAGATAACGGATACACAGATACATAGACACTTTTCTCTCTTTCAACACACACACACTCTCTCTCACTCCCTGCCTCTCTCTCTCTATCTCCCTCTCTCTCTCTCCCTCTCTCTCTCTGGCCAGTGTCGGGCCCATGAATGAGCACGAGGGACTACAGTGATCTCTCAGGCACTTAACCACTGGATCCTACAGAAATTATCAATCAATCACCTCATGAATTCACAACGGATCTCTATCAGTTCTCTTTAATGGAACAGGCATTCGCACGAGCTCATTGGACCGATCAGTCCCCGGAGGGTGTCTTCTCTGGGACCTCCTCATCATCGATCAACGGCAGAGCTGGAGCTTGTGACACCTGTCCGCACACACGTGTCAATCACAGGCAGGGGGAAAGTGCCCCATCGTCGCCACAAAGACTGTGGCTGCGTTACTGTAACATCTTGACCGCTGTACAATATATATTATAGATTGAACCAAACTGTGAAACCTATGAAAAATGTGGAGAAATAAAAACTCTTTGTTTTTTTGTGGCCGCATTATTGGAACCTAGGTCAAATCAATTTTGTGTGATTTGTGTTACCTACGTAAACACAGTTAACTCATTCGTATACTTGTCATTTGTTGTGTGTAGGCTTGTGTGTGTGTGTGTGTGTGTGTGTCTGTGAGAGAGAGAGAGAGAGAGAGAGAGAGAGAGAGAGAGAGAGAGAGAGAGAGAGAGAGAGAGAGAGAGAGAGAGACAGACAGACAGACAAACAGAAAGAGAGAGAGAGAGAGGGGGGGGAGAGGGAGAGAGACAGAAAGAGAGAGAGAGAGAGAGAGAGAGAGAGAGAGAGAGAGAGAGAGAGAGAGAGAGGGGGGGGGGGGGAGAAAAGAGACAGTGAAATAGAGAATGAGAGAGAATTTGAAAAAGGTTATGCAGTGACGCAATATAAAGCTTAGCCAACAACTAGAGGCATGGAAGAGACTGGCTATTGGGATAAAAAAAAAAACTATAATGCACCTCTTCAAGCCTACATTTAATATTCAAGTCAGTGATTGCTCCTCATGTTTCCTACTGTTGTACGGGGCAATGCTACCCATGCACACAAGCCTATGTGATTAGTCTCTGAAAATGTACATTCATTTTTGTTTAATTATCTTACCTGGACCTTCAGCATAAGTCGACGGTTTTAAGTGTCTGTCCTTTGTGTGAGTCACACTTCGGTAAAAGAAATCACCTGACAATGCCTATGTCCGTTGCCTTTAACGTGAAGAAAAACGGCAACCGTTTTGTAAGATTGGCAATAAAATGTCACTTTCCACTTGCCCTGCCAATTAAACGGAGCAATGAAAAAGATCAAATAACTACATACGATGTTCCATTACAGCCCACTGGACGTCATGGTTTTCTGTTGGCGAAAGATGATATCCTTCATAAAAAGCCTGCCAGTCACATAGGGCATTGGCGCGCTCTCCTGTGAAATGTCCGCATCCAAATAGTTGGAAATGATCCTCTACTTTCCCTTGAGTATGCTACGATTTGAATCGGTCATTTCTGACAAAAACTGTCGAGTTGATTTTTCCGTTGGTATTTTCCTTGAAATGAACAATTTTTTGTTTTTATTTTTAAACTGCAACAAGCTATCAATTCATTTTATTCTCTCATTCCAAATCTAAATCGGAGTCTCTTCTCTCCCTGGCGACCAACCCCTCCGACAATGCTTAGCACAGCTCTCGAGAAGATACGGGACGCGAAGCCTTCAAATGTGACCGAATAACCAGTGCGATGACTCCAGAATGTTAAATACAACTAAACACCGAATAAGAAAGGTGGCCTCGCTCTGTTTAAATTAAACGACTGTGTAGACATCAACTGTGATCATCCGACACGATGCCTGGGCAGAGACGCAGCCGGTGGTACAGCGAAGTCTCTCTCTCCCGGAGATGCGCGTGGATCCCTGCACAGCCGGGGCGAAACACACACACACTGGATGCTGTATAAGCTTACAGGTGCATCACTACCCATGAATGCAGGGGATTGTGTTTCATAGACTGGTCATGACATGTCATTTGAATGCTTTGATTTGAGATTGAATCGTTTTCGATCATAACAAGCCTAGGCTATATATAGTTAGCCAGTTATAGTTTGATGCTTTTGAATGTTTAAAGAGATGAGTTGGGGGACTCAAAATGTGCTCGCTGATGGATCCTAGTAGGCTATATCAGTAGGCCTATGTGATTATTGCAAGTCGCTTGATGCCGGTTTGGTGTTTGTTGTCCTTGTTGTCCCCATTTAACTCCGACATTAAGCTTTCAATGCAAGGTCAAACGTCAGCCAACACACGGACTAAACCTCCACATCCGGATTTATCCGTGTGTGTGTGTGATGGGTATCTGGGAGCTGCAACTTGTTGGTCTGACATTTAGGTCCAGCGCGCCTGAAGTCCGGTACAGGAGAGACGGGAGAGAATGTTAATGTTACTGCCTGGCCTTTCCCTTCCACACTCACCAATCATGGTCTCATGTCATTACTGTGGATTGACACACACGCACAATAATACAAACACACGGACACACACACAATCCTCTCAGGACTGGAGTGATAGGCCTATTAAAAAGTGACATCCGTTTTGACAGAAGCTTGTTATATTCAGGCAATGCAAGACAAGTTTATTTGTTGGCTTCCGCAAATTTCATCCACAACGCTTTACACAGGCAAAAAAAAAAACGATTTAAAGGAAAAATAAATAGATAAATCTCTAAAGTACATAACTGCATAACTGAATCAACATGAAACAAGGGTGACATGCAGTGCAGTGTTTTGTTAGTCAAGGCACAGGAAAACAGGAAGGTTTTCATTCTAGACTTGAATATGGCTAGGAAAGTGTCTGATTGCTTCTGGGAGCTAGTTCCAGCAGTGGGTGGCTTAGTCAAAAGCTGCCTCACCCTGTTGAGACGTGCCTCACCCTGTTGAGACCTGCTTCACCCTGTTGAGACCTGCTTCACCCTGTTGAGACCTGCCTCACCCTGTTGAGACCTGCTTCACCCTGTTGAGACCTGCTTCACCCTGTTGAGACCTGCCTCACCCTGTTGAGACCTGCTTCACCCTGTTGAGACCTGCCTCACCCTGTTGAGACCTGCCTCACCCTGTTGAGACCTGCTTCACCCTGTTGAGACCTGCCTCACCCTGTAAAGCTGACTCACCCTGGCAGAGACCTAGTTAGCAGCAATAGTTGGCCCAACTTAAACCAGACTGATCTCAGTCTGGTTTATATGCACAATCATGTCGAAATGTATTTTGGTCCTGAACCCTTGAGTGAGTATAGGCTACTACACAGGAAGTACTTTAAACTCAATTCTGCAGTGAACTGGAAGCCAGTGTATGACTCTGAGAACTTAAAATGTGCTCAGTTTTATGGGTTTAAGAATTAGCTGACACATTCTGGATGAGCTGCAAGTGCTAATTGTCTCTTTTGGGAAGGCCAATCAGAAGGCTTTTGTAACAGTTCACTCTCCTTGTAATAAATGGCTGGATGAGTTTCTCTAAGTCTTTTTGGAATTGCAATCCAGTTATTCTTGCAACATTGCTGAGATGGTAATATAATGATTTGGATACTGCTTTGATATGTCACTTAAGGCTGAGATTTGAGTATAAGAAAACACCAAGATCTGACTTGACTTTTAGTTTTTATGGAGTCAAGATAAGCATTTGTCTCAAGACTTTCCCTCTTTCTTGCCAAAATGCACAACCTTTTGATGTGTTTAGCTGGAGGAGATGTTGGCTCCTCATGTCGTTGTTGACTTCCTCCATGCATTGGTATAATGAGTCAATGGGGCTGTAGCAAGAGTCATTTGGCAAGAGAACTATGTAAATCTGGTTGTCATGTGCATAGCTGTGATAAGCAATGTTGTTGTTTTGTTGATTTAGTTCAGAGGAACAACGTTGTTTTCAAGTGGATACCACATCAGTCATAGGGCCTATGTGTATGTGTTATCTACAGAGTGTTTCGACACTATAATACATAGCCTACTGTAATCTATGCCCAAACAACACACAGACAAAAGCATGCAAATACTTATTCAATATAACCTCCACAAATGCAATTTAGTTCTATTACAAGCAGAACTCAATGCAATTTATATCAATTATTCATGCGCACAAAATCAGATTTTTTCTATTAAGTTGGCCTAACGGGATTCAATCACGTGTAATCGTATCGTTCCTATATTGGATTCCTATCTTACAACTTGTTATAGGAAAGTGATGGGATGCTGGGCTGTATATAGCGAGGTGGTTTGAGCCAGATGATAGAGGTCTTATTAATATATATGCCCCCGGCGACAAACAGGAGTCCGGCTTGCTGTGACTGAATAGAAGTGAGTGATCCATGTACGCGAGGAGCTGTGTTTAAACTGACGGGGTGGGTTGGGTGGTTTAGGATCCCTAAAGGGGGAGGCGGGAGGGGGAGGGATGTCCCATGCAGATAATGTAACGGTATGGAGGGGTCATGCCATACACACACACACACTTTCATTCAGATTGGGACCCCCAAAGACAATTTGAACGTAGAAGGTAGCTTGGATGAAGAACGATAAAGACTATTTGTGTTCAGCCTCGGTGCAGACTGGTTGTCATGTAAACTAAGATATTAAAACCCAAGGGAGGCCTGGGGGTAATATCTCCTGCAGCTCAAGTTAAAGAGCGGCCACTATCTCAGATCTCTATGTTTGTTATCTACACCACATAAACTGGCAGAGTGAAATATATCATATCGACAAGGTTTTAAATCCGGTGAAAGAGTGGGAAAGGTGTCGAAATAGGAATAAGAGCTCGCTGATGTAGAATCGCGGGACAGGACTACAATCACCTCGCGATAATGATGCGAACTGGAGAGCACGAACCAACTCTCAGTAGGTGACACGTTTATGCTGAAGTCAGACGGCGGGTGCGTCCGCATTGACGTATTGATTGAGCGCACTTGGCAAAGGGAATGGGGCGTTGGAGATATAATTTACTAGGGTGCCAGAACACGTATTGTCAGCAAAACACCGTCTTGCATTCAGAGCATATTCTATTGACAATTAGGCTGGCAGAGAGATGGACATTCCAGTGACCCCCTATTGGGTGAATCCTTGTTAGCGGTGGCATCTGACTGGTGTAGGAACATGCATGGAAGGTTCTCACGGATTCCAACACACGGGTACCCATAGACCCGGTACGGGCCTTTATTCTGTTTTTATCTGTATTTCACTTTCGCTACAATATTTCTATTGTCCAACTATAATTCCAATATCTTTTCATAAGCCGCCAGACATACAAACACAAGCACATCTGAACGGCGCGTTCAGGTATACTAACGTCTCCCTGTGACAGAAGGACAGCCGCATGCCATCTGCAGCTCGAGGAGCAGAGGGTGGGTGGGTTCTGCCTTCAACGTTCTGCCCACAGCTGATTGGAGGAACGCAGCCGACGGTGCAGAGATGAGAGTCAGGCCTAGGCACACACACCTGCACCTCAATGCTGCCCATCAGCACACAGGCTGTCAGCTCTCTTGGCATAGCACACACAGGAGGTGCCTGTCTCTCTCTCACACACATCCTGCTACATGTCAGCATCCAGTAGGCTTATTAAATACATGGAGAACATGCTACAACGGACACTCTCACACACACGGTCCCAGTGCTGCATGCTCCTGACAGCTGCATGCTGCTGTGGAGTGATGTAGTGCGGGAGCGGGCAGGACCAGAACGGCTAGGTGAGACCAGGGGAGGAAGCTGCTCCATATTGATGAGGTTATGAATCAGATTGCTGCAGCACGGAAATTCAATCGTGTGTGTGTGTGCTCAAGTGTGCGCGTGCATACGTGCCAGTGTGTCTGTTTGTACAGCTGCGTGTGTGTGTGTGGGTGTAGTCGTCGCTGTGTGGGTATGGGTGCATGCCTGCATGTTTTGGTGCATGCAGAAGGGTGTCCTCTGTCTGCAGTTTGCAGCAGCTCAGTTGTAGATCTCTGTTCTCCTCTAGACAGGCAGCTGGCTAATGGTTCTGGATCCCATCCAATGACGAGAGAAAGAGAGAGAGAAATTGGATGGAAGGAAGGAGGAAGAGGAAGGGAAGGAGATGAAGAGAGAGAGAGGGAGAGAGAGGTAGGAAGTGAAGAAAAAGTGGGAGCGGGTAAGAGAAGACAGCTGAGAATGGAGGACAGAGAGATAAGGAGAAAGAGAGGGAGGGAGAGGTCAGGTGGGAGAGGAGAGTAGGAGAAAGAGAGAGAGAGAGAGAGAGAGAGAGAGAGAGAGAGAGAGAGAGAGAGAGAGAGAGAGAGAGAGAGAAAGAGAGAGAGAGTAGGCGGAGGATAATCTCTAGGAGGAGCAAACTGAGAGCTCGGATGTTGTCACTGCCAGGCCATCCAGACCCAAATGATATGTGACAGGCCTTAAAACAATTACACAATTAGGTGGAGTTGGTTGTCTGTTTGTGTCTGAAATACACAAACTGCAGTTGAGCTGGTGATACTGCCTCTGTGGAAAATCTATCCTTGTGTTTTTACTGGTCTGGGATCAGTTGCTATAAACCCAGACTCACATTTACAACATAGCTCAGAGTGGGAGTGCTGAGCCTATCATAGTCTGTCTCCCCCTTGAACCTCCCCCCACCCACACACACACACACAAACACACCTGCACACGCTCTCTGCGGGGGCCGGGTGTCTTTCTGCAGAGGTGTCAATCATCAGACTTGCAGTATTAGGTTAACTGCCGCAAACCACCACTTTGAGACTCAAGGGGATTGAGGGAGAGAGAAACAGAGGGCAGGAGAGGGGAGAATGGAGAGGGAAAGAGAGAGGGAGATGGAAAGAAAAAGGAGGAGGAAAGAGAAAAAGATAGGGGCATAAGAGAAAGAGAGGGAGATAGAGAGGTAGAGAGAAAGAGACAGTGAACGGGAGAGAGAGGTAAGCAGACCGGGGAGATGTGGAAGAGGGAGAGGGAAGGAGAGAGAGGAGGAGAAAGGGCAAGAGGGAGAGGAAGAGGGAAGGAGATGGAGAATGATTGTAATAAGGAGGTGCATCGCCGAGCCAGGCAGTGCAGCTGTCAGCGCGGCTCCTCGTTTTAAGGGAGCCAGATGAAGGGCCGTCCCCAGCCAGACGCTACCTGAGGAAGACGGAGGAAGGAGCGCAGCACGCCGGCGAGGCGGAAGATGAACGTAAAGAAGCATCGTGTTCAAGCATCGTGCTGAACACCCTGCTGCACTCCTCAACGCTGCTGAACACCCTGCTACACTGCTCAAAGCTGCTGAACACCCTGCTACACTGCTCAAAGCTGCTGAACACCCTGCTACACTGCTCAAAGCGGCTGAACACCCTGCTACACTGCTCAAAGCTGCTGAACACCCTGCTACACTCCTCAACGCTGCTGAACACCCTGCTACACTGCTCAACGCTGCTGAACACCCTGCTACACTGCTCAACGCTGCTGAACACCCTGCTACACTGCTCAAAGCTGCTGAACACCCTGCTACACTGCTCAAAGCTGCTGAACACCCTGCTACACTCCTCAACGCTGCTGAACACCCTGCTACACTGCTCAAAGCTGCTGAACACCCTGCTGCACTCCTCAACGCTGCTGAACACCCTGCTACACTGCTCAAAGCGGCTGAACAACTCGCACTCAACGCATACAAATATTGTGGATGGGATCTGCTGTAGGAAGGCTCTGTAAGAAAATGTTTGTGTATGTGTGCATCTGTGCGTGCAGATGTCTGTGTGTGTTTGTGTCTTCTGGCGTGTGTTGATGTCTGCCTGTCTGTCTGTGTATGTCTGGGTGCATTGGTGTGTGTGTTCGTATGTCTGAATGCATGGGTCTGTGCGCCCACTAAGTTGAGCCCAGAGGCACCCATATTCGCCCACAAAGCTTTGAGTGCTCTCTCCATCTCACGGACAGGCACTTCTGGGCCAGTTAAGTTCACTTATCACAGCCCTTGACTGGGTCCTCCTCCCTGGGAGCCCAGGTTGAAGCGCTGGGGGCTGCTGAGAGAGAGACTGTCTGAGAGGTACCAGCTGAGAGAGACCAGCTGACACATCCTCTCACCTCCATAGAAACAGGAGGATTATTAGCACACTGCAACCAATCAGAGAGCAGCAGGTGCCTGTCAGTGTGGTTGAAGCAGACGACAGGACATCCTCAAGATGACTCAGGAAACAGGATGTTCCAAATGACTAGTTTAGAGTCCAGCCAGCCCTCCAGGGAGACAGACACAGGATGTCAAACAAAAGAGGGTTTTTTAATTCCAGTCAGGCACGTTATCCTACCCCCACCCTCCTGCTACTCCTCCCCTTCCCCTCTTCCTCCTTCCCCCATTTACCTCCACCCTCCTCTATCCCTTCTCCCTCCAGCTCACCCTCCTCCTCCTCTTCCTCTCCGTGGCTGATTCTTCCATGAGCAACATTAGCATCACAGCGCTATTGATCAGCGCTCAAGGGAAGGCGTCAGGTAGATTAAATCACCTGACCTACAGCTTGGTCTCTGCATCTATTCAGGCAGACAGGCTCATTACTGCTCCTTATCTGGAGTCTGAATGGAGCTGAATGTGGGCCTGCAGTCTTGGGAGGAGTCTGGGTAAGATGGGCTGAGTCTGGGAGGAAATGGGAGGAGTCTGGGAGGAAATGGGAGGAGTCTGGGTGGCATAGAGATGTCAGTTCTTCCTCTTCTCTGGTTCCTGTCCAGGGTAACAACATGGGGGTTACCCCCCCCCCCTCCTTCCCTCCCTCCCCCCTCGTCTGCAGGTAAACATCCGTAAGTTCCTCGATCCAGGACTCCTGCATGGTCACGGTGACCTCCATAGCTGCTAAATACCACAGCTGATAAGCTACTAATCAATCATCATCAGTCAGCTGAACCGTCACAGAGAAGCTGACTATACCAACACGCCCAGCAGCTCAATTACAAACCAGATCTCTCTCACTCTCTCTCTCTTTCACACACACACACACACACACACAAAACCCCTCCCTGCTGTTGCCAGTCCTAATCGCAGAGGCTGGTCAGCATTGATTTGAGTGCAGCCTCGGAGGACAGAGGAGCTGTGTCAGTATCTGCAGGACCTGCAGGTCACATCTGCTCTGCTCCCTCTCTCTCCCTCTGCAGACCAAACCTGGCAACCCACGTGACACCTCATCACAGCCCCAGTCTAGGCACAGGCCCCTCAGCCCTGGCATCATTATGCTCTGTTTAGCACCTAGCAGTTAACACCTAACCTCAGCCCTGCAGGATAACACTGTGGTCTGGTCACATGACAAAGTTTGCACCTATAGCTGTTGATCTGAAGAGAGCTTGGAAAAGAGAAAGCTCCCAAGGGATCACTGCAGGTGATGAAGAATCCAACAGAATCGTTAATACCTCTTGGTATCTCTTCTGGACGGACCACGCCCACACCGGAGGATGGCGCTGTCAATCAAACAGAAAACAATGACTTCAAATTAGGAGTCATGACTGCTGAAGGGGTGAGGATTAATCAGTCAGTGGGTGCATTGATCATCATGCCGATCAATCCCATATTGGTTGGTGTTTGACAGAGCAGGGCTCATGGGGATCAGGGAAGGTCAAAGCTACACCTTGTAATCATGACGGACAATGTATCAATGTTCCTCTTGGCTGAAGACTGCTGTTTTTATCAGTGATCATGTGGTTCATCAGGGGCCTGGGACTATTGTGGTCCACTCAGAGTTGGTCCATAGTCCACCTAGGCTCTGTTAGCATCATCCATATTTGAACGTATAATATTACCAGGAGAGCTTATTTGAACGTATAATATCTACCAGGAGAATCACACTGAGAACCAGGTTTCTCTTGGAGGTGAGCCCTGCAATAACTCAACTAAATAAAAACTATACACATATACAAACACAACCAGCACAAAGAAATCATTACAATAACAAAAAGAGCTACATTCCCAAGTGCCTTTGAATCAGTCACAGTGGGCCTACTTGGAAACCCTGTTGCCATAAAACACTATCTTACATATAATGAAAAACATTAAACAACAAAAACAAAACATTAATCATCACCCAACAAGATGATTCATTCAAATCTAACTCTTGCAATCCATTTGTTTTCCGGTTCTCTCCTATCACCTCCTGCAGTGTGTGTGTGATTACTAATGTCTTAGACAGGTTATAATACTCCCTGATGACTCCGGCACCAGCAGACAATGATTTATTAGATCAAAGAAAATCTCCTTTTCTTCCTGCTCCGTGACGCACATTTCTGACCAGAGAATACAAAAAAAATAGGCAATTAAAGTTCTTTCTTCAGAGAATACGTTTTGTAGTGGGCATGGGACTCGATATCACACAGGCACGCACAAGTCTGTGTAGAATGGCACAACAGAAAGCAATCAATACCTTTCTGTTCAGAAGACAAAGATCTGTTCCATTGGAGACAATATGCTGTCTGGGCTTATTGTGTTGGATCTGATTCCCATTGATACATACAAACAGAACCAAACCATACTTACGGTCCCAGGTGAACTAAAAAAACAATCGTGTTATGCTTCCACCAAAAATATGATAGCTTGTTCTGCTTGGGGGACAACATTTTGCGTTTGTGTTTGTGTGTAAGGCCTATCAATCTCAATTATTTGCACAGCTGTTAGGAGTCTAAACAGTATTGTGCTCCAGAGGAAAATAAGTGGAAACCAGCCTGCTTGGCTGAGTGAGTCAGTCAGTCAAGCATACCTAGAGTCACCCTCAGCCAAGTACACCTAAATCACCTGCTTTCACCAAATATGGGCAATGTTTTCTGCGAAATTGAGCATCCGATTACAGAAACACAAACACAGGAATTTCAACAGCTACTTCTCTTGAGAAAGAAAGAGAGACAGAGAGAGTGTTTGAATGAGAGATAGAGATACTTTATATCATTGAGAGCCCATTTTCATCTACAGTTCTGGAACCATAACCTCAATTGCTTAGGATGGGGGAGTGAGGAAAGGAGGGAGGAGAGATTTAGAACTCTAAACAATTAGTTAGAAACTGTTTTTTCCAACTGAGGAATATTTCCAAATTAAGGAAAGTAGTGTCCAAGGGTGAACTGGAGATGATTATTCATGCTTTTATTTCTTCTTGTTTAGATTATTGTAATAGTCGTTTTACCTGTTTGAACAAGGAGCTCGACCGTCTCCAGGCCGTTCAGAACTCTGCTGCAAGGCTTTTAACGCACATTAACAAAAGAGCACACATTACACCTGTTTTAGCATCACTTCACTGGTTACCAATCCAGTACAGAATTCAATTTAAAATCCTGGTCCTCACCTTCAGAGCCCTGAATGGAGAAGTTCCTCCCTACATTTCTGATTTAATACAGCTTTCCTCAGAACGCGCTGTTTTGGTGTCTGTAGCTTTAAATGCTAATGAGGAGCGGAGGGGCGGCACCATGCGCTAATGTTTACAACGGATGTATCGCAATGGCTGTAACCCCGTTGCTGTAACATACCTCGAATTTGCCCATTCTCATCTGATAACCCTGGTTTGCAGAGGTACACACTCAGTCATTTCAATGAGGGGAAAGGGGGATATCGCGCGCGCCATAACACCAACAGCAGAACGTTTATCCAAATAACAAAGAAGTGTACAACACTCACGTACAGCTATGTATTCACACTTATACTTGATGCTATCTACCTTTCCATAGCGACAGTAACTCAGCTGTTAGCTGCAGAGCTAATGTTACAGCCACATTCTAAGGGTAGCAAGCTAGGTAACCATATACAGTAAAGCTACAAAATGATATAGCGTTAGTTAACTTACTTGTCCGAGGTTAGTAGCTGGACGAAGGAGAGTTAGTACTGATCCAGAATTTAATTTCAGCAAGGCCAGTTTTGTATTAGCTCAAGTTGAGGAAACAGTCGTGGCTGAAGTGTTTGGCGCAGACATACAAAACAAATGCGCCTACAACAGAAGTTGTGTAGGCGCATTTTCAGCGAAAATAAAATTAAGATACTGATTGTTTAGAGGCTCGGATGACGGAACTACAAAAATACTTGTGTGTTGATTTGTACATCCAAGCACTGAGCAACTGTTATGCTTCGTTCGTTTGCTAGCCATGGCATGATGTCTCTGCAGGAAAACACGACATTGCACTCGCCCTTGCACAATCGTAGCTCAATTCCTCATTGGCGGGCCAGATTATCTGGGCGGGCACAGCAGAGAGAAGGGCGGTAGCCTGGCTCCTTGTTACGTCAATAAGAGGAGATTTTCAAACCGAGCGTTTGAGCCTTAATTTTCTCAAAGGCGGAGAAGAACACCCAGGGCTTGGTTTACACCTATCGAAAATTCTAGCCACTGGGGGACCAAAGGCAGTCTAGGGGAACTCATATTAATGTTAAATAACCTCCTAAAGTGAAGTTTTCATGTCATGTGACCTTTAAAACTAGACGGGATCGATCATTCCGAGCAGTGGCCCCTATGTTGTGGAATGCCTTGCCTCCCTTTCTACGGTGTGCAACTTCTGTTGAAGCTTTTAAAAAGCCACTCAAGACTTTGCTATTCAAGCAGGCTTTTAGTTAGTTGAGGGGTTTTTATGGTTGTCTGTCATGTTTCTATTTCTATTAAAATGTTCTGTATTCTTTATTTGTAGTGTTATATTGCATTTTGTTGTGAAGCATTTTTGATTTCATCTGCGAGAGGTGCTATACAAATAAACTTTACTTACTTTACTTTACTTACTAGAAGAGGGAGGGAAGAGATTACGGAGAGAGAAAGGGAGGATGGGTGGGAGATAGAGGAGAGAAGGCAGGAGAGATTACGGAGAGAGAAAGGGAGGATGGGTGGGAGATAGAGGAGAGAAGGCAGGAGAGATGGAGGAGAGAGCGAGGGTGGATGGGTGGGAGATAGAGGAGAGAAGGCAGGAGAGATGGAGGAGAGAGAAAGGGAGGATGGGTGGGAGATAGAGGAGAGAAGGCAGGAGAGATGGAGGAGAGAGCGAGGGTGGATAGGGGACTGTCGTCTTGTCCTCCTCAAGGGCTGTGATGAGAGTGACGCCGCTCTCCTCTTTGTCTTCAACACTCCAATTAACTGGCTGACAGGTGCGTGTGGAGAACGTGGCAATCAATTACTGTCCCTTTCACTCTCATCTTTTCTCTTCCTCTCGAAGAAACGTGTCTTTAGATGTGGAGAGAGAGAGAGAGACACAGAGAGAGAGAGAGAGAGAGACACAGAGAGAGAGAGAGAGAGACAGAGAGAGAGAGAGAGAGAGAGAGAGAGAGAGACACAGAGAGAGAGAGAGAGAGAGAGAGAGAGAGAGAGAGAGACAGAGAGAGAGAGCGGCAGGAGGAGGGGAGGAGTATGAGGCAGAAGAACAGAGGAAGTGTTGACTGGAGGCAGTTCAGCTCTCCTCTCCAGCACCAATGTAACATAAAGCAGGACTTGCTCTAACAGCCAACTTCATTAAAAGAGCCCTTAAATACCAGTATGAGATCATCTCTGTTTCCACTTCTCTCCAGAAGGGGTCAGTACTATTATGATTGCAATATACTTTATACTTTACTATTGCTACATAAAGTTAGATTTTATTTGAGCTACGTTAGTTATACTGCTATACTAATACATTACTACTACACTACTTGATACTTGATCGTTACTGTTACTTAGAACACTGCATTACAGCTTCATTAAAAACCACCGGAAATATATTGGTGTCAAAATGGCCACTTCACTCTGACCTTTCGATTGACACCTCATTTGACCCAGTAGGAGCTTCCATGTTCTGTCTATAGCCTTCTAAAGCCAACCAGGTGGCTCCCAAAATGTGTGCCCCCCCCCCCCCCCCCCCGGCCCCCAATCAGCTCTGTCTGGGTTCAAAAATTTCACTTGGCTTCAATTGTTTAAAAAAGGAACTTGCTGACGGTATAGCCAATGAAATTCTGAAGACAGCAATGTACAGGTTTAGCAAGGGTCCTTTTGGAGTCTCTAAAGTGCACTTTTATAAAACGCCTGGATGTACCCTTACGAAAAACGTGTAACATATTCATTTATTGTGGAATTATATTCGACCTTTGACTTGGATTAGGTAAAGCTTCAGGCTGTGGTCCCATTGTGTCTTCCAGATAATACCTCCCACCTAAAGACATCTGCAGGCACCTGTAGGCATCTGTATGCAAAAAAAAAATTAGGCAGAAATACATTGTGTTCAAGCTACTATTAGTCAAAAAAGAAAGAACTTTCAAACAAGCAGTGTCACCTTTCAAAAGAGACCACAACCATGCCACGTACTCCAAATCGTTGAAGAGCAGCTTTCCCTTGACTTTGGCTGTGCTTTATTAGGCGTTTTAAGTGAATTTGACAGGATGGTTAATACATCCCTCTTCATCTGCAGCCTTGCAGTCATTGACCCTGGCCACAGGAACAGGAGCCTCACATTCCCTCTGGATGCTGTGTCTTTAACAACACAATGATCCCACTGCAGCTTCCTGTGTGTGTGTGTGTGTGTGTGTGTGTGTGTGTGTGTGTGTGTAGGGTGGCTGGAGTTGTCTGGAAGGATAGGGGAAGTTTGCCCCCTGTTGGTTAAGACCAATAGGTATATAATAATAGTGTCAGGATTTGTGTGCATGTTGTCAAACTCTAGGTTGAGACAAACGTACCCTGCATGACCGTCACAAGAAAACTCTCTTCTCTGATTGGTTTATTCACATTACAATCAGAAAGAGATTCACAACAAACTCAGACAAACAGTAGGAACAATGTTTTGAACGTGTCAGGCCACTGTTTTATTTCAGTTTTGCTTATTATTATTAAAGTTATTACAGTATGCATAGCCTTCCAAACTCAATCATCTGTACAGGAAATGTTATGTACTCTGTGATGTTAGGGTTTTCAGATCACACCAGTAGAAGCTGCAGCCCTGTACTGGAGCCTGGGGGATGAGGTGAGCAGGGTGGGTTGGAGGGTTGGTGGTGGGGTGGAGGGGGGGTCAAGGGTGGTGTGTAGGGGGGCGGGGGGGGGGGGGGGGGTAGAGGGGGAGCAGAAACTCACTGAAGACCAGATCAGAAACTCTGATTCTTCATACCAGTTTCCACTCCATCCTGGAATTGATATTAGAGCTTCTATAGAGCCCAACACCATCACAGGATAGGAAACTCACAGTCTAGAACACTAGCCTGGTCTCCATGACAGTCTAGAACACTAGCCTGGTCTCCATGACAGTCTAGAACACTACCCTCGGTGTCTGGCCTCAGTCCAGACTGCTGCAGATGCACTCAGCTCAGACCAGGTTAAGGTGGGGTAGGGTGGGGTAGCATGCTCTCTCACCCCTCCTTGGGGCTGGGTTTGGAGGTTCAGCCAATCTAGCTACCACATCACATGACCTGAAACATGCACGCAGCATGGGCAAACACTTGCTTATGAAAACAGACAAAAAAAAGAGAGAAAATAAATACATCTTAAGATAAAATAAAAAAAAACAATCTTAATACATTATCTTTAAAAATGTTCCTTTGTTTTTTTCTTGTGTTTCATATATATATCCTAAACACACAGTTTTTACAGTTTGGTATTGTTCTTTAAATGCAGGGAGGTAGGGGGGCGGGGACAGGATGTAAGGGGCGGGGTTTGGGACAATCCCTCTTCCCTGATTGCCATGTGCTGATGAGGAAGGAGGGGTCACTGGGAGGCTCCTCCCTCCAACTCTCTCTCTCTTTCGGGCTCAGTCTCTCGTGCTCTGTGGTAACCATGGGCGACGCTGGCGGAGGGAGGGGCTCAACAGTGAGAGGACAAGCTTATACAGGAAGTCCGGGTCAACGACACAGGAAGTAGCAACTCAATCCTTCGTCTGAACTTCCACCCCTCGAACTATCTCTTATCTGGGGAGAGGAGAGGGACAGAGAGAGAGAGAGAGAGACACAGAGAAAAGAGACTGAGTTAGACAGAGAGATGCTTGATGATGTGACATGGTGAGACTATCATGGAGAAAAGCTGGTGGATAGAAGCTCTTTCCTCCCGACCTTTGTTCCGGTCTGTGTCTGGTGAGCTCCTCTCTGGCCGTGGGCGTACCAGGGTGTGGTACTTGGCCTCTACCTCCTGGGAAAGAACCATCACACACAACACACCGTTAGGACAAAGGAACAACATGTAGGTCCCTCTGACCAGCATCACAGAGGCTCAGCCCAGCATGATTAGAATCCACTTCTACATCTTAACGATTCTACATTAGAGATCAATCAGACTTCCTAAAGATTCTACAGCCCAAAGATCCTACAGCGAAAGATTCTACAGCGAAAGATTCTACCTCTAAAATATTCCCCATTCTAAAGATTCCCCATTCTAAAAGCCTCTACTTCCTAAACATGCTCTTGTTGTGTGCGGCAGCCTGCCTTGAGGTGGTTGAGGTTGGTCTGCAGGTTCCGGAGGTGAGACAGCACCAGTCTGCTGAAGGATGACAGGCTTCCTGCCTGGGAGGCCGAGGAGAAGCGCAGGCTGATCCCAGAATCCCCGGCGCAGCCCCGCGAGGCGCCCAGGTGCTTGGCGGAGATCTCGTCCTCGGTGGAGCTCTCCCCCGGACCCCCGTAGCCCTCCAGGACCAGGTAGCCTGCTGGGGTGGGGTGGGGGGGGCGGAGGGGACAGGGTTAGGATGCACACAACACACGACCACAACGCTCCACGAAACACCCGGCTCCAAACTCACCATAGTCCTCGGGGGAGTCGAAGAAGCCCGTGTCCCCAGACCCCAGGTCCTGGGCCGGGTCGTCCGGTGGCCCACGGCCCTTGTCGGAGCCGTTGTGGACCGGTACCCGGGCCCGGCTGTCCACCGGGGTGCGGAGGGAGGTGGTCCGGAGCAGGCGGGCCCCGGTGGAGCGCTGCACACGCTCGCTGGCCTCCTGGGACATCAGCTGGGTCACCAGAACCTGCTTCAGGGCCGACACTGACACACACACACACAGAGACACCCCCACACACACACACAGTCAGAGCTATCGTCAAAATAGCTGTCAGTCGATACACCAATCTCTTGCATTCACAAACACACACACACACTCGCACAAACACACACACAGAGCACGGTGACTTACAGGTCTTGAGAGCCTCATCGGCCGTGGAGGGTGAGGGCCGGGCCGGGGCTGTCGACCTCCACAGCCTCCACACAGCCCAGGAAGGACAGCCTGTCAGACTGCTCTGGGTCTATAAAGTCTTCCTCCTCCTCCTCCTCCTCGGCCCCCACCCCTCCATACTGGGCCCTGTCTGGCAGAGGGCTGGGGAGGGCAGCGCTGGAGCCAGAGATGGCCTCTTTATCTGGGAAAAGAAACCCCACACAGGGTCAGGCAGGTCGGTTTGATCTGTCCCACACACAGCCTGACTGAGGCAGCATCACAGCGGTCAGGTGAGTTGAGTTCACTTCTTAGTTAGATCCAGGGGGTTAAATGGTTGGGTTAAGTGGGTGAACAAGTTGTGTAGGTTACCTGTGGATCTGGTGCTTCCAGTGGAGGTGCGATCTGGGTCCTTAGTGAGTGTGGAGATCCCTGCAGTGATCATCTCCACACCATCTCTCTCTCCACTACACAGAGGGAGAGAGACAGGGAGAGAAAGAAAAGGATAAAGAGAGATTCAGTTCAGTACAGGAATAGATTTGTCAACGAAGTTGTCATCTGGATATGAAGCCAGAGGGAGAGTTAACCAGCGTACTCGGTCTGAGGTAAGGGGATCACACTGTGGGGTTTGACTTTCATGGCATCCGCTCTCTGGGTGATCAGACGCTGCCACCTGGTGGAGAAAAGGTGGAACAACACGTCAGTGAGAGAACAGCTTTCAGTCTGTGGTAAGAGGGTGAGGGGAGAGATGGGGAGAGATGGGGAGGGAGGGGAGAGATGGGGAGGGAGGGGAGAGATGGGGAGGGAGGGGAGGGAGGGGAGAGATGGGGAGGGAGGGGAGGGAGGGGAGATGGGGAGAGATGGGGAGAGGGACTCACGTTCTCTGGTCTGAAACAGTGGGGGCCATCAGCTCGTAGATCTGGGCTCCGTTGTCCGACATGGAGAGGACGAAGAACGACTTGTTGTCTGTAAAGAGAGAGAGCACGAAAAAGAGAGAAAGACAGAGAGGGGAGAGAAAACGCAGAGGGAAGACAGAGGGAAAGAGAGACATCCAGACAGAGAGAGAGAGGGGCGTGAGATGGTGAGTTATAGAGTCAGGACACGCACAGAGCAACATGCTTTCAAGCTCTCAAAAACACACACGCAGGCGCACACACACAAAACCCCCAGTGTCGGACCTGTGGCGACGGAGCGCACCAGCACGGTGGTGAGGTTGATGACGGGGCTGAAGATGTGCTTGGTGTCCGAGGTGCCGGCCAGGTTCTTACTGTGACACTTGAGGACCAGACGCTCATCCTGCTTCTGCAGCAGCACCAGGATGTCCTCCAGGAGCAGAGTGTACAACTCTGAGGAGGGAGGGGAGGAGGAGGGAGGGAGAGAGAGAGAGAGGAGAGGAGGAGAGGAGAGAGAGAGAGAGAGGGAGGGAGGGAGGGAGGGAAGGGAGGGGAAGGGAAGGAGGGAAGAGGGAGGGAAGGAGGGAGGGAGTTGAAGGTAACAGTGAGGGAGGGAGAGAGGGAGGGAGAGGGAAGTTGAAACAGTGCAAGTTTATATTTTCTCTTAGCCTGACTTCTGAAGTTACTAAACCCGTCTGCGGACTACGATCCATGAGCTCAGCCCCTACCAATGGTCTTGTCCTTGTTGACCTTCCACGACAGCGGACCCTCGTGCGCCATCTTCCTCCTCGTCAGGTCCAGGTTCTGCTTGGACGGAAGGAGGAAGTGAGGTCACGGGGATGAGTTAGCAGTTGTCAGGCTTAACAAAGCAGCAGTGTCCAGCCCCAGTGAGTGAGCTTGAGGAAGGCGTTGGTCGTGAGCAGAAGATCTCACCTTGAGCTCCAGGATCATGGGGTTCTCCGTCTGCTTCAGGGAAGACAGATCCAGCCTCCTCTGGTAGTCTTCCAGTCTCTACAGGGGGAGAGAAGGGGGGGATGGGCAGAACGGGAGCGGGGTGAGGGAGGAACGAGGAGGTAGAGGAAGGAAGTGAGCCCAGTGAGGGTGGAGACTCCCCCTGGCCACTGTCCTACTGCACCTGCTTGTTCTCAGCCTCCTGGACGGCCTGGTTGACGTGGTTGAGGATTCTCCGGCAGCATTCCCCCGCCTTCTTCACCTTCTCCTTCTCGGCGGGGTTGTCTGCGACACAGAAACAAATGCACCCGTACTCAACACACGAGCACTCGACACACCCACACATAGCAGCAGCCCCCCCCCCCCCCCCCCCCCGGTCTGTCCTGCTCCCCCCCCCCCAGGAAGCCCGGACCAGGTCGAGGCTGAGGCGGACCTGAGGAGGGCTGACCCTCCTCTCTCCCCCCACTGCCTTTCACCAGACCCCTCTCCTCCCGGTGAGCCTTCCTTCCTCTTCAGACCTCTCTGCTGCCCGTGGGGCTCTGTCCAGCTAATGGCCCCGTCCTCCACTCATTAACACTGCACCATTATCCAGCTGGATCTGGAGAACACGGTCGCATTAACAGGCTGTAATGGCCGCCTATACTTCATCTTTATTGCCGTTTGTGACATAAACGCCCACTTCCCCCCTCAACCTTCCCTTCCCCGAACCCAGATTAAGCTGATGGGCCCAATAACGCGAGACGCTTCCCAGGCGTGTGTTACTGTCTCCCCAGGCTGCAGGGAGAGTCTATGGAGTGGAGCAGAGAGGTCAGTGGTAACTTATGATGTCTGGCGTCCAGCCAGCCAGCCAGCAGCCAACCGGCTTGCCAGCCAGACAGCCTGCCCGCCAGTCAGCCAATCTCACACTATTAAACTCTTGGTTCTATAGACTGATGTGTGTTTTTACAGACACGCTGTACACACACTAGCTGTTGTTGTTGTCGCGAAGCTTTGATTGTGGCTTTTAGTCACGGCACCTCCTGGTCTTGATTGGTTGATTTGGGATGGTGCACAAAGACAAAAATCATGCATCCTTTTTTATGTCAGAGCTCTGCACATAAAAGGCAATTTTCTTTAATTTATTTTTATGGGGCTCATTTACGCTCATCTAGTGCTGCTCATTCTCCCCCTTACTCACACTCCCCCATCCTCCCCACTCCTCACATGTCCATACCCCGCCCCCTCATCCAGCCCCCCCCCCCCCCCCCCCCCCTGCCTAGCTGGGTCACTGGGACACAGAGGATTGGGACACACCAGCCCTGGGGCATGGCATTGGAAGAGCACTGCAGCTTTTTACAATGTCTGACTAGCCTGATCTAGTGTGACTTTCCCTGTGTACTTGGCCATGTTCTCCAGCAGTAATGGGTAGTACATTGTATGGAGTATAAAGTGTGTAGTATTTAGGGTGCAGTACCTGTGTACTTGGCAATATTCTCCAGCAGCAGAGGGTACTTGGTGAGTCTCTGCATTTCCACCGGAATTATATCCTTTAGCTGCAGTCTCCGACACAGTCTGTTACTCTCTGCCTCCTACACACACACACACGCACGCACACACACATTAGACAATACTTTTAAACAATCATCCCTGTTATGTTATGCTGTTAACTAAAAACATTTAAACCTTTGAAACTCGTATTGAAGCGCACACACACACACACACATTTTGGGACATATTAAGGAACTGAAGCAGCCCTCCTGCAACACACACCTGCACACACACACGGCTCACCTGTATGAAGGAGTTGAAGCGCGAGTCCTTCTTCTGCCGGTTCTTGATGATCTCCAGGGCGAAGGGCTGGTTGCTGCAGAACGTACCCACAGCCTGCTGAATTTTCTGCTCCTCCGGCCCACTGAACTGGAACACACCATCACATCTGGGTCAGTACCGCCCCGGCCAGCCAGCGTGATGACCAATCAATAGCCCCCCACGGTGGAGCCTGTCAACCAATCAGTTACAGTCTTTCCACCCGGCTGACCAATCAGCAGCGGTCCCTTAGGGGGATCTTTGCCACAGTGGAGCGAGTAAAATGACAAGCTTCTAAACTTCTCGGTTCATCTCACAGTGAACGAAGCGGTTCCAGAATGCATCATAGCAGTCTCTCAAAGCCCAACCCCAACACCACCCCTAGCCTCAAAGCAAAGCCCAACCCTAACCCCTATTCCTAACCAGGGATGCTCCGAATCCAGGATTCGGTTTTGGCCGAATATTGGGCTTCTTGACAGGTTCGGTTTTGGCCGAACCTTGGAATTTTTTTCCACCGAACCAGAACCCTATGCTTGCACTACGCGTGCTACGCTGGTCGACATAATGACGCCACCGTTGATTACGGGAAGGTGTTTTACGTAGGTGGACCGTTCAATGCAGTAGACATTGAACGGTGAGAGAAAGTGAAAATGGAACTTGTGAGCAGAATTGTTTTTGTTATTCAGTACTTTCAGTCAAAAGAAGGCGATTCAAGTCGAGCTACATGTTCAATTTGCAATGCAGATTTGTCTCGTGGTGGCAAGGACCCCTAAACAATACACAACATCTCCGCTGTTCAAACATTTGCGTATGAAACATCCAAAAGACATTCAAGAAATCTAAAAGGCTAATATTTTGGTTATTGATTGGATCTTGAGATAGGGTAAACATAGGCATATGGTAATTGTCAAAATCGTTTTTCCCACTTGTCTTCCTGGCATAATATTGCCTATTATTTTTTTTACAGTAAAAAAAGAAAAGAAAAGAAAAAAACACTGCTGTGGACGTTGTTTACTTCATTAATGTGTTTACTGTGATAATGGACTGAGGATGGGAGGAGGATTCGGTATTCGGTTTCGGCAGAATCTTAACCAGTGGATTCGGTATTCGGCCGAACCCCAAAAATCTGGAGTCGGTGCATCCCTATTCCTAACCTCAGTCCCACCCCAATCCTGCACTAGTGGGGTCCTGAGGGACACGGGGGGTTGCAGCAGAGATCTGGAGAGCCAGAGATCAGAGTCAGAGATCTGGAGAGCCAGAGATCAGAGTCAGAGATCTGGAGAGCCAAAGATCAGAGTCAGATATCTGGAGAGCCAGAGATCAGAGTCAGAGATCTGGAGAGCCAAAGATCAGAGTCAGATATCTGGAGAGCCAGAGATCCGAGGCAGAGTTCTCCAGAGCTGTACTCACCCAGCAGAGCAGGTCGTCTCCTATCAGGTCGATGACTGAGGTCTCGTTCCTCTTACGCATTGCTGTCATCTGCTCACTTATGGAGACTGGGGACCACATAAGGGACATTTAGAATTAGAGCATGTGTGTGCATATATATTTGTGTGTGTGTTCATGTGTGTGCAGGTGTGTGTGTGTGTGTATTATGTTCAATGATCCTCTGCTGTTCTTTCTGTATGTAAAGGTAAAGGTGTCTGGTATGTGACTGACATGTAAACTGTAATGTGATGCATATGTGTTTGTCTGTGTGTGTGTGTGTGTACCGTGCAGCTGCCGGATGTCGTCCAGGTTGGTGAAGATATTCCTCAGGTCAGCAGCGGGCAGAATGGAGTCTCTGGAGAGCTTCTGGTAGAACACGTGGTCCAGAACACCCAGCATCCTGACGTGAGCCCGCTCAGTGTAGAATAGCTCTGCGCAAACACACACACAGGCACACACACAGAAAAGGGTAGACACGCACGTCATCAGCATGGCAGAACAAATCTATCTGACGTCACCATGATAGCCGGGCGCTCCTGTTCTCACCGTTGATAACTTCCTGTCTTTTGATCTCGTGGGGCCTGAGGCCGGACAGAACCTCGCGGCTCACCAGCTGCTGCCAGGTCAGAGGGTCGTGTTCGGAGTCCGTCCCCTGGTCGTCCTCGCTCTGGACCTCCACCAGACCCAGAACATCCAGCCTGGGGACGAGAGGAGACCAGAGGATTGGAGAGGGCAGGGTATGGGAGAAAATACTTTTACCAAGTCAAAACATGACGTTTGACCATTCTAAAGATCCCACTCAGCAGAGCATATCTCACCTTCTCAGGGCCTTGGGGGTGCCTCCCTCCGGGAGCCTACAGAGAACACCAGCCATTAACACAACTAAACACTGCACTTAGGACGTAAACCACCACAAAGGACTCAGACTTAGATAGCTTAGACTGATTCTACTCTAAAGTTCCTCTACATGGCAAATAAACTGTAAACTTCCGTCAAACACACGAGGATTCCATTTACCACCCTCTAATCTAAAGCATGCTCACACAAAGATCCAGTCTTTCTCTTACTTAGTAAAACACAAGGTGCCTCCAACCGCTGTGCTGGTATGTGTCTGGTGACCCTACCTGTCCATCTCCCTGTCCTCCTCTTGTAATTGGTCGAGGCTGTAGGGGGCGAGGCTGTAGTCAAAGTGCGTGTTGGCAGGGTACTGCAGGCCTTCCTGGTCTGCAGCTTGCAGACCCTCACTGAGCCTGGAAGGAGCTGAGGTGGGGGTCCCGCCAAGGAGGAGAGGAGGAGGGGGAGGAGGGGGAAGAGAAGGAGGAGAAGAAGGAAGGAGGAGGGGGAAGAGAAGGAGGAGAAGAAGGAAGGAGGAGGGGGAAGAGAAGGAGGAGAAGAAAGAGAAAGAGGGGAGGAGGAAAATAAGGAAGGGAGAAGGTGGAAGAGGAGGGGAAGAGAAGGAGAAAGAAGGGAGAAAAAGAAAAAGAGGATGGCTTAGGAGGAAAAAAATAGGTATATCTATACAAACTATACAAGCACACTATGTAGAAGTGTAGGCTATTTCTGAAGCTACAGATGACATCCATTCCACTGAAAGGTTCCACAAGTGGGCTGCTGGGAGTGACAGGTGTGAGTCCAGCCCCTGTTAGACTGGGAACCAGTAAGACAGGGAAGCCTCACCCAGCTCTGTCTCCCTGCTGCAGTCAGAGCCAGCCCAATAGGAGGCGCTGCCGGGAGAGGAGGTGCAGGGGGAGGAGGTGCAGGGGGAGGAGAGGTGAGTGAGCTCCGAGCCCTCGCTGGACTGGCTGACACGGAGACGGCTGGACTCCAGGGGGTCGCAGCCCCCCAGGGTGGGCTGGGACAGCTGCTTCTGGGGCCGTGGGCGACCTCCGTCCAGGGCCTTGCCTACTGCACACACACACACACATAGGCATGGACACACACACACAGGCACAAACATAGACAGGAAGAAGTAATCAATATCCTTACAGATTCTCCCCACAGAAGGACAGTGAATTTGCCTGAGAAAATGAGATGTTTACAGCCTGGACATAAATGATAGCAATTGTAATAACAACAATCATCCTCATCATCATCCTGATGATCCACCCAGACTGACCGGCTGCTGACTCGATGCGGCTGGGTCTGCGCTGAGGGCCGAGGATGCTGGGAAACCTGGGCCTCTTCACCTTCTCCTCCCCTCCCTCCCTCTCCGGCTTAATGCTCTTCTGCTGGCCACAGGGATGAACACATTACGGGGGGGATGGAGGAGAGGTGAGGGGGGTGAGGTACGAGGGAGGGGAGAGGGCGAAGACGAGGGTGAGGATGAGAGGATGACAGGGTGAGAATGGGGCCGAGGGGCGAGTCCTGAGGGGGTGAGGATGAACGGCGTGTGGGGCAGGTCCACCTACCTTGATCTTGGGCAGGAAGTTGATGCGGACCCGTTTGGACTCCAGACTGCGGGGCTCCTTCACCCTGACCCCAAGGTGCTTCATGTACGTCAGAACCACGTACTGTACAGTAGTGCTGCAACACAACAACGACGAGCCGGTGTTTACCCAGAGTGACCGTGAACAGCAGGACACGTGGACTAGGGGGAGAGAGCAGATGTGCTTCCTGCACGATGCTTGGAAGCACAAGCCCGGACCAAAGCTGCCCGGACGACGACGACAGCAACAAAAGCAACAACAAGGCCGACATGTTCAATTGTTCTCATCCTCGGAGCAGCTTGTGCTAGTAATGTGGGCCGAGCTACGAGTGACATGCCGCTGAGAGCATATGGCCCCGGCCGCTTCCTCCTTCCCAAGATGGCTTCCTCCCTACGCCATCTGGGCTGCGACAGGGGCCATATGGCGCCCCACACAGCCCCCCCTGTCCTCCGCCACTCCCCTCCCCTATGGATCCATGCAGGGGCGACTTCACACAAGCCCTCCACACACAGGCCTAGTGGGGATGACACGTGTACTAAGACCCAGATCTTCAGATGAAGAGGCTCGGGGCCGGTGTATAGAGCGCCCTCGGTGTGGAGAGAGAGAGAGGGGGGGGGGGGGGGGATTGTTGAGCACGCCAGGAAGCAGTGTGACAGTACGACCTAAATAAACGTACATACTGGACGTAGGAGAAGCCCATTCTGTGCACCTCACAGTGAAGTGAGGGATTGTTTTGTTATCAAACACATGCTGTGGTGAAGCTGGAAGACGTCAAAATAATGGACCTAAAAAAAAAGGCAACTATATACACACTATATGACAATGTTCCAAAAAGCTTCTTGAGATGTCACATGCTTGGCTTTCCCCAATGATATGTTCAATGTGGCTCCTGGACCCTAGTGTGTGTATGTATATAAATATCCCTTTTGGCTCTTTTTTGTCATTATTAGTAGAGATGGGGGATGTGGTTAAGAGTCCTAAATACAGTGTGGTTAAGTGTTAGCATTGAGTCTCAGGCTCTGGGAGACATCAGTGCTGTAGCTGTTCCTGTGATATTCCTCCCCCCCCCCATCCTGGAGACCAGACTCACCATCTCTCCTCCTCCGTCGGCTGAGTGGTCACCCTGGAAATGTAACGGAGAAGAGGTGTCACATGGAGGTGTGTGTACCAATCACAGAGAGGGATCAGGGTGTGACTGGATTTCTATCAACCTCTGGTTGTGTGTGTATACATGTGTGAAATTGTGTGTGTGTGTGAGCGTGTGTGTGTGTGTGTGAGTGTATGTGCGTTACAAGAGATTGTCTCTGTGTGTGTGAGAGTGGAATGTCTGCATATATGACTGTGTGTGTGGATTGTGCATGAGTGAGATTGTGTGTGTGTGTCTATGAGTGTTAGTGTGTGTGATACTCACAAGACCTCGTCTATCTTGGTGAGGATGTTTTCAGCGCAGGAGCGCTCCCTCTCCAGGGCCACCCTGTCCCTGACCCTCTCTGTGTCCAGCCTGGCCAGCTCTCCCTCTGCCAGGGTCAGGCCCATACCCCGCTTCTGCCTGCACACACGCAGCACACACCAGTCACATCTCAACCACGGGTAACAACAGGACTACTTCTTAGATCTACAGCTGATTAAAACATTACAGCGTATACATCAATATACGTTTACAAGGGATATATAAAAAGCTGTTCCATAATGACGGATGTTTCCATAGC
Organism: Thaleichthys pacificus; assembly: GCA_023658055.1. Taxonomy (NCBI): domain Eukaryota; kingdom Metazoa; phylum Chordata; class Actinopteri; order Osmeriformes; family Osmeridae; genus Thaleichthys; species Thaleichthys pacificus. The sequence continues at coordinate 5,722,871 of CM042852.1, forward strand.
AGCCAGCATGTTTGCGTTTCATGATCTGGTGATTCGTAGCCCAGGTGACAGGTGAGGGGGCAGTCCTGGCATACCTGAAGTCTTCCAGGAGCTTCAGCACATCTGGCAGCAGGGAGTCCTGCAGCGTCTGGACATACTGTCTGTTAGTCTCCTCTGGAATCAGCTCTGTCCTCCGCCGGTCTGGCAGGCGCACGCACACACACACACACACGCACACACACACACACACACACAAGACACACATAGAATCAAATAGTTCACTATAGACATACTATATGATAACATCACTACTGAGTTGTGAGTGAGGGATCTCCTACAGTAGACATGATAATATCACTACAGCAGGCCGAGAGAGGGAGGGAGAGAGATATAGAGAGAGAGGGAGAGAGAGATATAGAGAGATATAGAGAGAGAGGGAGAGAGATATAGAGAGATATAGAGAGAGAGGGAGAGAGAGATATAGAGATAGAGGTAGACCGAGCCAAACACTCACCCAGGTCTGAGGACATGGGCTCTGGGACAGCTACCTTCAAGTGCTGCACACAGAAAAACAACATCACAGGTTTTAGATGAAGCATTTCCAAACAAACAGCTACCAAACACACAGGATCATGTGAGGTGAGGTGGGGGACTCCCCAGACTCACAGCCCCGCGCTCGATGAAGAAGGTGTGGAGGTCCATAAACACTCGTCTGGTCTCTTTGGTGTTGGTCTGCTTGTACAGGTCAGCGTAGAGGTAGCAGAGCTGCAACACACACACACACACACACTGTTAGCGATCAACAGCATCACCTTCATGCAGGCCCTGATGTTTTCTGAGCCTATGTTCACAACGCTAGGATCGCTTCCTGAACGTAGTTCTCATACAGGAAGTAGAGTACCAGGTGGCGGGCGGAGCCTTACCAGCGGAGCAGGGTCGAACTGGGAGATGACGTGATGCAGGAATGCGGCCAGGTGGGCGGGGCGAGACTTCAGGAGCTCCATGCTCTGGAAGCAGCTGCACTGGCTGCTCACCTGGAACATCATCCACAACATCATCCACCTGTTAACTACCATTAACCTGGGACATCTTCCACTACACGTGTTAAGCATCAGGAAACTTGGAATATCACCTGCAACATCATGCACGACACATGTTAACTAACATTAACCTGGAACACCATCCATTAAACCCATTAACCATGAGTTTACCTGAGCTGACCAGCAGCTACCACTAATTACACTGCACAGCTCACCTGTTCCTGGTCTGAGTCAAAGTAATCGTCCTCTGCACCAATGATCTGGGAGACGAGGCGTGAGGAGGAAGGGGTACTGACGTTTGAGGGGGACAGGGAGTCCTGGAGCGGAGGAGGAGAGGGGAGGAGGACAAGGAAGAGGAGGGGATGGGAGAGGATGAGAGGGAGGAAGGGGCAGGAGCAGGACAGGGAGGCAGGGAGAGCAGAGTTGAGGACAAGGAGTCAGATGAAGTGAGGGGGAGTCACGTTCGTTGTTGACAGGCACCCAGGTCTAGCGTCTAGTCTGGGGTGGTGGTGGGGGGGGGGGGGGATGGAGGAGAGCTCCTACCAGGTCGGGGTGGTCCTCCACATCTGGGGAGGGGCAGGAGGTGAAGCTGTCCCTGGGAGTGGTCCTGGGGCTGGGGCATGACGAGTCCCTCTGGTACAGGCTCTCTGGAGACCCTGGGCCAAACAGACGAGGAACCTGCCAGCAAAGGAACACTGATCAGCAACACTTCATAATGGATCCAAGACAATGGAGGATATTTTGGAGGGAGGTCTTTTGAAGGTGTACTGTAATCCATATGAGACGTGATACTTGTGAGAACTCCTATTCGGACTATTGGGCTGTAGGTAAACTATGGCTGGTGTGCAAGCTGGGTGTCCTACTGGCACGCTAAGGGACTGCACTCACGGACACTTCCGGAAACACACACACACACTTCCAGCGGTGGACACTTACAGGAGACACGTTGGCACAGCTCCAGGAGAGATCCATGACGGGGTCTCCCCTGGACGAGGGAGCCCTGTCTGGGTCCAGCGGGCTGCCGTCCTCCCCCTCTCCCGCCAGCCCAGAGTCCTGGAGCCCCACCTGACAGAGCAGACACAGCAGCTGATTCAGTCCTGATCTATACCCGAGTATCAGTAGCCTGCTTTAGAAGGGGTTCTCTGCTCCCCTGACACCAATCCAGTCTCGAACACAACAGTTTTTGTCCTCAGTTGAGACTGAGGGGAAGGTCAAGTTCATGTTGAATTGAGGTTGCGTTGAGTGGTTACCTGTGCTGCCCCACTCCCCATGGCCTTGCAGAGCTGTCCCTGCAGCTGAGGAATGTGCTTCTTGGCCTCCTGGATGTCCTTCAGCAGCCTGGGGGACGGGGTCCTGCTGTACTCCTCCTTCATGGCCTCCAGGGGGGGGGGGGGGGGGTCACAGGTCAGTATGGAGAGAGAAAGCACACGCACATACACATGCTGTCCCTCTTTCCCTGCACATTCCTGTTTCTCTCTCCCTCTGTCCCTGCCTCTCTTTCCCTCTCCATCTGTGTTTTTCTCTCTCTCTCTCAGTGCCAGCTGTCATTAGACGGCTGTTCCTCTTAACCACAGGACAGCCCTCAGCCTTATCAGCAGGACTCACCCTCTAGTTGAGCTGCACTCCGGATGGAGAGCTCTCCATCATGGTTTACACACATCCTTACACACACTTCTCATTCATATCAACATCATGTCAGCAGCAAACACGATCCCAAGCACACAGAGCAGACAGTTTACTACACTATACTGTACTATACTCTACTGTACTATACTCTAATGTTTTGAACACAAATGTACTCTACTGACCAGCAGGTCCTGCTGTTCCTTAAAGAGCATCTTCTGCAGGATGTCGACCTTCTGGTTATGTACGCTGTTGTTCTCTTGCTGCAGAGGAGACAGAGGAGGAGACGAGGAGGGTTAGAGGAGGAGGAGAGTAGAGAGGAGAACATAAGGAGAGGAGGAGGATAGGAGGGGGAGAAGAGAGGCATAAGTATAAAAGAGGAGGTGGAGAGGGGGATGACCTGGATAACTGACAGAGAAGGAAAGAAGAGGAGAAGAGATGACAGGGGAAAGGAGGAGAGGGGCTACCCACCCATGCAGGCAGAGGGTGCGTGATGCGGTCCAGGGGGCTGTAGGGCCTCTCCAGAGCCGTCTGCCCTGGGGAGTGAGGAGAGGAGAAGGACGACCGGTCCCCGGGCCCCCCCAGGAGACCCAGGCCCAGACCCAGGTCACAGTCCACCTCCGGCAGGGGGATCTGGGGGAGGCCTGGGGGCCGGCCCAGCACCGTGAGGGCCACATAGGAGCCCGCTGGAGGGACGGGAAAACAGTTAGGAAACCATTCGCAAACGTAAGACTTAAGTCCAGTTTTGCGGCAACCCATCAGCTGTACGGGATGGGCCAGGTGGTCAACAGGGTGGCGTGGGTGAGAGCTTACATTTGATGAGCTTCACCACTTCAACGTGGTTAGAATGAGTCACCAGGGTCCCGTTAACCTGTAGTGGAAAACATCAGCCATGATGAGACCATTTGTTGAAAACTGACCAGATTCCCCATAAATACACATGATCTCATGTCACACAGAGTTGTTGGCTGGCTCGGTCAGATGACAGCAGCCATGATGACTGCACACAATACAGACTGGAGAGAAGTGCAGCTTGTTTATCCCCTGTACATCATAACACATATTATGATCTCCATGACCAGTCTCCGTATCCTGTATGATGCATAATCTGTCCAGCAGGTGGCAGTGTCGAGTGGCCAGGTGAGTGATGTTCAACAGTGTTGAATAGAGAGACTCTCTCACGGAGAGGGGTGAAGCTGCCCTAAATCCCAGGCCACCCAAATCAAGCGCACCCAGCGTGTTTGGGTAAACAGGAGTGGTGTGAGGTGGTGGAGACTAGGGGTCTGCAGGGGGGACTGTACCTTGATGATCCTGTCTCCTGTCTGCACTCCTGCTCGCATGGCAGCCCCATCTGAGAGGCAGAGAGGACAGTACAAACACACACACACACACACACGAGAGAGAGAGACAGAGAGATAGAGACAGAGAGAGAGATAGAGACAGAGACAGAGAGAGTTATGAGGGAGAAATAATGATGGCCCAAACAGAAAACAACTATTACAGCATCTGCACGGACAATGAATCTGATGACAGGAGAGCAGATCCCATGAAAGTGAGGTGGCTGTCAACACGACAACATCCAGGCTTTGTCTGAAGCTCCACACAGTGACACCACCCCAGGAGAACTACGGAAGCATCTGGAAGTGTCAGACGCTCCCTGCTCAAACTTCCCAAACTCTCAGAGCAGGAAGGAGCCACTATGTGTCTATGGAGACTTGAAGATGGCAAACACACACACACACACATTCTCTCCGCGCCGCACCCCTCACACCCCCCCAAAAAATGTTTGTTCCAATGTTTTCGAGGAGCGCTGCTGACGGTGCAGAGTCAGACTGTTTGACAATAACAGTTGTTAAGAGAGCAGGGAGCGCCCGTTTCACTGCTGCTGCGTCCCGGCAACACTGCAGAGGGGGTTATTATGGGATAGAACCTAGATCAGTAATCCAGAGTCAGCAGACAGCAGTCACTGGTGCACATATCTGCCAGGATAGAAACACTGGGGAGAAGCAGTTATGTCTATCTTGCAGGAAACCCCCTCATCTCCCCTACCTCAAGCAGGAGCAGGAGTAAGGAGGAATACTAACACATGCTGTGTTGTGAGAGTATTGCGATGGAAAAACTATTGTGGCTCTCTAACCCAGTTCGCAGTCTTCACTAGCGCTGGATCTCTGCTCAGCTGTGCGGGGCAGTGCGAGGTTGTTGCGTGAGAACAGAGACCGTTATCACCATGACCCAGCGCTCTGCAGACCGCTGCCTCCTCGCTAGCTGCTTGGCACTCTCGCCTTTCTTTTCTCCCTCTCATCTCGCCAAGTATCCCTCCCCTCTCCGTTTCCCTCTCTCCTCTCCCCTCCCGTTCCCTCCTCGCCACTTCTTCCCCTCTGATTTGTCTTCTCCACTTCCCCTTTCCTTCCTCTCTCGCCTGTCTAGTCTGGAGTAGCTTCTAGATGACGAGGCAGAGCTCTGTAGCTGCCGCTAGGAAGGACCAACTGGCGGTCAAACTCAGGTCAAACACCACCCTCTCCTTCTCCTCCTCTCCCTCCGACTATGTTCCTCCTTCTCCTCATCCTCCCCTACTCCTCATCCTTCCACCTTCTTTATTCTACTTCCCCCCCCCCCCATCCTCTCTCCTTATCCTCCTACTCCTCATCCTTCCTTCCTCCTGATCCTCCATCTCCCCCTTCCCCCTCCTCCTCCTCCTCTCTCCTCCTCCTAGTGCACACAGACAAAGTGCATGCTCAGCTCCAGTTCCGACACTTCAGACCGGGGGGAGTGAGGAGCCGCTCACCGTCCTTGACGAGCTGCACGAACACGGGGTTGTCCCCGCTGACGGTCAGCCCGAAGCCGTTCTCATCCTTCTGGATGATCACACATCTCTGGACCAGACCTGGAGGGAGGGATGGAGTGGGGTAGTGAAGAGGGGGAGAGAGGGGGACATAGAGAGAGAGAGAGATAGAGAGAAGGTTGGTGAGGAAGGAGATTGAGGGGGGGGGAGAGGGAGAGATTGAAATAAAGAGAAAGAAAGCGAGAGAGAGACAAAGGGAGGGAAGGAGAGAGACAGTGGAGGACAGAGAGTGAAGAAGACATACACAAGCGGTGTAGATTAGTGCTGTGTGTTAGGGACAGTAAGTAAGCCATGGTAGGCCCTGTCCAAGCTACCCTGCTCTGTGTTTCGAACTGACAGTGCTGAGAGGGGTGAGGAGGGGGGGGGGGGCACTGTTCTGTTCCCTGTAAACCAGTGCCTCCCCATCAATCACCACAGGTTGCACCAGAACACAGAGGCCTGTGTGTGTACTGGTTCCCATATCATGGTCACCCCAGCCCCCCAACCATGGGCCATGCAGGCAGGAGCCCCCAGCCAGGGCTCCCCCAGACATGGAGCCCCAGGAACCTGGCCCCCTGCTGCCTCTACGAGACGGGTCAGTTCTGGTGGAGTCAGCAGAGAGACCTGAACGAGCGGCGATGGTTGATGTGATTAAGGAGATGTGATTAGAGATCATCAGAGATGACGTGGGCTTAAACATGACCCAGCTCTAGTGGTGCGAGAGACTCTTATGTTACCCCCCCCCCCTCCCTGCCTCTGTTTCTCGTCTCTGTTTATCTCTCTCTCCCATTTCTCTTCATTGCGTTTTCACATTTCAAAACAAATAGGCTCTCTGTACCTGGCTGTGTTGGCAAGAAAGGCTTAGGGCTAGGAACAAGGCACTGAGGAGTTGCAGGTAGAACCAGGGCGTTGGAGGGTTGAGACCTGGACATTGTGAGGTTAAAGTTAGGCCCTGAGGAGTTAGGGTTAGGACCAGTGCTTTGCATGGTTAGGATCCGCATCTGGGTATGCCCTGCCCTAACCCTACACACAGGATTAGGGCTTTGCAGGGTTACTACCAGGGTAGAGGTCAGGAATAGGTTTTTGTAGGGTTAGAAGCAGGGGTGGGGTCAGGATCAGGGCCTTGTAGGTGCACTGTGAGGAAACACAGCAGAAGAGGTGGGGGGAGGGAGGTGGTAGGGGGAGGATTGGGGGAGGAGCAGATGTAGAGGGAAGCAATCAAACAGGGGAGAGCCTTGGGCTGGGGGAGGGGAGAGCCTGGTGTCGGGGGAGGGGAGAGTGGGGAGGTGGAGACATGACCTCGGGGGGTGCTGCCTTTAAGTGCAGATTCTGGGTCAGTCCTCACAACCAGCCTCACATCTGCATTGAGACACAGGTCGGTTGGTCCTGGGACTTGCACTTAGCAGCAGTCACACCTAGGCCAAACACTTCCCAACACCAGCTCCACCCCCAACACCACCCCACCTGTCTACCATCCATACCTCCAACGCCACCCCCCCACATCCATCTACACCCCAACACCAACCCCCACATCCCATCCACCCCCAAGAAACACCCCCACATTCCATCCACACCCCCAACACCACACCTTTCTCCCATCACCACCCCCAACACCAACCCCCACATCCCATCCGAGCCCCAGAAACACCACCACCTCCACATGCCATCCACCCCCCAGAAACACCACCACCTCCACATGCCATCCACACCCCAGAAACACCACCACCCCCACACCCCATCCACACCCCTAACAGCCACACACCCTCTCCAACACCAAAACCCATACCCCACCCCTCCACCACCAGCCATCTTGTCTTACCGCAGGACTTCCCCTCCAGCTCAGTACCAGTCCTCTGCACCAGGGCTCCTGCCAAGCCCAGCCCCAACACCACGCAACACAGCCAGGAGGGGGGAGGGGGGGAGAGAGGGGGGGGCGGGATGAGGGGGCAGGGTGGAGAGACAGGACGGCATACAGGGCCACAGAGACGATAAGACACACAAACCAGGAAGGAGAGACACAGAGAGAGAGACAGACAGACAGACAGAGGGAGAGAGAGACAGAATTACGAGGGAGAAATAATAATGGTAGAACACAGCATGAGCACAGAAAACAAACAAGATGACAAGAGTGGGGCTCCCAGGACGCCAGGTAGCCGTCGGCACGGTAACAGACAGGCTTCGTTAGGAGCCATTCGCAGCATCAAACATGTCTGCCCGTCGTGCACCGCAGCTAGCCTGCCGGCAAAACAGCGATCACGCCATCGCTGGAGATGAACCCGAGCTTCACTGACTTAAGGCAGACTGAAGCACAGCACAGCACAGAGGGGGTGAGGAGGAAGACGGGATGAGGACCAGGAGGAAGGAGAGCCCGTGCAAGAGAGAGGACACAGCCAGGAAGAGAAGCAGAGCAGTGAAGGCAGGGGAGCAGCACCCACACACCTGTTAGCAAGCAGACCAAGCAGCTAGGCTGGTTAAAGAAGGCGTCCACGTACGTCTCTGAGGTGCTCACAGGCACATGGAAGCTGTCAAACCTGAGTCCAGGAGAGGGTCTCCATCGACAAGCAGAGCTCCCGGATGGGTTTCTAGGTTTGGTTCACTGAATACCCGGCACTCAAAACCGTTTGACCTGGCTTCAAAACCGTTTGAAAGGAAACGCATGAACAGGAAATGTACGGGTATGGGTGATAAAACGACCCCAACGCGTCTCAGTCAGCATTGGGTCGGCGTAATGAGTAGAGACCCCCAGAGGAGCGCCGGGAGCCTGTGTGTGGACGCGGCCGCCGTCCGACCCCACAGAGCAGCGGATGAGGAGCCTGAGGTGTTTGGAGCAGGCGGCGCGGCAGAGCGGACGTCTTGCGTAACTCCTGCTGACAGGAGCGGCCTCTTTAAGAGTCCACGTGAGACCCTGTCTGGGTCACTGCCACCAGCACGCCAGTCCAGCCTGGGTTCAGCCACTAGGTCCGGGAGCTCAGCCGGAGTCATCGTCACCGTGTCCATTTACATTTAGGAGTTTAGCAGACTTCTTTTTATTGATGTATTTATTTGTATCAAAAAGCATAGTAAGTGCAGCAGATAACCAAGGAGCAGAAGTGCACGGTTCGAGCAGTATTGTTGAAGTGCAGCTCAGCTGCATCAAGCCCACAGAACAGCTCAGAGCAGAGTGTGGCATATTAATAACGTAACTGGTCATGTCCATAAGACCAGAGGGTCCTTCTGCTAGGACGTGGCCCGGATGAACTGGTGCAGGTTCTGCTGGTTTAGGAGTCTTCAGAAGACCCAGTCCAGACCCGTCACACTGGCCCTGTGCTGAAGCAGCTGAGAGCAGGGGTAGCGGCGCAATGCACGTGCTGAACACAGGGGGCGCCAAGGGAAACTGCAGCACACGCCATCCATGCGTCACCCCAGCATGCTGTGCCAAAATGACCTACATCACCAAACCATTTATTTGTGCGAGAGTGTGTGTGTGTGTGTGTGTAAGAATGAGAGAATAAGGAAAGAAATAGAGGGAAGGGAAATAGAGAGAAAGAGGAGAGAAAGAGTGGAGGGAGAGAAGGGCAGGGGAAGAGATGGAGAGAGAGGAAAATGAGAGAAAGAGAGAGAGGTTACCTGTAGGGTCAAACTCATTGGACGAGGGGGTCGTCGGTTTGTCACTTTTGGGTTTCTTGTCAGGGGGGTGGTCTCTGCTGAGAATACTGCTGGATCTGGAGAAACAGAGAGAGGAAAGAAAACATTGTGTTAATCAGGCCTGTACCAGCAACAAACCACCACACTCCAACCACTGCACAAACCGAGACCACCAATCACCACACACAAACTACAGTGTCAGCATCTTCCACAGACACCCCTGACACTCCCATCCTCGACCGGCCCACATACAAAGACAGTGTCACCCCCCCCCCCACCACCACCACCACCACCCCCGTACTGTACAGTCACACCAAGAGAAGGGGGAATACCCCGACAACAAGCGCTTCACTTGTTCACCCAACGCCTGCATGGCTGCAGACGACCCGATGAATCATGGAGAGAGTATGTGACTGAGGGATGAGGAGAGGCTGTGCTGAGTGGCCTCACAGCAGGGTGTGTGTGTGTGTGTGTGTGTGTGTGTGTGTGTGTGTGTGTGTGTACGGTTCTCCAGGCTGGGGAGAGAGTCGTGTGAGAGACCTCTGTTCCCTGTGGAAGGCAGAGACAGGCCGGCTCAGAAGAGGGAACCCTTTGTCCCCAAAACTGTGTATGTGTGCGTGTGTGTGTGTGCGTGTGACTCTGAGGACTTCTGTGCAGCACACACCAGGGCCTCCTAAAGGCTGCCTTAGTTCCTTAATATGTCCCAAAGTGTGTGTGCGAGCGACTTAGCCACATGGACCTTTATATAACTAAGTTACGTATTTGACACTTCTTACCTGCTTGCTTTCTTGGTAAACCTGTAAGGCAAAAGAAGATAGACCATCAACAGACCTGATATCCCACATCACAACGCAACACATCCATTTGAAATCAAACAAACAAACGTGAAGTCTGGCAAACAAATCTTCCAGGTCTAGCAGTGTGAAAGTCCATGGGGGATGTTACCCACATGGTTCTAGTTCTCCCTCTCTAGACTGTGAGAGTAACACGGTTCTAGTTCTCCCTCTCTAGACTGTGAGAGTAACACGGTTCTAGTTCTCCCTCTCTAGACTGCGAGGGTAACATGGTTCTAGTTCTCCCTCTCTAGACTGTGAGAGTAACACGGTTCTAGTTCTCCCTCTCTAGACTGTGAGAGTAAGCACGGTGTCTAGTTCTCCCTCTCTAGACTGTGAGGGTAACATGGTTCTAGTTCTCCCTCTCTAGACTCTCAGGGTACACATGGTTCTAGTTCTCCCTCTCTCCGTAGACTCTCAGGGTAATCACGGTTCTAGTTCTCCCCTCTCTGAGACTGTGACAGGGTAACATGGTTCTAGTTCTCCCTCTCTAGACTCTCAGCCGGTAACATGGTTCTAGTTCTCCCTCTTCTAGGACTTCTCAGGGTAACACGGTTCTAGTTCTCCCTCTCTAGACTCTCAGGGTACCACGGTTTCTAGTTCCGTCCCTCTCTAGCACCTCTCAGGGTAACATGGTTCTAGTTCTCCCTCTCTCTAGACTCTCAGGGTAACTATGGTCTAGTTCTCCCTCTCTACGACTCTCAGGGTAACATGGTTCTAGTTCTCCCTCTCTAGACTGCGAGGGTAACATGGTTTATAGTTCTCCCTCTCTAGACTCTCAGGGTACATGGTTCTAGTTCTTCCCGCTCTAGACCTCTCAGGGGTAGACTCTCAGGGTAACATGGTTCTAGTTCTCCCTCTAGACTGCGAGGGTAACATGGTTCTAGTTCTCCCTCTCTATAGACTGTCCTAATAAACAGCCTAATCCGCCCCAGACAGCAGCAGCAGTCTCCTACTCCAGTATAAACACAGCTACATCTGCAGATTAAGAGATTAGGCAGGGATGATGCCCTCCAACACGCCTCTCTCTACCCGCCTCCCTCTCTCATTTGGGCCCGTCCTCTCGACCTCTCTCCCCCTTTCTACCTTCTGCCACTGGCTCTCATCCTCCTTCTGTCCACCTCGTTCTCCCTCCCTCCTCTCTCTCTCTCTCTCTCTCTCTCTCTCTCTCTCTCTCTCTCTCTCTCTCTGTGTGTCGCTATCTCCTCTGTTCCTAGGCAGACTTTGACATCCTGTCAATCATGAGTGCCACCACTGTTGGAAGTCTAGCCAAGGTGCCTGCATAGCAGACAGGACTAGCAGAAGGGTTAGGGTGTATCTTATAAAACACAGATTCTTCCTGTGAGGCGGACTTTGCACTGACTGATGCCATAAGGTCAGAGGTCAAGTGGTCTACAACAGCCTTTCCTGGTTTTCCAGGAAATGATCGATCGGTTGATTGATTAACAGCAAGGCTGAGGGAACTCATCAAAATGCTGATTAAAGCAGAATCAGCGAGTCATCAATTTTTCAGTAAGGTGAGCTCCTTTATCATGTCAACAAGACCTCAGAGCTCAAAGTACACAGTAGATAGAGAGGGAGAGAAGGAGAGATAGAAAGAGGGGGAGAAAGGCAGGAGGGAGGCAGAGTGGGAGATAGAGAGGGGGGTAAAGGGAAGGAGAGAGAGGGGAGAGTAGATGGGGAGAAAATGAGAGAAAGAAGGAAAGAGAGGGAGAGCGAAAGAGAGAGGGAGGGAGAGAAGGAGAGCGAAAGAGAGAGGGAGGGAGAGAAGGAGAGCAAAAGAGAGAGGGAGGGAGAGCGAAAGAGAGAGGAAGGGAGAGAGAGGGTGTAGTGCTGTGCTGAGGTGGCTGGCTGAGTGAGAAGTGTTGAGGTAGCTTGCCGGCTGGCCTTGAGACTGTGCTGAGAGAAGTCATCAGTATCAGTGTGAGACCTCACATCTCACTAACTACCTCCTGGCCCACAATACACCCCCTCTCCCTCACCATATCTCTCTCTGTCTTACTCTGCACCCTCTATCGCTCGCTCTCTCAGTCCATCTCTTTCCAGCAGACAGAGCATGACTCTCTCTCTCTCTCTTAACCTCTTCAGACGATAGACTGCCTTGGCCCCCCCCCCCCCCTCTCCCCTCCACTCCCCCCCCCCCCCCCCCCCTCTCTCTCTCTCTCCAAGCGACAGAGCGCCCTATTCAGAGCAGGCTAGGTCAGGCAGCTGAATGGCCTGTTTATGACTAACCCTGGCCGTAATAAGTTCCAGAGAGACCAGCTACCGTAGTGGTAGCAGCAACAGAAACAGCAGCCCACTTAAGGGCCTCCACCCTAAACCTCCCGCCCTCCTTCAGGGAGCCACGGAAAAGCCAGCGCACACAAACAAACAAGCTTTCTGGGGTGGGGGGGGGGGGGGAGGAGGTGCGTGGAACAGGAGGCTTGTCTGGTGTGTTGTCCTTAGTGCTGCTGAATCATAGGAACAAGCAAAAACATGCAGGCTAGGCTAGGCTAACGGGCCATGCCAGGCAGGAACAGGAATGAGAAGCTCCTTTGAGACGAGCTCAACCTACAAGACCTGTACCACACCCACGATTACGCAGACGGGTGTCGGACAAACCTTCGAAATCGGAACTCTCTGTTCAACCGTCGCCGCACCGGGGTGGAGACGCTAGGGGAAGGGCCCATCGAAGTTGTTGTGATTCCTCCCCAGGAGCAGTGTCAGGAAATGAAGACGACGATAAGGGCACAAAGTGTTTTGAGGGCGAGTTCTGTTGTTGCCATCTCGCAGCATAGTGGAGCTTCCTGTGATGGACGTGGCAAGGAGCTGCTGCCAGGGTTCTCAGCCCTCTGTGAGGCGGAGAAGCCTGGGCACACACTCAGCTAGAGGTGCCCTGTCTGGGACACGGGGGAGGAGGAGAGGGGTGGTGGTGGTGGAGCAGGAGGGTGGAGGAGGGTGGAGGAGGAGAGGGGCGTGGTGTGGTGAAAGAGGAGGTGGTGAAGGGTGGGGAGATCAAGGGTGACGGAGAAGGGGAAGGGTAGAGGAGGAGGAGAGGTGGGAGAAGGAGGGGGGCAATACAGGACTAGGGGAGGGAGACGGGTAGAGAGTATGAAACCAGAGGGAGAGACAGAAAGCAGAACGAGAGAGGCAGAGTTGGGGGGAAGAGAGAGGCAGGGTGGGGTGGGAGGGGGGAGGGGCTGTGGGAGGCAGGAACAGGCCTGAATGCTCCATTGAGGTTTGGTGTTTTGATGGAAAACTGTGGCTGAGCTGCTTGTGCCCGGGCCTGGACTAAGCAGGGAGGGACAGGCCAAACAGAGTGGCTCTCTGAAACACAGGGCCCAGTCTGTTAATGAAGGACTTCCATCACGGGAGGAGGAGGAGGAAGAGGAGGAGGCCGGGAGACGGGAAAACACTGAACTGAGCAAACTAGCGACGGAACACTGGTTCCTCCCTGGTGTGTGAATACATCAGGAGAGAGTCTCACCTCCACAGAGCAGGCTTTCACAGGCAGAACGGGGGCAAAGGTTAGATGGAACCAGACAGCTGAACCACAACACTGTGAGGTCACAGAGGGAGAGAGGGATCATCACGGCCTGAATAAGGCACAGTCAGGGGTCAGGGGTCGGGGTTTAGACTCTACTGTCACCTCCTGATGACCTCATCACGCAGATGAGAGATGGGGGTGGGGTACGAATCACAGAGACTTAACCGTCTATATATTTGTTCATCCATGTATTTGGGTGTCTGTTTCCGGAAGAACATATGGAACACAACACAGTGTGATAAATCGATACAGAGAAAAATAAAGACAGAGAATACCACAGGAATCAGGGAAAGAGAATACAAAAGGGGAGAAAGCTCCCCAGCCAGATTTTGCCTGAGGGGAACATGGTGCCCTTTCTGCCCCAGTAAGCCCTATCAGGATATCTGACAGAAGAGAGGAGGAGGAGAGAAGAAGGGAGAAAAGGCTGGGGAGAGAGGAGATATGAGAAGGAGGGCTGGGGAGAGAGGAGAGAGAGGAGAGATGAAGAGGAGGGCTGGGGAGAGAAGAGACGAGATAGCTGGGGAGAGCAGAACAAAGATGGTGAGAGGAGATACTATGAGAAGAGAGGGCTGGGGGAGTATCCACGTCTGCATGCTATACTGGGCGCTATTCTAAGACCCGTCCAGGGTTGCAGAGGTGGTTGGGTAACAACACAGTGAGGGACCTTACTGGAGACCTTAGTGGTGTCTGGGACACAGCTCAACTCTGTCCAGCCAGGACTGAGCCAGTAGGGTGTTCTGCAGCTAGTCTACACTGTGTGTCTGTGCTTGGTAGCATGTATGTGCATGAGTATTTCTATGTGTGTGTGTGCTAGCTAGCCTATCTATAAGTGCGTGTGTGTGTGTGTTTGTATTCTAGCCATCTGTGTGTTTGTGTGTGATTAATTGTAGTGCAGCAGGTAGCTGGTCTCTGCACACTGCCGACTGGCCCTGAGACTGCATTCAATTAGATCAGAGCATCCCCACCAGGGAGGCTGCGGGGGGGCGGGGGGTGGAGGGGGGGCTGGGTCACATAAATCACATCTAAATGGCTGCAGAGAAGCTGCATTTGCCCTCTATCTGTCTCACACACTCTTTCAGACAAACACACACAATGACTCCATACATACACAAGCTCTCTCTCTCTCTTTCACACACACACACACATTTACATTACATTTAGTCATTTAGCAGACGCTCTTATCCAGAGCGACTTACAGTAAGTACAGGGACATTCCCCCCGAAGCAAGTAGGGTGAAGTGCCTTGCCCAAGGACACAACGTCATTTGACACGGCCGGGAATCAAACTGGCAACCTTCAGATTACTAGCCCGACTCCCTCACTGCTCAGCCATCTGACACACACACAGACACACTCACTCTTCTGTTATAATAGCACATCACACCAGGTGAAAGGCCCTGTTGAAAAAGAAAAGCGTCTAGCCTAGCTGATAAGACACTGCTGGTTGCAGCTCTGCAGCTGGGCTAATCTATGTTCCATATCTACATATCTGTCCTTTAGCTACAGCAAGCAGTCACACCAGAGCACTCTGTTGGTTAAACACCAGACACAGCTTACATCAAACACAGCCTCCCCCAGACACAGCCTCCCCATCAGCAGTCAGTAAGGAGCCTGCGTGAGAGGGCCAGAGCTCCTAACATTGACAAGTGAAGACAAGTAAACAACTGAAGACCTGACCCTCTTCCTCCCTGCCCTCCCATGCTAGCTGGGCTGTGTCCTGCCCTCCCATGCTAGCTGGGCTGTGTCCTGCCCTCCCATGCTAGCTGGGCTGTGTCCTGCCCTCCCATGCTAGCTGGGCTGTGTCCTGCCCTCCCATGCTAGCTGGGCTGTGTCCTGCCCTCCCATGCTAGCTGGGCTGTGTCCTGCCCTCCCATGCTAGCTGGGCTGTGTCCTGCCCTCCCATGCTAGCTGGGCTGTGTCCTGCCCTCCCATGCTAGCTGGGCTGTGTCCTGCCCTCCCATGCTAGCTGGGCTGTGTCCTGCAGCCCTCTCTGAAACCAGGAGACTGGGGACTGACTGCCTCCTACTATCAGCATCACAGAGTGGGATGAAGAGACCTCCTCTCTACCATGTCACCAGGCTACAACCCCACCCTGCTTCCCCAATCATGTCCAACACGGGCTAACCCCCCCCCCAACCCCCCCCCCCCCCACTCTCATCTTTCAGTTCATCTTCCTCTCCAGTCTCTATCCATCTCTCACACGCTCCACCTAACCGTCTCCCGTGCCTTGCCCCCTCTCTCTCTCTGCTCTGTGGAGAGGTCGGCAGTGACACAGCCTGATAATCAGCGTCGCTTCAATCACAGTGAGGAGGTCTGATGTTGTTAAACAGTAGGGATTCCCTCCCTTGCTAACATGCTTCCTTTGTCTGTTTGTCTGTCTCTGCATGCCTGTATTTATCTCTGCCTCCCTTGTCGATCTCTCTTTCCGTACTGTAAGTCTCTGGAGTGTCTCTTGAGTAATAGCTGCCTGATCTAAATTGCTTTAGAGGCTCAGGTGGCATCTTAGCCTCTCACTGGTGTGTGAATGAGGAGCTGAGTAGGGCTTACCTCATACCTGCATGTGACTTTGGCAGACACACAACATCAGTTCTCTTAAGGCTGCTCTCTCTCCCTCCCTCTCCCTCTCGTCATCCTTCCCTAGCCCCACTCTCTGTTCTGTCCCGACAGCTGAGTCTCTACTATGTGTCTCTCCTTGTCTTGAGTATAATTCCCACTGGTCTCTCCCTTAGTGCTGCACTCTTTCTCCTGGTCATTCTGTCCCATCCCATTACACAACTGATATTATTGTAGTGTATGCAGTCTCGCTCTCCCGTCCCCTAACCTCTAACTGATGTCTCTCTCTCACTCTGAATCTAATCTGAATATGGCCAGGCCGACCTGATAGCACTCGGTTCCTGCTCTCTCTATAATCTCTATCCCTGACCATGCTGTCACACTACACAAACTACAGGAGAGAGGGAGGGAGTGATACACAGAGAAAGAGAGGGAGATATGGACAGAGTTAGAGAGAGAGAGAGAGAGAGAGAGAGAGAGAGAGAGAGAGAGAGAGAGAGAGAGAGAGAGAGAGAGAGAGAAGAAAGAGAATGGAACTTGCTCTAGGCTTGCATGTCTAGCCAAGTCTATTCACTACCTGCTCTAGGCTCTTTCCAGTCTGTTGCACTCCATTTAAACCAGGACAAGCGATTCTCAGGTGAGAAGGCTTGAGGGTGCGACTGCATTAACTATCAATCCTCCTGTCAGGTCTCATCAACTCAGAGAAGATACTCCGCAACTGCATTCTCTCTTTTTCTATCTTTGCCTCTCTTTCTTTCACTGTTTGTCATCTAGCTGGCAACAAGGAGACTACTGGACGCTGCTGACTCATCCTCACTGGAAGCATGCAGACATTCAGGTGTTGTTCATTTTTAGGAACTATACTGGTTATGGAAAGTTCAAAAGTTGACAGGCCTGAAGGCCTCCCTGCCAAAAATTCACGTGGCGTTTATGGTGGATATGCTTTTCATTCTAACTGTCTTTATGACATGTTTGTCCCCACTGACTGCTATGGTGAAACGTGTATCTACCGGGATACCTAAACTGGAGCGAACCTGCCCCCGTCTGACTATGAACCTCAACCGCAAAGCTAGAGGGAAGTAGGCTATATTGACTAGTGGCAACATAAGACAAAAATAACAACAACAGATTACCGGTACGGCTGGTAAAAACGCTTGTTGTCTTCCATGACAATGGCCCGGTGCACGGAGTACCTATCTGTGTGTGTGCGTGTTGACATTTGGGTGTGTTGAAGGTCGCTATTTACCTGTCAGAGGTACTGGACTGTGTGTCGCTCATTGGGCTTCCGTTTCTTAGACTTGCTGCGATTTATTTCCGATTGTCATTTTCCATAAGGCGACGAGACAGTCTCTTATAAGTGTCTTTCAGAAACATTCGTCTGTGTGAGTGCTGAAAGGGCAGAACAAGGGTTGGACTGAGTTGTTGAAAAGATGGGTCTGCAGTGAGAAGCCAGCACGTTTTGACAGCCACGTCAAAAAGATTCCCAATGCAAGAACGGTATCCCTTCAACAGTATTGAGTGTAGTTGGTTACCTATACCAAACCATTGCATACGCAACCCTGCCTATATTCTCGCAACGAAAGCAATTTATTTACATTAATATGGACACGTCTCCTTTCGTCGAAAAGATGCTGAGGATAGACTCCTAATCTATTCCCTTAAAAAATATTAGCGCTGGTACTGTCACCTGCATCCGTGTCCATGCAATCCTCTGAGGTCAATCGAAAAGATTTGCATCACACTGATAATCAAATCCGAACGTGTAAACACACTCAGACTGATAAGCTAACTAGCTACTCCCAGCCCGATTAAAACGATTTTCAGGGATGCTGAGAATTCCGTCAGTCCCGTTTGGTGTTCCCAGCCTCCAGACCGTACCGACGAGTCCCTCGTGACCAGCTAGCGTAGCGGAGAAATTCTTTAAGACTGGCAACTCAGTTGAAACCCGTGTAACAAATTAGCGAACGAAAGCTAATGGCAGCAATGTGGTTAGCTTTGCAGTACAGTGATAAAGTAGTAAAGCTATAATAAAGTGTTCTTTGGCTATCGGTCCTGAATTGGTTTTTATAAATAATTGTTTCGCAGCTACCGTTAGACTCAAAATGTTGATGTCCGTGCGGAGGTTAGGTCAAGCTAGCGAACTCTCTGGCTAGCTAGCTAGCCAGGTCTTTCAATAGAAAACTTTGCTCAGTGTGCCCCGCTCCCACCGGCGCAAATACGACTCCTGTTTACAAAAACAATCTTCGCAATGAAAACAAAATCAGTACGATCCCAGGTACGGTACAGGAGGGTATGAAAGTTAGTTCCCGGTGTCCTTTGAGTCTCTCTTCAGGATTGCAAAACTCGACTAGCGGATCGCAGCTTTCCTTGACTCCATGTTTCCCGAATTCAGTCGTTTTGAGTTCAGAATTCCCGTGAATGCAGTTTTAGCAACGTGCTAACAGATAATAAGCAGCAATCACGGACTCTCAAATAATTATTTACCAAGAATCTGGTAACACTCAATTAAACTCAACACTTTTCCTACGGTGGAGTCTATTACAGTATGGATAGTAACGACTTTCTTAAATTTCCCAAATTTTCCCTACGCCCCGGCAGGCCAACACAGCACAGCTCCAAAACTGCAGGCGACTACTGTACTTCCGCCGGGAGGAAAAAAACAAAATGTTGCAACCGAAATAATAATTGTAAAATGACATTAACAATATTAATGGTACTGATACAGCAGTTGTTCTTATATGATACAATGCTCTATTATCTTGTTTATTCACGGGAATAGTAAGTATCACGATGGTATTATTTTACCTTCATAATATGTAACCACAACATAGATTCTCTATTAACATTACTTCCTCCACAAATTCTCTTGGATTACATGGACATACAATAGCTACTAACTAGCAGTTCAAACGAGTAGACAGGCTGTGATAGACCAGACATAACGTCTATTTAGGGCTATAATTACAACACTCGAATGCACTGAGTGATGTGTACTGTATAGTATTGTAATACACCATTGATAGTATACACACAGAGTTGTTGTAAGAGGATTAACCGGCTTTGTGTTTATGATAAAGAAAGCTATAGCTCGTTGATGTCCTCTGATGTCCATGAAAGCGTGAATGATTTCCGTATGCCATCTGGTGGATAGTCAGAGTACCACAGGCGCGCAGATCAGCGTAAACGACAGTAATTTCAGAAAGTTTTACTTGTTTAAGATTGGAAATCCATTATCAAGGGTGGACGTAGAACACACTGAGATAAGAAAACAAACATCGGGAAAAGGTACATTCAAGTCACGAAGGCACACACAGGTTTAAACACTCTCCCGTTTCACAGTCACAGGTTGAAAATAGATAAACACTTGATATAAAAGTAGTAAATTACAAATATTAACGAACACAAGGGTATAAGGCCCTCTTGCAACAACTAGTGCTATGGTATTTGGTGATCCATCCAGTGATGCTAAACATCACAGAAAGGCAATTGTAGATGCATTGACCCAGGCGAGATGTACAGTGTAAACTGGAGAGCCACCAGCTGACCAGTATTGTAATATCTGTATTGCAACATGCCACATGGAAAGCAAGCCATTATCTCTGCAACCTACACCACACCCACTCATATAATGCACTGGAAACTGATAGTGGGATTATACAAAGTAGTGAGATAGTGAAGTTAATATGTACTGAAAGATAATACCATGCGACATAATCCAAGACTAAAACACTCTTTTCGTTCCCTTTACGAAGCGTCAGATTCACCGAAATACGGCAAAAGCCTCATATGGTCGGACGGAAATCTCTGGACACTAGAACTATGTTTCTCCTAACATTCTGTTTCCATAGGAACATCAGCCCTATTAGGTCACAGGTCACTTAAATAAGCTTATGAAACCACTTGGTTTGTTGTATATTGGCAGTCACTACATCTTTGGTTTGAAAGACATGAACTATGCCACGGTTGTTGTTTTTTCTTGTTGTTTGTGTGGCAAGATATTACAACATTATCAGTTGTTTCAAACAAAAATGTAACATCTATGTGTCTTATATTCACAGTTGTTTCATGCTCTCAAAAGATGCCAAAAAAATCCCCAATATCGAGAATAACATGATACAGTTCTAGACAGTACGAAGACTCACTTTGGCACCCACAACTATTTGATAACTTTCAGTTGCTGAGGCCAAATGTATGAAAGTAGCTCTGTTCAATCAACTCTGTTACACAAAGTAAAAATGTCCGTTGCTAATCTGTACATTTCCATAATTCACCGTTACATAAAGAAAGTCGCACTTTGCCTTGTCCACCTGCAGAGGAGATAGAAGACTCCAGTCTATCCACTCTGTATTCACCAACCTCTCTTTCTTTATCGATACCCTGGTCAATCAGTCTTGATTCCCCCACAACCTCTTTCTCTGTGTCCCCTGGTCTCTCATTCCATCTTCCTACTGCATCTCTCTTTCCTTTCTCTCTCTCATATTCCATCTTCCTTCAGCATCTCTCTCCCTCCTCTCCTCTCTCTCTCTCATATTCCATCTTCCTTCAGCATCTCTCTCCCTCCTCTCCTCTCTCTCTCTCTCAGTCCGTCTTCCCATCATGTCCGTTGACCAGGACCGGTGGACGCTGCTCTCCGCGGCGCCGCCCCCAGTTCCTGCTCTTCTTCTTCGTGAACCGCACAATGTCCACCATGAACACCCAGGACATGGCGTACATGGCCACGCCCCCACACTTGATGACAAACACGGGCCGCGGCGAGGCTAGCTCACAATACAGCATGTACGCGCCCACCACCACCCGCATCAGCACAAACAGCAGCACAAACACCACGTCCACCGCGTCGCCCAGGGCGCTGTCGTAGCGGCCCGTCTGACGCAGGAACCAGCGCGTCTGCAGGAGCGGGTTGGTCACCTCGCTGCCGAACAGGACTGAGCAAGATTCGATGCCGGACTCTCCCAGGCCCAGGGTCAGCATGATGCCCAGGATGCTGATGGTGTGGTGGGCCAGCATCACAGGGCCCTCCGTCTGGAAGTACACACACCAGCCCATGTCGAACAGGAAGTAGCCCAGGCTCAGGGCCAACGCGGTGATCTGGAGGGGGGTGTTCTTGGTGCCTGTTTGCAACACGTGAAGGGGGAGGGGGTCAGATGTTGAAACAGCAGAAGATACAGTGTTCAGTGTAACTTCGTAACAAGATACAGATCATATGTCATGCTTTAGGTTAAGCTGGTCTGTTGTTGCTCTATCTCTGTTGTAACTGTATTAACTCAATAACTTTTTACTACAATGCAGTTGTATGGGTCCCAGGCAACAAAGATCATTTTACTTACAACAGCCTCTAACAGCTTGCTGTTGGAATCAACGACACTCCCATACAATGAGAGCAGTGTGTGAGCTGACCTGGGTAAGTGAAGGGCCAGGGTCCGTCTATGTAGCCTATGTACGCTGTGATGCAGACCGCCATGATCCCATGGACCAGGGTTACCAGGCGACAGTTCCACTCGTAACCACGGGAACCGTAGATGTTACACAGCAGCGTGTACAGAGAAATCCAGCCTAACAGGCACAGGACCACACCCACGACCATCAACGTCATTCCTTGGCTGAAGAGACACACACACACACACACACACACACATAGAATTACATTTCAGTTAAGCTTACCTCTGTCATCTACTGTGCTCAGAACAGTCTGAATCTAACAAAAACTACTTGCCAAAAATCTGTTAAGTAAAACGATAGACACCCTCTCCTGCTGTACAGTACAGAATTCAAACACTGTGGAGCTGCTTTACCTTCCAGGAAGCTGTACAGATCCAGTGTTCCTGACAGAGGTCTGTCACTATGTGTGAGTGAGTGTGAGTGTGTGTGTGTGTGAGCAGCTGGGTGCTCTGTGTCCTGGGCTCAACGAGAGCTTGTCTGCATAGTGGGAAGGCTGCCCTCCTCTGCTCTTGTGACGTTTTATCAGACCACTGTGTCCCATTAGGAGACGTCTTGACCTCCACGCTGGAGGGAGTTTCCAAACTAGACCAGAGTCTGTTTGATTGCACACTGCAAATATTCTGTCAACTCTGCAAGTTTTTTTGTTATCTTCAGGTGTCTGCCAACAGTATAGTCCAACAGTGTGGATGTATTATTGTGTGATATCATATACAATTGTGTTCTGTTCTATGGAATACAGTGCCCTATTCATCAAAGCTAGGAAAGGACTGGCTAGCTAAACTATTTAGAGTGTTCACAACAACAATAACAGTGACACGTTGAAGACAAGAGGTGTACAGATTACTGTACTCGCTGCCTGATTAAGTGATTGAGGCAGGTGTCATGGTGGCTTATGACAGAATATTTAGCTAGCTGTCTTGTACTTTGTGATAGCCAACGACACACCAGGCTAGCTGGCCCCTATGCTATCTGTTCTTTAGTATGGATGCTAGCTAGATGGCTAATGCTAATGAGACGAATAACAACGAAATTACTACCGACACAACTAAACGAAATGCTCGGTTTACAACCAAAGTATCACCTTATTTATCCAAAGCATGCACATGAACGTCTCGATCCTCAGGCTGTCTTTAGTCCTTTTGTGCCTGGCAGCGGCACGCATCGTCTGGTGACAGTGCCTTCGTTTGTGTGTTCATGGTGTCCCTCGGCTCTCTCCGGCTCGTAAACAGCATCTCCCCCTCCTTCTCTCCTCCTCCTTCTAAAAGTATGCAACAGAAGCAGCGGACTACGCTGGCAACAGCTAATTTCCCAATAGGGGATTTTGACGTTGCAGTAGGCAATTAAAGATAGCTACCAAGGCTAAATACATATTTAGCATGGAAGGTTGTCGGTCTCTCTAGTCTTTAGCTAATGTTGAACATCTAGATCCAGCCATCCTGTTGGTCTGTTTGTTGGTCAGGATGGTGTTTCGAAATCCTAGAGACATCTGGTGGTGAGGAAGGTAGCTACACTACTTCGCTTTCTCTATTCAGGGTTGCCGATGGAAAGTGGGGGCGAATTTTACAATCTAAAAGTCAAGAGAGCCACAAGTGCAGTGCATTGAGACACTTTATTGAATCCCTTAAGACAATATAAAGGTTTTGGATTGTAAATCAGTTCTTCATTTTTACTCTGGAATTACACACTTTGCAAAACATACAAAACTCTTTAATATAAAAATATGATGATATTTTATTCTAGGACTGTAGCAAAAACAGACAAAATGTTAAGGCACTTGATTATAGGAGATTGAAATGGCCAAACAATAATATGGCATAAAAAATAACAAAAAATACAAACATCAATTTATCAACTGTGTTACAAAAAAAGTTAGTAAAAAATATAGATTTCATTGTTGAATCCTCACTTTAGAGACAACTGACTGAGTCTGTATTTGGTCCTTTGTCAGCAAGACTGCTAATCATCTATATTACAAGCCTATGACTAAACTGAGGTGGTGTTGAGGCGAGGGTGTGAAATGTAGAAATGTACTGCGAATAAGTTTGCTGTAGGCTAGTTCACATTCGTTCAGTTTGATAGTTTTGCATGAAACCCCATTAGTGACCAGAGGGTGGCAGTATTGTTTTGTGTACACACATCACACAAACCTTTCAGAATGAATGAGCCCTTTTCCATTCTTCAACGTGTGAACTTTCACATCCATAACAACAACAACGACCTAATCAAGGTCTTTACTAGGTTACTAGACATGAGAAAAGTAAATTCAATCTATGACTGATAGGTAATCTGTTAAACCCTGATTAATCACTCTGCAATAACACTTGGATCACTGGCATCAACTGGTCCACCTTTTTAAACAGTCTCACATCCTTGGTTCACCACACAGCAAAGTCTCCTTCCACTGTCCAATCACTACGCCTATACCCACATAGCAGCAACTATCTGTGTACAATGCCCAGTAAAACAAATATTGTAGACATGTTGCTTTCTAACTGACTAGTCAGGGACACCAACAACAACAAGATCATCATGAGCTAAAGTTCTAAGTATATCACAACACCTAGGATTTTTGATAATTTCACTTTGCAACATAATAAATAATGGCAGCATTGAAGCACATAAGTTTTGCAGCTGTATGAGTTGCTACGCAAACCCCAGACAAGTTCTTCCCCAGGTTTGCTTTGGCAGGCAACGGAGACATTGTTCTATCGCCAGTTCACTTCCTATACTGGCCACACACATACAGGAAGCTGCACTGTCCAATACACCTCCACTTCCTGGTCGGGGCAGGATGTTGTCAGCATCTCCCATTCGCTTTCCCACATTGGCACAGGTGATAAGCAGGAAGTGGTCATTGTGGTATGAATGTCAGGAAGGCAGAGAGCTGCAGGAGAGCCAGCAGGCTGTGAGACAGTTGTGTGTAGGTCCTCACAGGAGCAAGCAGGCGTCTCTGGTCTATGAAAGACCATGGTTGGTTGGGGGGAGGGGGGGAGGGGAGGCATGGTCAGACCCCCAGACATCATGCCCCAGACCCGGTCCCGGCCCCAGGTTAGGTCTCCTCATCCCAGAGGCAGAGCTGTTTGTGGGGGACGTAGTAGGTGAAGCTGTAGCCCTTGCTGCAGCTCTTGATGCCACACTTGTAGGGGCTCGCCCGGCCCGTCGTGTCCCGGCTGCGGCAGTACTTGAGCAGGCAGGGGTACCACTCCAGACGCAGGCTGTAGCTGCACGTGCAGGCCTGCCACGGGTCACTGGTCGAGCGGCAGGTGGGCAGGGGCGTGGCCTCCGACCCCTGGGGCAGAAGCTCAAACACAGAGCCCTCCACACCTGAGGGAGGAATGCACCAAATAAATGAAGCCGCCAATTCATCAATTAACATATAATATATCATGTTGTCACATACAGGAAAGCGTCTCCTATGACAGAACTGTTCCCCTATTGACAAGTATGTTGTTGTCATGTTCTTCTCCACTGTCTCATGGTTCCGTCGTTATTATCGTCACCTATGATGCTTTCACCTCTATATTTGTGACGTTATCTCCTGGACATGATCTCTTTGTTGACTTCTGACCCTGTGGTGTTTATGACCCAGCGGCGCGCTCAAGCATGCACTCAAACACAAGGGGCTCTTAGAGGAAGTACAGAGAATGTTTGACTTCAAGTTAGGTTACATAATCTCTGACGTTTCAGAACTGAGAGGAACTGAAGTAGGACTGTGTTGGCTTGGCAGGATCGAGAGGGAGAGAGAGAGAGAGAGAGAGAGAAGGGGGTGGGGGGGTGAGAAAAGGGGAGAAAGAGAGATATATGGGAGATAAAGAGAGAGCAAGGAAGAGACAAAAAGAGAAAGGGAGAAAAAAGGGAGGGAGAGAGTAAGAAAGAAAGGCAGAAAGTAAGAGATATATGTATGTGAAAGGAAATAGAGAGAGGGATAGAGGGATTCAGTTTGAGAAGTGGAGCAAGGTTCTATCTTATCCAGAGAGTGGCCAGACCAGACAGGCTTCAGAGGGGAGGGGAAGGGAAAAGGGGGTCTTCTCTAGTAGCCCTGAGTGGATGAGATAAAATCACACTGCACCACAGAGACGAGCGAAGGTGTCAGAGATGGAAAAAGAGTGTCAGACAGATACAGACGAGTCCGATAGAGATGGAGAGTGTGTGTGAGAGTGTGTGATTGAGAAAGGGAGGCAGAAACTCAAGAAAGCAATGAGAAAGACAGAGATAAAGATGAAGGAAGGGAGTAAGGAAAGATGGGTTAGACAGAGACAGACTGATAGTGAGACAACCAACCCGCCCGCCAGCCAGCCAGTCAGCAAGCCAGCAAGCCAACCAGCCCGTCAGCCAGCAAGCCAACCAGCCAGCAGCCAGCCAGCCAACCAGCCATGGTCTCACCTCTGTCCTGCCAGTGTTGTGCGTCGGCCTCGCGGGTATACAGCGCCTCTCGCGCCTCACTGCACATGTCGTGGATGTGTCCACTCAGCTGAGCCACCCGGCTCACATTCACAGCCACGCCCATCACCAGCTGCTCCAGGCCACGCCTCTCCTCTGCCAGCCGTATGGCGTGAGGGTTTTTCTGTCCAATCAGAAGGTCAAACTCAGTCAGTGCTCCGGTACGAGTGTCGTTCTCACTGGTTCCAAGGAGATCTTTCAGTGCACTGTCCCTCCCTTCTCTCCTCCCTCCCATCATTCGTGCTTCTCCACTCTCCTCCTCCACCTCTCCTCCACCCCTCCTACCTGGCGGAGCCGGGCCATGGACTCGCTGGGGATGATCTCGTTGTGTCCCAGGTGTGAGATGAAGCAGAGTGTCTGGTACTGGCTCTGCCCTCGCTCCAGCTCCCCCAGGACCAGCGCCCGGAAGATCTTCACATCCTGCAGACACACACAGGGACCAGGATGGTCAGGGAGGAGGGGGTAGAGTAGGGGCATCTGGATAGGATACGCTCGACCATTGACCAAAAAAAAAAATATTTTTCATAGATACTGGCTAGCTAACTCAAGTATTGAACACTGATCTACAGTAACCTGCCCCCCCCCCCCAACCCCCTCACACCCCAGGTTTCCTCCTCCCAACACTGCATGCTTTTACACAGAACCTGACGGAGAGGACAATTCTGGAGAGTTCTGCAGCTCTGTTGCTATTGGCAACGGAGCGAGAGCTCTGGCTGCGACCCGGGAACAAGACGGGTTCTGAGAGAGGCCAGGCAAAGCATGATGGGAAGCTCCAGCTGGGAGAACAAGGCCAACGACCTGTCCTCCATCTTCCCCCTCTCTCCCCGGCCCTGACAGTCTCCTGGCTCCAGCCCTGCCTCACACACACAAACACACACACACACACACACTAACAAACACCCATCTCTGTGAGAAGACCTCCCAGACAGAAGACACCCCAACACAGTGCTTTGTTTCTGGGTGGGAAGATGAGAGAATGTGTGTAGTGTGGCTATGTGTATGTGGTGTGTATGTGTGTGTGTCTGGTGTGCGTGTGTGTGTGTGGGGGGGGGGTTGGGGGGGTTCCTCCCCCTCAGTCCCAGAGACTGCTTCAGGGCACTACTGTGTAATTACAGGGAAGGTCCCAGCATGCACCTCAGGAGGTAGCTCTCTATAACAGAGCAGTGCAGTGAGTGTTGTGTGTGTTGTGTGTGTGTGCACATTCCCCCCTCCCTCCCTCCTTTTGCCCTCTGTGTGCCCCTTTTCATCCCTTCCATTAAACAAGAGAGGACTGGTCCTTCTGGAGACTGGGGAGGGCAGAGGAAAACATCATATGTTTGTGTGTCTGTAATGTGGTTCCTGTGCCTCCAGACAATGTGTGTGATCTGTGTAAACAAACATGATGCCATGCATACTATAAATACCCAGCAGGAGGAGGAGGAGTGTTTGTTGCAGTCTTAACTGCCTCCTGCCATACAGCTGGTGCCAACCCACTAACACTGGCCTGACACATACACACACACACACTGACAATCAAAGGTATTTATGGTTAGCCACTTCCTGTTGGCAGACCTGACCACTTCCTGTACCAGGGAAGAACGTGGGTCTGATCGGATGATGCATACGTTAGGCCCACGCTCTGCATCTGAAAGCTCTTCAAACACCGAGCAAGCCAGATGTCAATTAAAGCCAACTGGCAACACAGCTAAACTCAATAGCTACATTTTCAAAATAATCCGTGAAGAATCTCATCCATTGGAGAGAAGGGAGAGCTTCCCTGTCCGAACGCCAGCCACCAGAAAGAGGCCCAGGCTAGCAGCTTCATCATGGTCCTCTGTGTTCTCCACAGTTCTCTGTTTTCTACAACCACACGTCCTCCGTGCACTAGCCTGGTCTGAATGTGGGGCCCAGTGACAAACAGAGAGACAGCAGTAACTCTTGCATTAGACTGGTCTTAATGTAAGCCCAGCGACAAACAGCAGTAAATCTTGCCTAAGGAGATAGCACATTGAAACTGTATGGAGGCCTGTCTGCTATTCACTATGAACCCTGTCCCAGAATGGACTGCA
The DNA here is from genome assembly GCA_023658055.1 of Thaleichthys pacificus. Taxonomy (NCBI): domain Eukaryota; kingdom Metazoa; phylum Chordata; class Actinopteri; order Osmeriformes; family Osmeridae; genus Thaleichthys; species Thaleichthys pacificus. Next base: position 5,750,796 of record CM042852.1, read on the forward strand.
TTGGAGTAGGCTCCTGCCAAACACTGGCTGGCTGGCTGGCTGCCTGGCTGGCTAGCCTCAGGGCAATGTAGGCTATGGCTGGGGAGGGAGTGTGTGTGTTGGAGGGCCTCCTTCCTGTTCCCCAATCCCCCTAAGACCCTGTCTGTTGATAAGGCTGCTGGATGGAGGCCCACTGGTCAGACTCAGTTTGATGAGTCATTTGGGATCTGTGGTTTTACCCTGTGTGTGTGTGTCTACATGTGTGGGTGTGTGAGTGAGAGGATGACATTTTCACCAAAGGAAAAACAAAGGATCCCAAGCGATGACGAACAAACTTCTCTCGCTAAATAAACACTGTATGAACACAGCCACCAACACTGACTCCAAATCAGTTACAACCAATGGGTGATAAATATTCAGTTTCACAGTCGCCTACCCAATCAGATCCGGTCTTGTGTAGGTGTGCCAGGGCCGCCTGACACAGCACAAACAAATGCTTAGAAAAGCCAAGCCAGTAAAGGCAGGGGCCAGGCCTCTAACCAGCCAGCTGACTGACTCACAGAGACTCCAGCACTGCTGTCTGAGAGAGAGAGACTCCAGCTCTGCTGTCTGAGAGAGAGACTCCAGCTCTGCTGTCTGAGAGAGACTTCAGCTCTGCTGTCTGAGAGAGACTTCAGCTCTGCTGTCTGAGAGAGACTCCAGCTCTGCTGTCTGAGAGAGAGACTCCAGCTCTGCTGTCTGAGAGAGACTTCAGCTCTGCTGTCTGAGAGAGACTCCAGCTCTGCTGTCTGAGAGAGACTCCAGCTCTGCTGTCTGAGAGAGAGACTCCAGCTCTGCTGTCTGAGAGAGACTTCAGCTCTGCTGTCTGAGAGAGAGACTCCAGCTCTGCTGTCTGAGAGAGACTCCAGCTCTGCTGTCTGAGAGAGAGACTCCAGCTCTGCTGTCTGAGAGAGACTTCAGCTCTGCTGTCTGAGAGAGAGACTCCAGCTCTGCTGTCTGAGAGAGACTTCAGCTCTGCTGTCTGAGAGAGACTCCAGCTCTGCTGTCTGAGAGAGAGACTCCAGCTCTGCTGTCTGAGAGAGAGACTCCAGCTCTGCTGTCTGAGAGAGAGACTCCAGCTCTGCTGTCTGAGAGAGACTTCAGCTCTGCTGTCTGAGAGACAGAGACTCCAGCTCTGCTGTCTGAGAGAGAGACTCCAGCTCTGCTCTGGTGTCTCTACTGTCTGAGAGAGAGACTCCAGCACTGCTGTCTGAGAGAGAGACTCCAGCTCTGCTGTCTGAGAGAGAGAGACTCCAGCTCTGCTGTCTGAGAGACAGAGACTCCAGCTCTGCTGTCTGAGAGAGAGACTCCAGCTCTGCTCTGGTGTCTCTGTTGTCTGAGAGAGACGCGACTCTGCTTCCTGATTGTGAGAGACAAGGATGTACTTCTGGTCGCCAGAGAGCGATAGAGGGGGAGAGAGACATGTCTCTCTCTCTGGTGCCTGAAAGAGAGAGGGAAAGACGGAGAGAGAGAGAGGAGAAGCGTCTATGGTAGGGAGACATACCCTGCAGTGAAGCAGAGGGATCAGCCAGGGTTAGTCTCTGAGGGAGATGTTTGGATTAGAATCTGAGAAAGGAGGAATAAAGGACTTTTGATATGGCAAAAAATGCCTTATCAAATACAAGTGCAAAAATAATAGCTATGAGCTTTCTTATGCTTAAAACAAGTACATTTAGCTGCCAGTGCAGTAAGTGAATTTCACTTGAAAAGATTTCTTAAATGAACGTGCTGTTTACTTAACACTAAATTAAGTCCTTAGATAAGATATTTATATTAGAAACAAGTCCATTTCAAATCTAAAAATAAGATTATAACACTCAGATGTTCCGTTCCGTAGAGTGGATATATGAAGAGAGTGAAAGAAAGACCCAGAAAACAATAGAAAGTATGTGTGTGGGGTGGGTGGGTCTGGTGTGTGAGAGAGTGAGATTAAGAAAGAGAGAGAGAGGGTGACAGCGGACATGCCAACAATGTGCATGTATTTGCTGATTCAGTCATCGTTTCTTTAGTTCTAGAGAGAGAGAGAGAGAGAGAGAGAGAGAGAGAGAGAGAGAGAGAGAGAGAAGGCAGCTGGAAGAGAGTATCTGAGGTGAGAATGTTTGAACAGAGGTTAATTACAGGAGGTCGCAGAGGCGCAGGAATGTGGACTCTCATTGGCCTCGGTCACACCTGGCTGTCCAGCAGCCAGCCAATTAGCAAACAACACCGGAGAATGGCCAATGAAAGCACTAAGCCCTCCGCTGTTGAAAGGTGTCTGGTTTGGGGTTTCAACAGACAATACAAAGTTATACCAAAGTCAAAGAGGGGAAGAAGGATTACACACACCGACACACAGGCACACACTCAGAGAACAGTATTTTTTTTCGTAGAAAGATCGTTTTTGCTTCCAGTAATTTCTGACTCATGTTTTAAAAGTGCTTCCTGTGGATTTGTCTGAACTGAAACTCAAAATCCTTCCTCTTTCCCATGAACTCTGATAAATCACACAGAGAACTGGTGCTGCCTGGCTAGTGTTCATGGTGACCTGGACAACGGAGGATATGAGTGAGACTATCCCACACAGGTCCTCTCCCTCTGTTCTTAACACTCCTCTCTCTTTCTACAACCAGCCTGATATTCTTTCTCTTCTTGAGAACTCGGACACCACTTATGATGAGCAACTGTTTTCTCACTTCTTCCCTCCAACCCCATCCTCCACTCTCTCACCCCCTCCCCTTCTCACCCCCCTCCCCTTCTCACACCCCTCCCCCCACTGAACCGAAGGCACCATGAAAATAAATTTCCAACACCCACAACTGAAGGCGCAATCCACGAGTCCCTACTGATTACACAGTCCGTTTAATTTCCCCGCTATACATGCAAGCCATCCATCATGGAGATACCATCGGTTTCTCAATAGGCTCCATGATTCCTGGGCTTTCCTGGATCTGCAGTGTTGCGCAACACCAACCCATGTGGAGCAATCTGGGGAGAAGATCTACAGGGATCAGCCACGCTAGGTTAGAGGAGGAGAGGTGAGGGGGAGAACGGGAGACAGAGAGAGAGGGAGGGGGAGAGAGAGACTTGTACATTTCAGCAGTGGTCTCCTCCCTAAAGCCTTGAGATTCTTCTCCAGTTCTAAACTCTGTCCCACTACCCCCCCCCCCCACACACACACACACGCAGACACACACACACACACACACACACACAGACACACAATGAGTCAGCCTGACCTGAAATACACCCATCCCCAGGTAGGAGGAGCCTGTGTGTGTGTCCGGTGTTCCGGTATCAATCATAATATGACAGTGTCAAACATCGGCCATTCTGTTAAACAATTAAAATGCTAAGTTTAATAATGGATTAAAAATCGATATGCTCAGTTTAATAATGGGTTAACACGACAACCCGAACATTTGCTGATAACACACGCCCTCCAATAATTAACGTGAAGTGATCAATAATGGGAGACGAATGCCGGAGCTAAAATATATGCTTTAAACGACAGAAGATAACTTAATCGACTATACACAATAAAGGTAAATTGCTTCACGCAGTGACAAGTGGTTGTGATCACTTTTGAGCAGTTTAGCTCTACCTTGGATAGTTAGAGATGAAGCACGAACGTTAGCTGCGCTGCTGCATGCATCGAACACATGACGTTCCAGTAACTTCATTCCATGCTGTGTGTTCAAATGCTTCTTCATATTTGTTGTATTTCCTCCCTTCTACGAAATAGACTTTTTACACGCGTTACAAGTGGCGTAGTTGTCATTTTGTCGTGTGAAATACAACCAAACTTCAGAACGCTTCTGCCTCTTTGCCATGTTTGCTGCAGTCTGAATAAACTATAAAAGTGTGTGCATGCGCAACGGCACAGAGAACCGTTAGCAGAATCGTTAAAGAATGTGGCTGATGATACCAAAGGAATCGGTTAACTGGGAACCGGTTCTAAACAAGAACCGGTTCTCGATACCCATCCCTCGTCCCTGTGTTCCAACCTGCATGGCATTTCCACAACATGGCTTCACTGGAAAAGTGTGACAAGACACTGACTCGTAATTCAACCAGGCAAGTCAGTGCAAGCGACAAACAGGGATGGTGTCGGGCGTTGAGGGGGGGTACACAGATGTACGCCACATTGGAGTCACTTCCTGCAGTCGAGGACGCGTCTGCTGCAGACACTTCCCCGCAGGAGGAAAGAGAGCAGTCGTGAGCCCACCCACACTGTCCAGCCTGTCCTGGTCCTGGAGGGGACTCCCCCCAGCCTGGTCACTGCTGCCCCCAGCCTGGTCACTGCTGCCCCCAGCCTGGTCATGGGGATAAAGGGGAGGGCAGGGGGAGTGACCGGACCAGGGCTGAGAGGAGACCTCGTCCTGGACTGATCCTGGAAGATCTTGAGAGAACCTGGGAGGGCTCACGTATGCATCCTACTGGGAAAGAACTCTAAGAGACCGACAGCCCTCCCTCTCTCCTCCACCCCCTCCCTCTCTATAGTTCCCCCCATCCCCTCATCTTCCCATCCTGTCTGCTTCCCTTCTCCATTCCAGTCTTCCTCCCTCCATCCCTCTCTCTCCCCTTTACACGCCTCTGTCTCTGATGAGGGTTCAGACTCTGTGAAGGGTCTGAGTCTTAACCAGCCTGGGGGTAAAACAAGCCCTGAAAGGCTACACCTTTCTAAATGCTCGTATGAAGAAGAGGGTTCGTAAGAGAAGATATGGAGCTCTTTCACTCAAGACCGCAATTGTCTGTGTTGAAGGGATTACTGGTTTACTGTGTGTGTGTGTGTTTGTATATATGTGTATGTGTGTTAGACTAATTCCTAACATCTGTTGCTGCACACCTGACCGTCTCTGTGGGCAGGATGACACTGACAGATAAAACTCAATTACCCACAACACCCTGCAGCCAGAGTCAAGACAGGCCGATCAGATGAGGTAAAGTGAGCCGAGCCAGAAGGCACACACAGAGAGAGAGGGGTTACCCTGCAACGCTGAGGAGAATGTGAGGTTTCTGGCTGACATTCCTTCGCTGATGGAAACCAGCTATTCTGGTGATGTGAAGCTCTGCTGTTGAGAAAGAGAGAGAGCAGGACAGATAAACATTCAGCCTGCAGAGTGCTCTCATCTGGACACATCCCGGCCTGTTCTCTCCCCCCCCTCTGACAGAGACAGAGATCTCTCTCCCTCTCTATGTCTCTCTCTCCCCCCACACATATGGCAGACCTCCACTACCTTCTAATCACCTTCCACAGAGACAGGCTGTGTTTAGATTATGTTCATGGCCTCAGACAGACAGAGACAGAAGAGCTAAGATAGTGAGTCAAACCCTACGATTGATTATTTCCCCCCCCCCCACACACAAAACAAGTGTCACCCTAACCAACTCAGTCTGTATGGTTCTCTGTAGAACACATGGAACATATAGAACCGTTCTCTGTTCTGCCTCCAGTTCTGTATCGGGTCGTTCTGCGTTCATCCACATCATCATCAGATCCAGACGTCAGCTGGGTCACGTTAAACAGGAACCTGATCCAAGCCTTCCAGGCCGAGGAAGCGGACGGGGGTCCGGGTCATTCCAAACACGTGTTCTGGGGTAATGACGCCTTGCTCTTCTAATCCCAGCGTCACTCCTCCCTATCACAGCACATCTCCTGGATTAGCTGGCGATATCCCCCTCGTCCAGGTCCCAGAACCAGGTCCCAGAACCTAGAAGCTATGCCTCAACACCCAGGCCCCAGGACTCAAACCTCAGTCCTAGGATCCAGTACTCTAGTATTCAGGCCCAAGGCCAACTCTCCAGCCTGCACAGACAGCCATGTACCAGCCACCATGCCAAGCATGCTGGTTCAGCTGGTGGAATGACTATGTTGATGTGAAATTGCGTAATAACGATTCACAACTATGTAATTGTTATGTGATGTGTGTGATGAATGCTGTACTGCAGAACCAGTCCATACCTGTAGCTATCGCCTCTCGTATCTCACAATGACACAATCATGATCTCATCAATTACACCTTCCCATCTGTTCCCATTACTGAACACATGGTATTCTTTCTAGTAGAGACTAGTGATTATCTATGTATCTAGTTCTCCATCCCTTTATCACATTCAACATCCCCCCCCTTGATCCTCTCTCTTGCTGTCTTTCTGTCCTTCCTCTATACCTCCCTCCTCCTCTCTCTACCCACCATCCTGTCTCCTCTATCTATCCTTCCACCTTCCCTCCCTCTCTACCACCCACCCACCTATCTCTCTCTTTACTCTTCCTCTCACCTTCCCCTCTCTCTCTCTCTCTGTCTCTCTCTCTGCCCCCCCCCAACCTGAATATCTCTGTCCCCTCTCCCCCTCTCCTTCTCCCCCGCCCCCCTCCTCTCTAGCTGGTTCCTTCTGGCTCCCCTCACGGTGGATGTTCCTGTGACGAGCTCTCCCTCCCACATGAGTTCTGCTGGCAGTCGCTCCAGCATGGCAGCTGGGAGGCACAGTCGCTCCAACTTTCTATAAATCTTCCAGATACGAGAGAGCGCAAGACAAAGCCAGAGAGAGGGAGAGAGAGAAACATAGAGAGAGAGCAAGAAAGAGCAAGAGAGCGAGAGAGAGAGAATGAGAGCCACATGGAAACAGCTCTGGGAGGGAAACGGGTCAATCAAAGACCGGAAAGATAAATCCAGAGATACAGAATTACCCCTGCCTCATTCAGAACCACCCCTGCCTCATTCAGAACCACCCCTGCCTCATTCAGAACCACCCCTGCCTCATTCAGAATGATCCCAGACTCATTCAGAACTAATCCTGCCCAATTCAGAACTGTTACTGCCTCAATCAGAACTTCCCCTGCCTCGTTCCAACCAGAGATACACAGATAGAGAACCTAGAACAGTAGCAGGTTCCAAAGCCAGTTACACCTTGCCATTTCAATAGACAGGTGGACTTTCCAACTGACTTATGTAACTGAGATGGATTTGAACTCATCCAAGTACTGCCCACCTGCACTGCTGAAAGGCTGGTTTTTCAGAGGAGTAGTTGTCTGAGGCTTGTATATGGGTTGAAAGGTCAGGCCTGGAGAGGGGGAGGGCAATCCCTTACCACAGTGTGATGTTGGAAAGCCAGTCGACCCGTCGGACATAATGTCAGTGGTGGTCGGATCGCGGCCTCGTCCCTTTTGAACTCCAAATTAGCCGATTAGCTTAGCGATCCAGCAGGCAGATCAAACAGGTCAGACACTTAATCCTGCTAACCCTCCCTCCCTCCCGCACACACACACGGGCACACACACACCTCCTCTGCCTGTCAGCTCCTGTGCGTCTGCCTCTGTCCCCTCTCTGCCACCACTCTGCTCCTCCTCTCTGCCTGGCTTTCATCACTGCCACAGAGACTCTTGGTCTCTGCCTCCCCTACCACACCCCCAGCTCAAATGTTCCTCTGTCCCCCACACTAACTCTAACCATCACCCCCTACCTCACACTAACCCTACCCCCTACCTCACACTAACCCTAACCATCACACCCTACCTCACACTATCCCTACCCCCTACCTCACATTAACCCTACCCCCTACCTCACACTAACCCTACCCCCTAACTCACACTAACCCTACCCCCTACCTCACACTAACCCTAACCATCACACCCTACCTCACACTAACCCCAACACCCTGCTTCAGACTAACCCTAACCCCCACACTCTGCCTCATTTTAACCCCACCACCCACACTCTGCCTCATAGCCCCCAGGATCTGCTCTACAAAGTCAGGGTCCCGTGCAGGCCTAACTGCCCAGACTACACATAAACACTTATAACCCGATACAATACTTGGCTGTTTTACAGTGGAATAACAGAGACACAGGTCACGAGACACTCCCCAAATGTTGTAATGACATTTCTAGTGTTTCCAAACAAGTGAGTGTATTCATGGAATGTTTGCCACCTCACCCCTTCGTTCAGGAGACTTATTTGCCTATCACCATGCTGAGAGTTTACAGTCAGCCATGGAAACAGTGGAAAGGCCCAACCATTTAGCTAGGTAAGGTTAACTGTGTTTTAAAATTGGAGATGTTATCTTGTTTACCGCAGATTGGCCTGGAAGCGTTGCCAATGGTGGGCAATTACCCCAAACAGCACGGTAGACTGGCACCTTTGATGCTGTTCTACTTTTAAACGGGTTTTCCACTCACCTGTTTGAAGTCGGCCACGAACGTAATGAGAGTCCCATCTCCTTGCTTGAACTCCAACGTTATCGAGTCCTTCTCTACGTCCGCTTCCAAAACTTCCTCCGTTATTTGTCCGTCAGCTAAACGAACGCGAACCCTCAATTCTGACCCGCGTCCAAAGGTTATCAGCACCAGAGCGAAACAGATCAGTAAAGTGTGTGTCCGAACTGAAACCGATGTAACACCACTGGCAAACATTCCAGATGAGACAAAACCGAACTTCACAAAAGAAAACGAGAAAGATTTGCGTCAAATACCCAATTATCGCTATTCGAAATACCCGCTAAACATTTGTAGTTTTGATCTCAGTTCTCACAGAAGGGCAGGTTTTGCGATCCGTTCCTTTCGAGTGTAAACTCCAAATGTTCTTCCATTCTCCTGCCTTGCACGAAGTGGACACACGTCTCAAAAGATGCTGGTTTATTCAATCAAAACCAAGAAAATTCCCGTGGAAAGGGGTCTTATCAGCGTCGAGTCCATAATCTCGGCTCTTCACTGAGCTCCAGCTAGTTGCTTTCCATTGAGAAACTTTGCTTCGCCACTTCAGCGCTTATGCAGGTCATGCGCATTCTACTTTCCCCGCACTGTTGATTTGTAAAGCTGCACGTTGCTTCGTATTCTTGTTCTGTTATTAACCGTGTATGTTTTTTCTCCGTTTCTATCTCAGTCTCGTCACTTCCTTCGGTATCCAAACTCACCAACAGAGCGGTCTTCTACTTGCTTGGCCTCAACTTTCAGCGACGGAGCCGTGTGTGTGTATTCAATGATGTTGTAAACTCTTAAAGTCACACACCACCCTCCGAAAGACGGCCCTTCCCCCTTGTCTCAACTTGTGACACACAGGTGGGCTAGTATTATTAATCAGGAGAACAACAACATAAACACAAAAATGTAATAGCACCTTTAAAAGAGTATAGGCCTACATTGTCTTTAATTAACCGGGACTTTTTAGGTGGTTACGTGAGAGATTACATAATGGCAACCTATCATTACGAACGTAACCTAATGTCGTGAACATAAAACATAAGATAAATTGAAGATTTATGTACATACATTTGTCTACTTATGTATACATATAGCCCTATCCTATCAATTCCATCCATAAGAAAATAAATCATAGGTTGTGATGTAGTCTAAAATTAGATGGTTGAGATAATTACAAGGTTGCATCACAATCTGTGGCTGAGTCACTCTTTCCCTGCGAAAAAAAGGCGAAGAAAAGAAACAGAAAACGCACACGTGCACAGATATAGATCAATTTAAGTTCTTGGAACTGTAAGAATTAAAAGTAGTAAATTGTATGAAATCCTCTTTATTGTTTGTTCAAGATGTCTCAGAGTTTCAGTTGACTTCAGAACCATTATGTGTTCCCTGAGGGTGATCAGTCCCCCCCACACACACACACACTCTTGAAGTGGTGGTGCTATTGGGTGTGTGTGTGTGCATTGAGGGGGGGGGGGGGCACTCTCTGGTGAAGAGGGGGCCAAACAGAGGGCCTATAAAGCAGAGTAAACACTGTCAGCTGGGCCCTCCAGCAGCCCAGACAGCAGCTCAGCGGGACCCAGGCCCAGGACAGACACAGGGGAGCAGGAGGACAAGCAAACACTGGCTTTTGTGATGCTCCAAACCTCTTCAAACATGTGGGTGTATTTGTGTGTGCCTGTGTGTGTTTGCTGTGTGTGTGTTGACATTTCACTCAGAGTCTTGTAGAAGACACTGATTTGGTGTAACATCAGATGAAGCCCACTGGGTTCATTCATATCAATGGAGGTTTTGCTGTGAGGAACTTTCATGGCAGAGGCAATGTGGTCTATAGGGAATGGTGTATGTGGTGTACAGTGCATATGTGTATCAGAATAGGATTCACAATGACTTCACATTGTCTGATAAGAAGTTTGGGCGGGCGACACTATGTTCTCTCTCTCTCTCTCTCTCTCTCTCTCTCTCTCTCTCTCTCTCTCTCTCTCTCTCTCTCTCTCTCTCTCTCTCTCTCTCTCTGTCTCTCTCACACACACACACTCTCACTAACCCCCCCCCACACACACACACACACCCTTCTAGTCATCCAGCTTTGGCATGTTCCTCTTTCTTGCTCTCCGTGTATCCCACCACACAGTCCGAAGGTCAGGGCAGCAGGGAGTCTGTTTGCCTGACTGGAACACGGAGTCCTTCCTCACACGTGACCCACAGGTGCTCAGGGTTAACTATTAACTGCTGACCATTCAGTCAGGATACCAGCTAATCATTGACAAAACTGTCCAGTGATGGATGAATAGGTGTCTCCACTTACAGTAAGGCTCTCCTGAGATAGGGAGGGACAAAGTAAGCTGAGAGAGAGGGAGGAAGAGAGAGAGAGGCTGGAGGAGAATGAGAAAAAGAGACAGAGACTGGAGGAGGAAGAGAGAAAGAGAGAGAGAGACTGCAATAGAGAGCGAGAGAAAAAGAATGCGTATTAGAGTGTGTGAGTGTTCATCCAATTGTATCCAACACACAATTTCCATGTCACCGACAAAGGTTTTTCCTTGGAAACAGTCACGTGACTTACTGTATAGTCTGCTCCCAGCACCATCAGCCCACACGTGTCTCACCAAGAATGTATAACTAAAGGCTTTCAGGTTACCTAACTGTAGTCTACATATCCAGATGTCCAGTCTGCAGTGCAGTGGTTCTCTGTGTGTGTGGTGTCTATCTGTCACAGGAGAGACAGTGGGGGAGACCAGAGCTTTGGCTAATCTCTCCTCCAGACAGATGTGAAGAGGGGCGGTGTGTGTGTCTGATGGGGAGAGAATGAAAGAGAAAGAGAGAGAGAAAGTGTGAGTACAGAATGTGTGTGTGTCAGTGTGTGCCTGTCTGTCTGAAGTGTGTTCTCAATATTTATGTAAGAACTGAGAGGCTGAGATTAAGTTGCCTTCCAGTCTTCTGTGAGTGCTTCTCTCTCACTGCGCCTGTGTGTGTGTGTGTGTGTGTGTACAAGGGGGAGCCCCCTGACAGTCCCCCTGACAGACAGACGGGGGGGGGGGGGGGGGGGGTTGATCTTCTTACACACATGTGGCTCTGGGTTAACAGCTCACCTACTGGACTCCAGGCTCACATGGAGGAGAGGAGAGGAAAACAGAGATAAGGAGAGGAGGGGGAGGAGAGGAGGGAACAGAACAGAACAAAGAGAATGAATAAACAACAAGAAGGGGAGCGATTGTGCAGCCCTGCAGACCTGCCTCACACAAGCCCATGGAAATTCCCTCACAGGGAGGTGAGAAGCAGGGGGGTGGACTCACCGCTAACTGGAATGAGTATTAAACCACACAGAGAGAGAGAGGGAAGGAGAGAGAGGGAGCGGGGAGGGAATGAGAGAGGGGGACCAAGAGAGAGAGAGAGAGAGAGGAAGACATGGAGAGGGAGCGAGAGAGGAAGAGAAAAAGGAAAAGAGTGAGAAAGAGAGAGAAATACAAAGAGGGGGAGGGAGAGAGGGGAAAGGGAAGACAGAGAGAGACTGAGAAGAGAGAGACATTTCTGGCACGCCCCTGGGCCCGATGAAAGACAGCTCCACTTTAAACAACATTGTCCTGGGGACCCTGTCATTAATCTTTCCCTAATACAGCCAGGCCTGGCTGCTAGCACCTCAAACCTGGGTGGGAGAGAAGGAGGAAGGCAGAGGAAAAGGAGGAGGAGGAGGAGAGAAGGAGGAGGAGGGCAGGGTGAGACATTAGGAGGTATGGGAGAGAAGGAGGGGGAAGTGGAGAGAAATGAGAGAGGGAAGAGAAGGTGAAAGAGGAGCAGAAGGTGAACGAGAAAGAGGGTCCAAGATGATGGCAGAGGTGAGAGGAAATTAGGTGATGGAGGAGGAGGTGACGAACGAGGAGGTGATGAAGGAGGAAGTGTCAGGAGGTTGTGGAGGAGGTAATGTTTTCTTAATATCTGATCTCTACTGAATACTGTATCGAGAAAATGGAGTGCCCATATGTCTTCCAGATGACAGAAGCACACATGTCCCCCTGCAGCTGACTCATCTCAGGTGCTGGTGATTAGGGCTGAGGCCTGAGGAGTCACATGACCCAGTCACGTGCAAGGAGGTGGGGGTGGGAGAGAAGAAGGGCAGCCCACTAAACATGTAAAGTATGTGACCTAACCCTAACCCTTACCCCACAACAACAACTTTTCCTTTGCTAATTAACGACAAAGAAATGTTGGGGGAAGACAGAATAAAATAACAGGGAGAGAGAGGGAGAGATATGGGGGGCGGGGGGGAGGGGCAGAAGGAGAAAGGAAAAGAGCAGCAGAGAGGGGAAGAGAGCGGGAGACAGATAAAGAGAGGGAGTGAGGGGAAAAGTAAGGGGGGGAGGGAGAAGAGTGAGGAATGAGAGAGAGGGGGAAGGAGAGATTGTAAGTGATGAAGGAAGACAGAAAGAGAGGGAGAAGAGAAAGGAAGAGAAGGGTAGAAAGAGAGAGAGCTCCCGTGTCAGGGCCTCTGTGAGAGAGAGTGACGGACAATCTGCATGTTGTCGCTCAAACAGGCCTGCTATTCATCCAGATAAGAGCGTGGCAGTCTGGGTAATTGCCGTGTGGCCCCGCGTGCGGTTGCTCGGCCACATCTCGGCAGTTGAAGGCCTGCCAACACACAATCAAGATGGCCGCCCAAGATAGGCTGTGGTAAACAAACCTGCCATGCCTGGAGGCTCCCGCTCTTTCCCCTTCTCTCCCTTCTCCTTTTTCTCTTTCTTTCCTCCTCTTCTCTTTCTTTTCCTCCTCTTCTCCTCCTCATCCTCCTCCTCCTTCTTCTCCTCCTTCTCGTTCTCCTCATTCTCCTCTCTCTCCTACATCTAATCTCTCCTGCTCTGTGTTTCCCGCCCCTCGTCTCCTCAGTTTGGGATTAGACGGTGGCAGCACTCGAAACTCAACTAGATTAATCACAAATCTGGATTACACCACCAGTCACTGACTCCTCTGCTCTGTGGCACAGGGTGGCTAGTAAAAGGTCTGTTTTTAGCCCGAAGTAATTAAACAAGGGTGGGACTGGTGTTGGGAACTAGATGAGCTATGACAGTAGAGGCTGTCGCTGTTGTTGATGTTGCTGGCTGAGTTTAATTAAGACCTTGTTAAAAGATGTGATGTTGTTGGGGATGCTATTTTTAGACTGTTTTGTGAATATTGAGCATGTGGAGAAGAGAGAGAATAGAACATTTGAAGAAAATGGAAGTGAAGAGAAAAAAAGAAAAGCGAAGCGAAGAAAAGAGGCAAAACTCCAGAGAAGACAACATGAAAGAAACAGATACAAATCTCCCCCCAAAGTCTTAACCCTCCTAGTCACCAAGCTCCAGCCAATAACAGAGTCTGTCTGTGACCCCCAAACAAATACTCACCTATCAGATCGCCGTCCTGTCTATGCTGGTATGCACAGAAGACCTACTTCATTAGTGCTCCCCCAGACAAGCACCCAGGAAGAGTAACTCTCCTATCAATGTTGTCATTAAAAACAATGTACTGTATATGTCTGAGATAAGAGCGGTCTGTGGTTATCTGAAACAGAGATTGGAGATACTATAACAGAACGGAGATTATGATGCTTTGCCACAAACTGGCCCCACATACAAACTTAACCGGTATGACATTTGGTTACAAAACTCAATTCATGCGAGGCTGAGAGACAGGGAAATGTATATCTCATTGGTTAGAGCATTTGACTGCAGATCATGCTTTTACAGTTTCAATTCCCCTTCTCTGTATTTTCTCTCTATGTATGAAAGTGTCTTCAACATGAATGTATTATTAAAATGTCTCCAGATTAGATAGGTCTAGATGTTCTGTAGACATCCAGCAGGTCTTAGTGGATCTTCAGTCATGTCCTGACATGACATTCATGTTTATGAGCTGTTGTATCTACAGGATGTGGTACAGGTGTTTGTGTGTGTGCTTGTGTGTGTGTGTGAGGTCCTCTTGCTCGTCCTGTGAAGTAAAATCTATAATTGTTCTGCAAGTTTATGTGTGCTTTGGCCATAAAACCATGAGGGCCCAGAGGCCTCTAGAACGGATCCAGAATCTACTTAGTCACCCACGTCTGTGACCTTTAACCCCTAGAGGGGAAGAACAAAACTTGAAACCACACCTTGTCACCGCATTGTAGTTGGTACAATAAAACCATGAAACACAAGAGAAAACTCTCTCTCTCTTTATCTTTGTTTCTCTCTCCATCTTGCTTTTTTCTTTCTGTCTTTCTATCTTTCTTTATCTCTCTCACTCTCTTTCCTAAATCCTAAACACCACAAATATTTTCCAGAATGCTTGATAACAGTGTCTAGTCTGCTACACCCTCTCAAAACACACTCCCTATCATCTGGCAGGGTGGAATGAGCTTCTAGGCCAAGGTCAGGATGGATTCAAAGAGAGAGAGAGAGAGAGATACTCAGAGGACAGATAGAAAAGAGAGAGGGAGGGAGAGTGGAAGGGACTAAAAGTGAGAGAATGAGAGTGTAGGAGAGAGAGGGCAGATAGAAAGGAGAGAGGGAGAGAGAGAGAGTGAGAGCAAAAGAGAGAGAGGGAGAAAGAACAAGAGAGAATGAGAGTGAAAGAGAGAATGAGAGAAACTGGACATTCTTGTGTCTGTGGGAGTCAGGGCGAGAGCATCAGTGATTTAACTGTTGCTGCTGTCTCATAAACATCCCTTTGTCTGAATCCCTGCAAACAGACTGACGCTGGACTGCACAGTATTATTTATGTGCTTGTGCATTTAAATGTGTGTGCGTGTAGGTGTGCGTGTGCGTGTGCTAGGTTTTACCCAGGCCTCCAGCTACAGAGTTCGCCTAGGGAGACCTGCTGATATGCTGATAGAATGCTCAATCCAGTCCCCCCACACACAAACACACACATATAAAACACACACACAGCGCTTTCTCCTTGACCCTGAGAAAAAGATTCCAAGGTACATTCAGGCCTGGAGAGACAGGGAGGAGAAGCTGAGGAGGGGAGGAGGAGGGGAGGAGGATGATGGAGGATAGGAAGAGAGGAGAGGGGGATGAGAGGATCAAAGTTTTGCGTTTTCAGCTCCACAGATAACTCTGATTCATTCTTCATGACGATGACGTTCATTTCCAAGAATTATTATTTCTGGGAATATAATAATAAATCATTCTTTATTTATTAAAAATAAAGCGATGCAGAGAGGGGGAGGGGGGTGACTGGAACCTGCTGTCAAATGCTCTACCACTGAACCGTCCCCATCCCCAGAAGCAGTGAAACCCTTAGGATTAAAAGGGTATGTTTGATATGACACCTTGCAAATATATATGCGGTACTGCTCTCTCTGTATCCCGGCAGTAGGTGAACCAAATCAAGTGCCCCTTAAGTCCCACAACAGGTCCTGAAGTCTCTTCTCAGACTGCAGATGTAATCTGTTTGAATTAACATTCCAAGTCAACTTTATCTCCTGCACACTTTCCCTGACAAACGCAGCTGAAACACCAGCGTTTACCAGATCAGCCATGATAAGAGACCAGAGAGACATTAGTCAGATTAAACTCCTGGCTTGGTTCCCTATCTGTTCTCTCTGGGGAACTCTTAGTCTCTCTGCTGTCTCTCCCTCCCTCCCTCTCTCTACTCTCTCTTCATCTCCCCCACTCTCTCCCCCCCCTCTCTCCCCCTCTTTCTCTGCTCTCTCTCCCTCTCCTCCATCTCTCTCCCCCTCCCTTCCTATGCAAGTGTACAATCCAGTGTGCTGGAATCCCTTTGAAAGTCAGTGTGTGAGACCTCAGAGAAAATTGTTTAACCGCGTCTGTCAAGGTGTCTTTGTGAGAGATACAGCAGCATCTCTGTGTCAACACACAGGGCTTTGAAGCGCTCTGGCGGGGAGACAGGACAGGTCTGGCGCTCAGGGCTGCGCTAATGACTGGGATGACAGACTTCTCCTTAGTTATCAATTACTTGAATTTGAGTTGTTGTTCAGAGGCACGAGGCCTAGCACGCGGCCACAGTGGAAACTCTGACTGACTGATGTTCTGTTGCAAATTACAGCCGTGGACGACCCCAAATGGGGCATCAATTTAATAGATGCAAGTGAAACATTTCAAACCATCTGACAGTTTTACATGGAAATACGGTTGTCTTTATAATAATGGACATACACAGTGAAATACTTTAAATAGTTATAATTAAACGATTAAAACCCGTGAACCATCGCAAACAATAACTTAACAGAAAGACTCTGGTATTTAGAGTACGTTCTCTGGTTGCACTCCTACAGGTAAGTAAACAAACTAGTCATAGACAGTGATATCTATCTTCTTTTAGTATTAACGTGTAGCACATTGACTCTTTTGTGTGTGTTCATGTGTTCCTGTCTGCATGCAAGCAAGCGTCGCCTGTGTGTGTTTTTGAACCTTTTTTGTGTGGGGAGTGGTATTTTCTGTGCATTGCCTGTGCATGTGTGTGTGTGTGTGTGTGAATGTGGTGTCTAATTGAAGCATTCTTCCCAGTGAGAGTAAATACAGAGGCTGGCACGCAATAGCAGAAGGGGTTTCTGAGTAATTATCTCTCATTCAGAGAACCGAGGAGCTAATGAATTAAAATGCCTTCCTTACAGTGAACATTGTGAAAAAAAACCTTGGTGCTTCCTCAGATCTTTCATCCTCTTGTGGAAAACACAAATGAAAGGAGAGGATCCTGTTCAGAGGCAGATAAAGTTGATACTGTACATTCACAGAGGATTGAGACACAGTTGATACTGTACATTCACAGAGGATTGAGACACAGTTGATACTGTACATTCACAGAGGATTGAGACACAGTTGATACTGTACATTCACAGAGGATTGAGACACAGTTGATACTGTACATTCACAGAGGATTGAAGACACTGTGAAAGCCCACAACATGAAAGTGTTTCATGAATGTAAAGCTGAGATGGATCACAATTGAGATGCATCCTGTTACTAAGTAGTCAACTAAAATGGACACATGCAACACCATTCCTCATCCTCTGTCTATCCCCCCCCCCCCTCCCCTCACACACAGACACAGACACACACACACCGACACACATGGACACAGCTGTAGAACACTTCTAAGATCGGTTAGAATGAAGCCAATCAGCAGAGACCTACACCCCTGCTGGACGTGTCCACTCTAATGATGTTAGGATAATATACTATGAACATTAGGCTGCAGTGCTTGAAACATCACATTAAAGGTACATTGATTACAGTGTCACCTGTCATGAGGGTAGGCATCTATATGAGTTTCAGTGTGTGTGAGAGGGTCTGTGTGTGTGTGTACCTGACTGAGTCTATCAGCCATGAGAGAGGAGAGAGAGAGACAGAGGGAGAGAGAGAGAGAGAGAGGGAGAGAGAGAGAGAGAGGAGGAGAAACCGATAGCAATAAATATGGTTAATAAACACAGAAGCCGTAAATCAATCTGTTAAAAACCACCACCCATACTGTGAAGGTATACTTGAGAAAGAAAGACATGGAGAGAGACAGAGAAAGAAATAGGGGGTGAGAGAGAGAGAGTAAGAGAGAAAGGGAGAGAGAGAGAGAGAGAGAGAAGAGGGAGAGGAAGAGAGAGAGAGAGAGAGAGAAGAGGGAGAGGAAGAGAGAGAATGAGGGGGGGACAGAGAGAGCGGTGTGTTGGTAAGTGGTACCTTGAGTGGTACACTTCAGGCAAACAAATCATGTTTCAACATATGCTGCGTTTGTCCAAGCCTACAGCTATAGCAAGGCTCCTGAAACACCTCCGCCTGGCGACAATAAACAGGAAATCCCTGGTGCACACACACACACAGAAGCACACACACACACAGAAGCACACAAAGAAGCACACATACATGTGTATTTTGTTTTTTACAGACACTAGTAAGACAGAGGAGTGTAGTGTAAGTATTGTTGTGTTTACATTATCACAGGACATGTGGCCTTTCTAGTATACAGCTTTAGTTTTCTAACATGGTACGTTTCGCTTTGATTGAAAGCCCACTCAAATTCTCTTTGGAGTTTCTGTATTATGTAGCAATGATTAAAGCAAACTAATTTAATGCTGGCTGGAGGTAATTGGATATAGGGCTGTTTTTTGTGCTTTCATTTGTAAGTTGACAAAATAACTTGCCTGAACCCAATACTCTCAAACTTGTGAAAATGGTGTAAAGGTGGTCCTACATGTGCTACTACCCCAATATAGAAATAGATACTTGTTGTACATCATCACTTTTTTCTACGTTTCAACCAAAAACTCTACCACCCAGAACACGTCATGTCTCTGAAGCATCGAAAAACAAACAACGACAACGAACGTAGAAAGTCCGAGCCGATGTTTCCGTGGCAATGCGTCTCAAGGAAGTCTGAGGAGTTCGGTTTGGTCGGATGAGTCGGTCAGTCGCCTCTCCGTCCAGCCTCCACCCTCCAGCTCACCAATCAGGGACTGGGTCGGGACAACGGTTGTCGACCAATCCTCAAATAGACGGTTTGTTGTTGGCTCCATGAAATCGGATCACACATGTCCGGGTCCCCTAGAACACAAGCAGAACCCATGTCACACATGTCCGGGTCCCCTAGAACACAAGCAGAACCCATGTCACACGTGTCTGGGTCCCCTAGAAAAGAAGGCGGACAGGAAGTGAGGGGACATTTAACAGGTGAAAGCCTCACTCAACACACACCTTCCCACCATCTAGCGACACACCTACCCAAGACAACTCTACAGAAATGGGGCCATTGAAAACAACATTTCACCAGGCCCTGAAACAGGTTGAGATATTGATCAGGAGCTGCCATGCAAGCCCTATCGATCCCAACCTTTCTGGACCCTGCTCAAGCTGGGACCGTCACCAATATTTACGAACACCCATAACCTCAACATCCAAACGCAGCCAACCAAGGAGAGAGATGATTCATCAACAGCACAGCAGATACAATGGAGAGGAGGGAGAACCACTGCGGCCCGCACCGATGGAGGTTTGACAGCACAGTATTTTCACCACATTGATTGGATGACTGCCCTGGGCTGAGTCAGGTGGTGCCTAAGTAGTGTTCTGTGATTGTGTGAGTGCCCCCGCTCCCAGGGGCCAATCAAAAGAGAGGTAGGCGAGAGTATCAAGTCTCTGACACAATCTGTGAGAGACAGCTCCAAAACTCAGAGCTTTTTTTCTTCTTCATTTTAGCAAGAAGGTTTTTTTCCCCAAATCCATTTAATTTCACTCATGTTTTTAAGTCCTCAGATTCAAATTAATCATTGTCAAATTGGTACTTCTTGTTTCTTTGGGGATAGTTTAACCCGGTGTGGTGAAAGTACTGTGCCATCATTAAGCCTGGAGCTCTCACACACAGCTCTCTACTGCGCTACAGCAGCTTGGCAGGGAGGCAGGCGAGAGAGAGGGCACTCAGAACTAGCACACTACCAAGGCCAGCCAGTCCAGGTTACTCACACGCTGAGTGAGCCGCTGCGCTCACTTCTTCTTCCCTCCTAATGACATCTTTTCAGTTTTTTTCTTCTGGTCCTCGTTGAACAAAAGACACACCTTTATGTTAGCAAGCGGTTGTACAGGTGCGGAACCGCAGCCCCGCCCAGACTCAGTGGGGGAGAACTGGTGGAACCAGAAGACCAAACACGTGATTGGACCCACGGAGACACTGGGAACTACCCAAGCCAGTCACCTCAGGTGAGCTCACTGCCCGGAAAGGGCTTGGTACATCTGACTGTACAGGCAGAGAAGTATACAGACAGACAGACACAGACAGACAGACAGACAGACACAGACAGACAGATAAGAGGATCTACCTCAGTCATGGCATCATCAATCTGCTTCAGCTCCTCATAGTGGTCGCGAGAGTCTCTGAGAGGCTGCACCATGATCTCCTCTATCTGAGGAAAGAGCTGAGACACACACACACATCACGCACACATCACACACACACACATCGTAGAACAGGAGGTCAGTACACACACATCGCAGAGCAGGAGGTCAGTACACACACACACACACACAGAGAAAAGTACTGGAGACATCTACCTTCATGACATTCTCAAACATGGGGATAAGGACGAACTTGATGAAGCCGATCTGGGCAGTGGGCTTGGTGACCTTGTCTCTGTCCATGAACGGGGCCACAGGCAGCCCCTCCGACTTCTCCCTGTCACTCTAGGGACCAGGAACAACCAATCAACCAATCAATCAATAAAGAAACCAATCAATCAAATCAGTCAACCAATCAACCAATAAATCAATCAATCATTCAACCAATAAATCAACCAATCATTCGATGAGTACAGATGGAGGATGACGGTAGACATTCCAATCAGAAGACAGAGACTGGTGTTGCATTGTGGGTGATGTAGTCCTGACCTGCATGAAGTATTCCTCCAGCAGACAGTCCACCCATGGCTCAGCCACCTCGGTGGGGCGCACCTCGTTGGAGATGTCACAGCACTTGATTAGGACCATTTTCAGCTGAACACACATGCACGCACACACACGCACACACACATCACATATGGTCAATTAAATTAAACACCTTCACAATGTGTCCCCACTGATGTATATTGACCCAGGTGTGTGTGTACAGGTGTGTGCGTGTACACGTGTGTTACTCACGCATGTGACATGCTCCTCGTTGGTGAAGTCAAAGTTGTCAACCTTCTGCTTAAAGGAGTCCAATATCTCCCCATGCCTGGCCATGTCTGTGGCCAGGATCAGAGTAATAATAGCCTGAAGAAGAAGGAGGACAGGAAGGAGGAGAAGGGAAGGAGGAGGAGGGGAAGAGGAGGTTGAGAAAAGGAAGGTGGAGCAGGAGAAGGAGAGAATGGAGGAGGAGGAGAGTAATGGAGAGGAGGAGTAGAAGGAGGAAGGGAAGGGAGAGGAGGACAAGATGGAGAGAGTAGAGGGGATCTATGGTTAATGTTAGGGATGAAGTGGACATGCTATAGAGCGTGTTTAGGCTTTGTGAACAACTCTTGGTTCTATTTCACAGCAAGACCAAAGCAAGACCGTAGAACAGGCCAGCTTCTGACTGTGTCCCACCTGTCTGATTTGCTTGTAGGCCTCAATTTCCACATTGGCGAAGATGTTGCATTCTGGGAGGCAGAGGATCTGAAAGGCCACGGCACAGTGGTGGTTCTCCAGGGGAGAGATGTCGTTGTAACGTACTGCCAACTCAGTACGCGCATTGATCTGGTACCTGGTAGAGTGACACACACACACACACACATACATACATGTGCACAAATGTGCGCCCACACACACACATAAAACACACACCTCATTCAGCATTTTCACTACCTGAACAGGACAGCATTTCAGTGTGTGTCTTCCTCTTTGCAAACAAATGAAAGAAACGCACACATCTGACTTGGCATTGACAGTAACTCGGCACAAGCATCTAGTTTTATTGCTACAGTATTTATCTAACTATTTGTCTGTCTGTTTGTCTGTTTGTCTGTTTGTCTGTCAGTCAGTCTGTCTGTCTGTCTGTCTGTCCCGTTTCAAACTCCCCTCAGTGCTGTTTCTTCCCCCAAACACCTTGAGAGGTGTGGCCTGGCTGGCCTGATTCCACAGAGCGGAGGGGCCAAGTGTTGTGGATGTTCCAGAACATGCCAGAGTGAGCGAACGGCCATCTGCGCTGCTGTGTCTGTCAGCAGCTCCTCACCGAGCCAGCTAAGGCTGCAAGGGAGACACTTCTACGGCTGCGTCTCAAATCTCTAAGGTGGCTTCCTCCACTCCTCCTTTGCTTGAGCCTGAGCTAGTGGCTGCGGTGTTAAACTGAACTGAACAGGTCGGTGCTAGAATGCGTGTGTGCTCTCGTCCCGACGCTGGTGTAGTGCGGAGAGCAGGTGAGGTGAGGAGGACAGGAGTCTGCTTGACAGGATTGAGCCCCACCCCGGAGGGAGGGGGGAGGGTGAGAGTCTTACGTGTTGTTGTATCCAGGGTGGTCCAGGTCGTGACACACAGCAGCTGTCATGAGAATACCTATGTCTGTCAGGGTTAGCTTCTCCTGAGGAGCACACACACACACACACCACAATGTAATACAGTGCAATGTAACACTGTATGTTTCAGAGACACCATGTCCTGTCCATAATCTGATCTACTGGAGCTGTCTGTCCTGCCCTGGTCAAATCTCCCTTCATCATCTTCCCCCTTCCTCTCCTCACATCCTCCCTTCCTCTCCTTTCCTCTCCTCCTTTCCACTCTCCTCCTCCCCTCCTCTCCTCCACCTCTCCCCTACACCTCTCCCCTCCTCCCCTCCTCCCCTCCTCCCCTTCTCCCCTCCTCCCCTCCCCTCCCCTCCCCCCCTCCATCCCCTCCCCCCCTCCATCCCCTCCCCTCCCCCCCTCCATCCCCTCCCCTCCCCCCCTCCATCCCCTCCCCCCTCCTCACCTGCAGGTTGCACAGGTTGATCATGCCATACATCATCTGGCTTACACAGAAGCAGTGGCGGAAGTTGTGGAATGGGTTGCTGCGGTAGTTCTCCTGGATGCCCAGCTGGGGGAGACAAAGAGACAGGCAGTGTGCGCTGGGGTGTCAGCCTGTGTCATAGGACCAACCTAGCCGGTTCATCCTGTGTGTCCTCAACAAATCATCTTGAAACTGAGCCTGGAGTGTGTTCTGGCTAGGCTGCGCATCTGGAGACCACCTGCTGGGCTCTGTGTAAATAAAGCGTGTCCCAGATGGCACCCCAAACAGAAGTGCACTGTACTTAAACACAGACACACATGCACACACATATGTGTGTTGAGTCCGCTAATGGTATACTTTTACCAGCCAGCGTTTGAGAGTGATGGGGTTCATGTTGAATTCCTTCACCAGGCCCAAATCATGGTACATGTATTCCAGACAGCTCAGCATCTGGACACACACACACATGCACACACACACACACACACAATTAAATGTACTGTATGGGTATAGAGTGAAACAACAGATCTCAGTGACTCATGCTAGCGTGAGGTCCACCCACCTCATTGTGCTCCCAATGCCAGACGTCAAAGGTAGGCTTCTTGAGGGCCTCAATGGTCTCCTGGGACAGGGTGTACTGTGTGTGTGTGTGTGTGTGTTTGGGAGAGGGAGGAACAGGATCTCACTATCATCAGCGGGACATACACATGCATATACACATACACACACACACACACACATACCTTGGGATAGCTGGGCACATCCCTCCTGGGGGTCAGCTTCTTCCCGTCATCACAGAAGTTGTATTTACAGGGACAGTTCACCCTGTAGGGGGCAGTCAACACAACACACTCATCTAAAAACCCAACCTGACGCCCACCCTTCCCTCTTACACAAAATCTACAGCAATTGCTACATAGTCTCATAGTACACATCTGTCTCTCAACATGATGCGTGTTGCTCTAGCACCCCCGGTGGCGAGGCAGGGTGGCAGCACGGTCTGAGCAGGGTTGGAACCTCCAGAGTCTCACCTGCCCCCTCCTCTGGACGTCATCTCATCTCTCAGCTTCCTCAGGTCGTTCTTGCACTTCTCGATCTCCACCACCTTCAGGCCCTCCACTGGAACAGCAACACAACAGCGAGCCATCAACAACAACAGCTCTATCCTGTCCTCGCGTTTGCGTGTTCTCCACTGTCCTTCACTGCCCAGTCATTGTGAAGTGAGATACTGTGTGATGTGTGGGGAACTCCGTCATAACACAAACACGTTTATTCACATTCGCATTTATCAGTTTGCCAAAGCGACACACAGGGGTGGGTTAGAAGTCAGGTGCTCCACCCCCCTGAGGTGAGAGGCGTGTCTGAGTGTACTGGGAGGAGTGGAAGCAGAGGACATGACACCTACGCTCCACTCTCTTCTCCAGCATGGCCAGTCTGTTGGTCACCTCTGTCTTCAGCTCGTTGATACGGAACGCCCTGATGTGAGGTAAGAGGAGGAGAGAGGAGGGTAGGGTAGAGGTGGAGAAAGGAGAGGAGAGAATATGAAAGGAGAGGAGGAGAGGAGGAGAGGATAAGAGAGAAGAGGAGAGAAGAGGAGAAGACAAGTGAGGTGGAGAAGAGAAGAGAGGAAGAAAAGTGAGGAGGGCGATTAGTTTGGAAGGATAGATACCAAGCAGAACGACCAGGGAACATGAATAAACACACAGACACACACACACACCCCACACACAGACATCCCATTGGTACTTACCTGCTAAACTGTTCCGCCACCTGAGACAACACATTCTGGAACATGTCCTCTTTGTCTGTGGAGGCAAACAACCCACATCAGTCTCTCTCTCTCTCTTTCCCGCCTTCCCTCTCTGTTTCTCTGAGTGTGTGCGCGTGTGCATCACCTCCTAGCTGACCCGTGGACATAGCAACCACCTTGTACAGGGAGCTGGGGGAGAGATAGAGACAAGTTGACGTCACCAGGAGAGGGACAGAGACCGTGTGTCATTCTAAAGAGATGGTGACACCAGAGTGAGGGATGGTGTTACTTGGGGGAGTTGGTTGGCATCGTGGGGTCGATGGAGACCAGTGCCCCTTCCGGGTTCACCATCATGATGGAAGTGTTCCTGCAGGAGAAGGACGGCTGAGATTAGCTTCGAATCTCAGCTTGAAAGAGAAGGATGGAGAGGGAGAGAGGAGGAGTTCCGAAGATAAGGAAGTGGGGTGAGGGGGTTGAGAGGAGAAGGAAAGAGTAGATGAAAAGGAGAAAGAGAGACAGGAAAGAGGAAGTGAGAGAAGGTGTAGAAGAAGAAGAGAGGAGTTGGGAGAAGGTGTAGAAGATGAAGAGAGAGGAGGTGAGCGAAGGTGAAGAAGAAGAAGAGAGAGGAGGTGAGAGGAGGTGAAGAAGAAGAAGAGAGAGGAGGTGAGAGGAGGTGTAGAAGAAGAAGAGAGGAGGTGAGAGGAGGTGTAGAAGAAGAAGAGAGAGGAGGTGAGAGGAGGTGTAGAAGAA
The DNA here is from genome assembly GCA_023658055.1 of Thaleichthys pacificus. NCBI lineage: Eukaryota > Metazoa > Chordata > Actinopteri > Osmeriformes > Osmeridae > Thaleichthys > Thaleichthys pacificus. Next base: position 5,775,874 of record CM042852.1, read on the forward strand.
GAAGAGAGGAGGTGAGAGAAGGTGAAGAAGAGAGAGGAGGTGAGAGGGGGTGTAGAAGAAGAAGAGAGGAGGTGAGAGGAGGTAGAAGAAGAAGTAGAGAGAGGAGGTGAGAGGAGGTGTAGAAGAAGAAGAGAGGAGGTGAGAGGAGGTGCAGAAGAAGAAGAGAGAGGAGGTGAGAGGAGGTGTAGAAGAAGAAGAGAGAGGATTGAGAGGAGGTGTAGAAGAAGAAAAGGGAAGAGGTGAGAGGAGGTGTAGAGGAAGAAGAGGAGGTGAGAGAAGGTGTAGAAGAAGAAGAGAGAGGAGGTGAGAGGAGGTGTAGAAGAAGAAGAGAGAGAAGGTGAGAGAAGGTGTAGAAGAAGAAATTGCTGACCTGGGGATGTTAGAGGAAGAACACAACAGCTCCTTGATGTCACATGGGCTGCAGTAACGACTGAACACCACCTGAGGGAGACAGAGAGTAGACAGTCAGGCAGCCAGAGAAACAGACAGACAGGCAAGCAGGCAGGCAGGCAGGCAGGCAGGCAGGCAGGTAGGCAGGCAGGCAGGCAGGAAAACAGATAAACAGAGAGGCAGGCAGGACTGAGGCAGCGAAGGTAGAAACGTGATGTTCTGACTGTATAACACCCTCAGAAGGACACCTTGACACAGAAGTGAGTCCTGCCCTACAGTGACCTCCTGGGTTTGAGTTAGAGGGGAGTCATAGGAGTACGGCTGGTCCTTTTGCTGATCTGACTACACCATCTGATGGCTTGACTTTGGTCATTTTGAGCGTATTTGTAACTTCCTTAACTTCCTTGTTCCTGATGAACTGTTGCTACCTGCTTTCATCCCACTTGAAGACATTCTGACTAACAGGTGCTGCAGACAAACACTCACCCCCGCCTCAGCCCTCAGCCCTCAGCCCTAGTCTCACCCCCGCCTCAGCCCTCAGCCCTAGTCTCACCCCCGCCTCAGCCCTCAGCCCTAGTCTCACCCCCGCCTCAGCCCTCAGCCCTAGTCTCACCCCCGCCTCAGCCCTCAGCCCTAGTCTCACCCCCGCCTCAGCCCTCAGCCCTAGTCTCACCCCCGCCTCAGCCTCAGCCCTAGTCTCACCCCCGCCTCAGCCCTCAGCCCTAGTCTCACCCCCGCCTCAGCCCTCAGCCCTAGTCTCACCCCCGCCTCAGCCCTCAGCCCTAGTCTCACCCCGCCTCAGCCCTCAGCCCTAGTCTCACCCCCGCCTCAGCCCTCAGCCCTAGTCTCACCCCCGCCTCAGCCCTCAGCCCTAGTCTCACCCCTGCCTCAGCCTCAGCCCTAGTCTCACCCCTGCCTCAGCCTCAGCCCTAGCTTCACCCCCAGCTTCAGCCCTAGTCTCACCCCCAGCCTCAGCCCTCATCCCTAGCTTCACCCCAGCCTCAGCCCTCAGCCCTAGCTTCACCCCCAGCCTCAGCCCTCAGCCCTAGCTTCACCCCCAGCATCAGCCCTCAGCCCTAGCTTCACCCCCAACCTCAGCCCTCAGCCCTAGCCTCACCCCCAGCCCCAGCCCTGTGAAGATCTGGATAGAATAGAAGTGGGAAGCCTGTGACCAAATCACAAGGAGTTGTGTAAGTTGTGTAGAGCGGGGACCAATCACAATGATTTGTGTAGACTGTGGGACCAATCACAAGGAGTTGTGAGAAACACAGGGCCAATCACAAAGGGTTGTATGGAATGTGCTGGCAACAGGTGGCTGTGCTGTCAGTAGTGCCAGCAGCACCTGTGCCCTGCCACCTCTCCCCTCCCCCCCAGGGTCTATATATAATCCCCACCTCACACATAAGAGGCCATCCTGGGTCTTTGTCACCTGCTGCAGCTCCCCCCCCCCCCCTCCCTCACTCCCCCTGGCCCCCATGACACCCCAGCCCCCAGGGGATCAAGCACAAGTCTTAATAAGGCTCTGAGCTTGAGGGAGGGGGGGTGAACTGTCACTAACTCCCAGAAGTCATGTTTCTAACACACAGATGCACTGATCAGGAACCTATGAGGAGAAGGTTCAGTGGTTGTTGTAGAAGGATGAGAGGATACTGGAAAAGTTCAAAGGTTTCTGCAAAAAGTATGGAGGCTACTTTATTGTTACTTTACAATTTTACTTTATGGTGGTTACTATGGCGTCCACTCCAGTGGAGGAGAAGCAGGCTCAGAATTTGGCGGAGACCTCCTCATCTCTTTTCTGATCCCCCCTCTCCTCTTCTGACATCTTTCTCCTCCCCTGACCTCCTTCTCCTCCCCTAAACCTCCTTCTCCTCCCCTGACCTCCTTCTCCTCCCCTAAACCTCCTTCTCCTCCACTGACCTCCTTCTCCTCCCCTGGCCTCCTTCTCCTCCCCTGGCCTCCTTCTCCTCCCCTAAACCTCCTTCTCCTCCCCTGACCTTCTCCTCCCCTGACCTCCTTCTCCTCCCCTGGCCTCCTTCTCCTCCCCTGGCCTCCTTCTCCTCCCCTAAACCTCCTTCTCCTCCCCTGACCTTCTCCTCCCCTGACCTCCTTCTCCTCCCCTGGCCTCCTTCTCCTCCCCTGGCCTCCTTCTCTTCCCCTGACCTCTTTCTCCTCCCCTGGCCTCCTTCTCCTCCCCTGACCTCCTTCTCCTCCCCTGACCTCCTTCTCCTCTCCTAAACCTCCTTCTCCTCCCCTGGCCTCCTTCTCCTCCCCTGACCTCCTTCTCCTCCCCTGGCCTCCTTCTCCTCCCCTGACCTCCTTCTCCTCCCCTGGCCTCCTTCTCCTCCCCTGACCTACTTCTCCTCCCCTGACCTCCTTCTCCTCCCATTTCCGCGTCCCCCCTTTCGTCTGACCTCTAACCTGCTCTACGAGACTCATGTCACATCCAGAAGCCCTCTAACGAGACAGAGACACACATTTTCACATACACACACTCATGCATGTACGTAGACACACACTGGGTCACCCAGGTGGCTCACTAGGTAAGAGAGCATACCTCTCTCTCTGACCGTCCTATCAGTAATAATTAAAAAGGCAAAACAAATGATCTACTTAAAAGGGCACACAGAGCACAAGTCCAGGACAGACAGACAGAGCAACAGGGCCAGGACAGAGGACCCACCTTCTGCACCTTCCCCTCCACATCCAGGTAGATGGTCTTGGGTGCGTAGGAGGACGAGCCGGACCCCATGGTGACTCTTCCACACTCTCTCTTTCCCTGCCTCTTTTTCTGTGACTGTCTTCTGTATTATTTCTCTCTATCTCTCTCTCTCTCTCTCTCTCTCTCTCTCTCTCTCTCTCTCTCTCTCTCTCTCTCTCTCTCTCTCTCTCGTCTCTCTCTCTCTCTCTCTCTCTCTCTCTCTCTCTCTCTCTCTCTCTCTCTCTCTCTCTCCTGAAGACCTCTCTCTCTCTCTCTCTCCTCCTGAAGACCTCTCTCTCTCTCTCTCTCTCTCTCTCTCTCTCTCTCTCTCTCCCTCCTGAAGACCTCCTGACAGACACACAGACACACTGTCACACAGTCATCCTACAGGGACCTGATCACCCAGCGAAGCCTCCCTGGATCAGAAGCTGCAGAGACACAGAAGTGCAGTGCTGTTCTAACAGGGTCCGTCACATGACAGGAGGAAGCAATCACATCTGAACAGCAGAATTCATGTGGATATCCACATAGCTGACAGTATGATCCTAACCCTCTAATTCATAATTGTTCTAGAAATCAAGATACTTTAAAACACATATACAAACAGCACTGAACCACACACACCATAATGCATGTTAAACTACCAAAGCTAAACCACATGATCACACTAAACCAATCACTCACCATAACACACTACGCAAGTGAACACCAAAGCATGCATCCTCTCAACACTGAATCAAACATGGTTCAGTGTCCACCATCGACACTCTGAAATCAATCCGTCAACAATCAAGCAAATAGTCAAACAAAAACACAACAGATCAACAAACCAGCAACACCAACACAAACAGAAAAAACAACACAACAAACACACACAAACAAACAAACAAACAAAGAAACACAAAGAAACAAAGCCGTCCGTGTTGGCCCCCTGTACTCACAGCGTGGTCAGTGTGGTCCTGAGTGTGAGCGTGTTGTAAACAGCAGAACAGACAGCTTCTCCTCAGACTGGGGGATGATGCTCTCCCAGACACTGCTGCTTATGCTGGTCCACGAAGCTAGGCGGAGGAGGAGCCTGGGAGGAGGAGACAAGGGGGGGGGGGAGCGGGGGAATTGAGAGAAACAAGAGGTGGGGAAGGATGGGGAATTGAGAGAGAGAGTCCTAGAGAAAATGAGAAAGAGGGGCAAGAGAGAGAGAGAGAGAGAGAGAGCAGAGAGGGAGAGAAGGAGAGAATGAGAAAGAGATTGGGAGATAGAGAGAGGTAGGGGCACCTGGGGGTTTTGCCGTCCTCTTGTACATAATTGGTACTCTGGTTGGTTGCCAGGGGTAACTAGAGGGAGTAAATACAGGCCGAGGTATCTTCTTCAAACCGCTTGAAGAGCCTGTGAGAGCTTCTATCTTTCAGGTCCATGAAAGCTTCAACAGAGAGGAGTTCACCCGTACGAGTTCTCTCCAGTAGCGGATTCTGTTTTATCGTCAGCATCTGATTAAGGAGACCACAATGTCCCAGATGACCAGGTCCTCTCACACAGGAAGAATACACAGCTCACACAACCTTTTGTTCATGCCTGGTCATCCTTAGAAATTACACTGTTGGTCTTTGACCTGCCTGGTTAAATGAGAGATTCATCAAAGTGTGTGTTATCCATTCTGTACTGTACTAACTCTGTGTGACACTACACATCTGTATGTTACAGTAATGTGTTTCACTGTCTCGGTCTGTTACACTCTGGTGAAGGCCTGGGCCTGGTGGACGACTGAAGTCAAGAGTGAGTGGTGTGTGCGTGTACCGTATGTGTAAGAGCGTGTGTGGAAAAATGCACAAGTGCGTCTGTGCGTGTATATGTGTGTGTATTTGTGTGTGTGTACTGCGTGTATACTGTATGCAGACGTGCGTGTGTGTGTGTATCCTTTCTATACTGTAAGTGTGTGTGTGTCCTTCACCCTGGCTGGTCCCCATTGAGAGTGTCTGTGCCAGATGGCCTGGTCAGGAGGGCTGAGGAGGAGTCTGCGGGGAGTTCAGTCCACCTTCAGACCCTTAAAAACACAACAGGGCCACTAATGAAGATCACAACACAAAAGTAATGACTTCAATAGAAAACCCTGCGACTGATCAACAAACCAGTCTGATTTATTGTGAACTTTTTGAATTGTGAATCAATGAAACGGTTGATGGATGTAATGTGGCCAACACCTCCTGTGCCAGGTGAAGTTAGCAGGGCACAGATAATACGGCCTTATTATAAAGGTGATGGTGTCTGGGGTGTTTGTTACAACCACAGCCTGGATCTGACAGTGCAGTGTGAATCTGAGGGCAATCAACAGCTTGAGCAGAAACAGCAGAGACCCTACTCTGTTGGTGTGGTCTCTCTCTCTCTCTCTCTCTCTCTCTCTCTCTCTCTCTCTCTCTCTCTCTCTGTGTGTGTTTGTAGTTGTCTTTTGTTCAATCTGTTACACCAGCCGGAGGTAATTAATTAGTCTCTGGGAGGAAAGCTTCATCTTTTCTTACCTACACACTTGCACACACACACTTGCACACACACACACTTGCACACACCCACACACACACACATGTCTCCCTCTGTGACACACCATCTATACGTAGGAGGCAGGCTTTGAGAGATAGAGAACACAAGAGATAGAACCAAAGATCAAAGATAGTTTCCAAAATAAAGCTGACACACTCTGTGTGCATGTGTGTGTGACTTTGTGTTGTGCGAAACGTGTGTCCATCTCTGTGCGTCTGTGGTGTGTGTGTGTGTGCGTGAGTCTATGTGTGTATATGCATACATGTTTAGGTGTGTGTGTGTGTGTGGGCCTGGATTGTGCGTGCTCAAGTGATGTGTGTGCTCGGAGCTCTGCCAGCTTTAGCATAAAACAGAGACAATAGACCTCAGGTGATTGAGAAGGTAATGCATGCTGCTTCGACAGAGCAGATCATCACACCTCATGTCATCTCTGGTTGGATGACATGACAAAGGCAACAAAGGCAGCCGTAAGGCAACAGGCAGGATGAAATCACATCTATTTTCATGATAAAGGATGAGCAGCTGGAGGAGACTATTCTTTTACTGGGCATTAGCCTGATAATACTGACGAGAGCTCAAACAGTGCCTCTCTTCGCTTTGGTCTTTCACTCTCCCCCCTCTTTCACACTCATTTTCTTGCCCCCCGTCAATCTCTCTTGTCCCTTCTCTGGGTGACTTTCTCTCTCTCTCTCTCTCTCTCTCTCTCTCTCTCTCTCTCTCTCTCTCTTTTTCTTTTTCTCTCTCTGTGTGTTTTGAAGAACAGCCCAGGGACACCTCAGACTCCTTTTATCTCATTCTCTCTCTTCTTCTCTTCCTCTCCTCCTTCCCCTTCGTCTCTCTGTTTCCTTCATGCTTTGTGTCACAGGATGAAAGACGATGCATTAACCTGCTCCACCTTGAGGACCTCCCACGCATGTCTGGACGGTCAACACTCCCAGACCTCCTTTGGATGGATGGATGGTTGAAAGGATGCGTGTATGGATGTGATGGACAGATGGATATATGACCAGGTTGCAGACGTAGGTACATAGAGAAAAGGGAGAGCGACATCTCCTGGACACATGAGGAACCTTCATCCATTGTTTATTTTAGTTCAAATTTATAAAAATGTATCTTGTGCGATAAAGAAGCTGTTTTATATGAGGTGTTAAAATGTCTGCTGTGTAAAAATCCCCAAATAACATATTTACATAGCACTGGATCTTGGTACTTTACACACAAGAAGAGAGGGTTGAAATAATGTTTGAAATACCAAAAATGAAAAAAGGTAAATACATCCATTCTGATAAGCAGAATTGTGTCACGGTGTGGTCAGGTCTGTCTGTCTAACTGTCGGTTAGACTGCCTGTCTGTCTACCTATCTGTTTGTCTGCCCAGTGTAAAGAAAGTGTTTCCAAACAGGGCGAGCAGGAGAGCACATAAAGATCCATACAAACAAAAAGGAACGTTATACTCTCATGGTAGCTAATATCAAACATATAGAGTGACGGCATAGTGAGGAGTATTGGGAGTGAGCACTGCTAGGTGGTTACTCAGACCGTCAGGCCCTCCAGTCCCAGCCTCGGGTCATGAAAGAGGGGCAGTGGAGAGGGGCGGGAACTCGGCCTCTGTGGTCTCCGTGGTTATGGCCGGCTCTGGTGTCTGCCGGTTGGTTGGAAGGCTCACAGGTGGGCGGGGTCTCCTCCCAGAGCCAGTGGCGAGTGGTGATGGTGCAGGGGGTGGGGCACATGGGTGGAGGATGGGGCGCAGGGGGGTGGGCCGGTGGAGTTGAGCCAGGGGGGAGGGGACAGGACTGCGAGGGTACCTACGGAGGGAGTGGGCGTGGCCCTCAAGTGTGTGGGCGTAGTTGGGCGGGTAACTAAGCCCTGGTTGAACGTGAGGATTCCTCGAGCAGCTCTCATCAAGTTCCTGTGAAGGGGAAACAGGACGTACATATATGAAAACAGGAAGCAGATGTAAACAGGAAGTAGGGGTGAACTAAAACACTCAAGAAACTCTAAATATCAATTATCTTACTTTGGGAATTAAATAGACATAGATTAGGCATTGATACAATTGTCCCCTTGATTCCGTTACCAGGTATTAATATAACATTGAATAGGGTGAGTTATCTGGGATCAAATGTCTAATCTTCATGTGGTACACCAACCCTGGTAGCTAAAAGGAGAGTCACTCACGTCTTCATTGAGCACATAGAGAGCCAGAGGGCTCCTGCGACCAGGATAACCCATTGGTTTAGGAACCACATCCACTAGGAGGAAAAAACAATCGAAAAACAACCACAAAGACAGTTAGCCAGGATTAGAATCCTGAACAAGCCCACTCTGAAACCTGCTAGGGCCTGACCCGACAGCCTACGACTGTCGCAGCTGCTTGGTGAAGGTTGTGTGTTCGAGTCCCGCTCCTCTGGTGTCTTACCATCATGGCCGTTCTCACTCTGCTCCATATAGACAGGGGATCTTTGGATGGCAGACTGGCGCTTCTTTCTGCAAGGAGGGGAACAGAGGGACCGTGTTACACAATGTCACACAACAAGCAGTTACCGTGCGCTATCGTGCTACTAAATGTTACAAAAGCAAGCAGTTATACTGAAGTAACATTATGTCTACCTACACTCAGAGAAGGGAATGAGGTCCCAAGATATCCAAGAGTAAAAGTGTGTGTATGTGTGTGTTTGTGTGCGGCAGCAGGACCATGGAGCTCTTACTTGGAGGGCTTCCAGCAAGCACACACAGTCACCAGGGTGATCAGCAAGAATATGCCCCCGGTGGACAGGATGATGTACAGCGAGCTACGCTCTGCCAGAGAGAGAATGAGAGAGAGAGAGAGAGAGAGAGAGAGGGGGGGGGGGGGGGGAAAGAGTGAGAAAGAGAGAGAGAGAGAGAGAGAGAGAGGGAGAGAGGGGGGGAGAGAGAGAGGGAGAAAGAGAGAGAGAGGGAGAGAGAGAGAGGGCGAGAGAGTGAGAAAGAGAGAGAGAGGGAGAGAGAGCTGGTTGGTTGGAACTGGCTGGTCAGCACAGCAGCTGGATGGTCATGGATGAGCAGTAATGAAGGGGGGATTAGTGATACCCGCAGGAAGACCTTCAGTACCTCTCTGAAGAATCCCTGTCCCCTGCTACAGGCAGCAGGCTCCCACACACTCTGCTCCTCTCCTTACATCTCAACAACCCTCTCTTCCCTACGTCCTAGAGAGGAAGTCTAATCTGAAGATCTGAGATCAGTATCTCCAACAAACACAGATGAAGCCCAGCATGGAAACAAAGAGAATCTAATCAAGCAGTGTGATGTATTTAAACCCCAATCTGTTCTCTGTGAGATGAACCGGCCCTCTGGTGTGTGTGTGTGTGTACTCTGGCGCCACCTACTGTAGACGGTGAGTTTGACAGGCAGGCTCCTCATGCTGCTGATGGGGTTGTCCACCACGCAGCTGTACACGTCATCGTCCGACATCACCACCCGCGAGATGGTCAGCACCTTCTGATCATGTGACAGCTGCAGCCGCGAGTCATTGGCCAGAACCTGGCCCCCCTTCTGCCAAGTGTACGTGGGCTTGGTGCCGTTGTCATGGGAACAGTGAAGATGGAAGAGCTCGGTGAGCTCCAGGACCGAGGAAGCCAACATCTGGATGTAGGGTCTGGTGACTGGGACTGGGTGGGGGGGGGGGGGGGGGGGGGCGGGGGAAGAGAAGAGAAGAGGGTGTTACCACACGACCATCTGGACGTAGCGCCCACCACACCCATGCTTGCGGGCGCCAAAATAATCAGCGCATGCCTACCATCCACGGTGAGATTGATGTTCTTCTCCCCGGTGAAGGTGTCGTCGGTGATGGAGATCTCCACCACGTACGCCCCCTCGTCTGACATCTGCAGGCTGTGGAGCAGCAGGGAGCCGTTGTCGAACATCAGGATCCGGTCGCGGTACTCCGGGCGCAGGTTGCCGATGACGCTGGTGCTGATGGACTGGACCACGGTGACGGGCTTCTCCCGCTCCCGCCGCAGCTGCCACTTGATGACGGGGGAGTCGGAGCTGCGGCTGGTGTAGCTGACGGACAGGAGGGCTTCCCCCCCCAGGGTGCCCCGCACCAGGGGGCTGGGGCAGCTTACGTTCACCCCCAACACCCTGCTGCCTGGAGGGGGGGGGGAACACAGGGTTGGACACGGATCAGACAAACAGTCCAAAACAGGCAGACAGCCCAACAGGCAGACAAACAGTCCCCTAGACATAAACTGCTCTAAGTAAATAATGCACCCTTGAGTCCCACCAAACACTGACATCCAACATGGCTTTAAAAATGAACTTTTTTTCCATCATTTTCTGACTGCCACACCAGGTCATGATGTCCCTGCTGTCACACTGTGTTGATTTGTGTTCCACTAATGTCTTCCCCCTAGTAGACATGGAGGGAAGGTTTGGACTGTAACCCCCGTAGTGTGCTTTACCACCCTGCCTGGGAACCAGCAAAGTCATTCAGCTCACAGTGGTGGAGCAGCCGTATGTCACCTACCTTCAGAGAGAGAAAGAAAGACAGAGAGAAAGAGAGAAAGAGAGAGAGAGAGAAAGAGAGAAGAGAAAGAGAGAGAGAGAGAGAGATAGATAGATAGATAGAGAAAGAGAGAAAGAGAGAGAGAGAACCTGAGAAATGTAAGGAAGAGAGTTAGTACTTTGCACTGCCTTTAGGGCTAAGTGATGGCTGGAGAAAGACATGCTGGGTAACTGGGGGGGGGCATGTGTGTGTGTTCGGGGGGCGCGGTGGGGGCCTGTCTCTGCTCCCTGTTGCGAGTCTGCACCGCATCGCCCCATTGCCCCTGGCAACCATTTGTCTGGCTGACAGGGGTTGCCGGGCCAATGGGACAAAGACGAGGATTGTTGGACTGGTTTCCTCCCAGAAAAAGAATAGGAGAGAGAGAGGGATAGCGAGAGAGAACGCGTTTAAGAGAGATTTAGAGAGAGAGTGAGAGAGAGAGATACAGAGAGAGAGAGAGAGAGAGAGAGAGAGAGAGAGAGAGAGAGAGAGAGAGAGGAAGAGAGAGAGACAGAGAGAGAGAGAGAGAGAGAGAGAGAGAGAGAGAGAGATAGAGAGAGAGAGAGAGGAAGAGAGAGAGACAGAGAGAGAGAGAGAGAGAGAGAGACAGAGAGAGATACAGAGAGAGAGAGAGAGATACAGAGAGATGCTCTTTGTGACTGAGCAGACAGGGACAAAGACACAGGGTCTAGTGATTCTGTTAACAGCAGCGTGACACAACCCAACACACAGCAACACAACCCGCCGTCCAGGCCTGCTTGAACCAGCTGTCCGGATCCAACCAGGTTCTCCCAGGTCTCTGCCTCATCCTATCCCCTCAGATAACAACAACAAAACTCCGGACAACCTATAATACTTCACCTACACATCCCCCTCTTCTGCCCCTGCCCCAACCTCAGTCCCGCCCAGCCCTAGCCTCAACTCCAATCCCAACCCTTGGCCCTGCCCCTGCCCCAGCCCAACTCCTGTCCCTTCCCCCAGCCCCCAGCTAGCCTGACAACAGCCCAGCCCAGCTTGGCCCTTTCCAGCCCAGCTGCAGGCCTGAATAGAGCTGCCTTTTGGAGCCCGTCCACCCAGCAGCGAGGCAATGCCAGGACAGTATGCCCAACAACACCAACTGGGATTTACTGGATTCTACATCACTTACTCACAATATGAGACTTTACTCATCAGCTCAGACAAAGTGCTCAAGAAGTGTGTAATGTGGAGAAATGATTTTTAATTTGCAAGTTATTTAGCTTTAGAACAAAGAAGGTCATTGTGAATTTAAACAGCTTTGTTATTGATTCCTATAAAACAACATCCTTCAAGTTTGTCTGTACATTTGCAGGCCTCCGACAAAACACCTCTCAACTTTACAAACTTCACTTAGTGAATGTAGTCTCCTGAGCAAACACACAAACCAAACAAATCCTCAAGTGTTGTTCTCGTCCAAAGTTGTGTCTGAGTTGGAACGTCTGAGCAGTAGTTACCTGAGGGGAGAAGCAGAATCAGAAGGAGGAGTCGAAGGCCAGACAGATGAGCTGGATAAGGGCTGTGTGTGTGTTGGTCTGCAGAGGCGCTCTCCTCCTCAGTCTTCATCTTGGGGTTGCTGAGTATCTCTCACGTCGCCCAAACATGGTTTAGCTACTCCAGACACGTCTCTCTCTCCTCTCCTCCGCTCCTCTCCTCCTCTCTCCTCCGGGCTGTTCTGCCTGAGGACTGTCTGCTTTACTGGTCTGCCAGCCTGCTCAGTGCCCCTCTCTCTCCCTCCTCCCCTGCTCTCCTCTGTTCCCTCTCTCAACCCTCCTAACAACAGCCCTGTGTGTGTGTGTGTGTGTGCGTCTGTGTGTGTATGTGTTGCCTGTGTGTGTGTGTTTTCTGTGTTGCCTTTCTGTATGTGTTTGTTGCCTCTGTGTGTGTGTGAGTGTGTGCGTGTTCCCTCTGTGTGTGACAGACGTAGATGGGCCCTTCTGTTCTACCTCATCACGGGCTTCCGGACCTAAGAGTGCAGGACAAGTTGTTTTGTTGATCTCTGTTTCTGTCTAACTAATTTTTACTTCCTGTTTCAGCTGAAATGCATCGCTCTGTTTCCGGACTAAATCACCCATATCCCAAATTATCTAAGCATCAATCTTCAGATAGTTTAGATTGGAGATACAAGGAATGGAAGCAAACAATAGCGAACGGCAAAACAAATTGATTCAGTTGCTTTCCTGGAATCCCCGCAGAGGTGCACTCCAACTGAACTAAAGCGTCTCTGGAAAGAATCTACTTGAAGTTCTGAAATGAATGGGCCTTTAAAAAAACAACCACCTCCCCTGCCTCTTCTAAGCACCCTCTCCACCCCCCCCCCCCCCGACCCCCTCCAAAGACTGACAATAAGCCCTCGATTTATTGCTCTGTTTTCAATTCCTACTGCCGAGCAACAGCTCTTGTGCGCGCACACACAGACACTTACTTGGGTACACACACACATGCACACACACACCCGTATCCTCACACACACAGTCCACACATGCACACACACACCGTATCCTCACACACACAGTCCACACATGCACACACACCGTATCCTCACACACACAGTCCACACATGCACACACACACCCGTATCCTCACACACACAGTCCACACAGGCACACTCCTGTCGAAAGGGAAGAAAAAACATGCCGTGTTGTTTCCAGAGTGCCCTCTAGGTGGCGCAGTAAGAACAGCAAACAACCAAGTTCTGAACGGACCAGGAGGACCTGCTCTGGGAAGGCACAGATCAGACACACCACGACACATCTCATCACGGCTGATCTTCTTCTGCTCTCAGCGGCTGTGCTGCCCCGTGCAGTAAACCCATCTGTCTCTCTGACTGCTGCAGGATGAGCGGGTGTCTCGTGTCGCGGCTCGTTTCGGATGTGTCAGAGTTCATGCAATACCCCGAGTGTCACTTTATGTCTCGTCGGATCAAAGTGAGGCCGCAGGCCACGTCTGTGGGATTGATGGTGACACACGTGAGCATGAGAGGGAACTCACCCACAATCCTCGGCACTACATGGAGGAGGAGGAAGAGGAGGGGGACGAGGAGCAAGAGGAGCAAGAGGAGTGAAGAGGAGAAGCAGAAAGAAGAAGAGGAGGAAAAACAAGAGGAGGTGGAAGGAGGTGGAAGAGGAGGAGGGGTAGAAGAATGAAGAGGGGGGGGGGAGGAGGGAGTCTGAGAGAGCTACAAAGAGAGCAGTGATCAGGAGTTAGACGAATGTCACTCAGGTCAACTGCAGCTGCTGGAGTAAATCTCCCAGAGTGCTTTGCTCTCATCCCTTTCCTCTGTACTCCCCTCAGATCAAAGTCCGGGGCCACGCTCTCACACTGCCCGGGGGCATGTTGGGTAACGGTGGCCCACCCTCTGGCCTCTCATCTTCTAAAGGCTCTAAATCAGAGAGAATCGTTCCACGTCGATGGAGAGGATGAGAAAATGGCAATGGGGTGAGAGAGGGGAATAGAGAGAGAGAACATGTGAGTGTTTGTGTGTCTGTGTGTGTGAGAGAGAGAGAGAAAGAGAGATAATATGTTTGTGTGAGAGATTGAGAGAAGGAAGAGAGTACAGTATCTTCACTGTCATGACACCTCGTGTGTGCCTGCGTGATCGTGTGTGACTCAGACTGTCATCACACGGAACCTGAACAACACAGGAACACGCGTGAGATGCTGTCATTTCAGGGTTATGATGGCCATTACCTCAGATTCCCTCAGAAAGTGTTACTGTCAAACTTTCATCCCATATAACTTCAGACTGATTTCTTATGATTATCCTACTTCTTTCCTGCCACGGAGTCAGGTGGAAGGACAGGCGGGAGGGAGGGAGGAGGATGGGGAGGAAATGGAGGGAACAATGGTTCACAAAGATGTTTTGATTCTTCCCAATAGAGATATAGTCAATAATCCAATGGGTTTTTGTTGTTTTCTAAACCAGTTGTGTGTCAAGCAAAAACTAATCTAAGTTTCATTGTGTTCAACATGAGACCTACTTATACCCTCCAAACAATTTTTCAAATTTAATTTACAGCTTCCTGGAGGTGGTATGCTATGTTTAGAGGTGTGTGGGTGTGTGTGGGTGTGTGTGGGTGTGTGTCTGTGTGCATTTGTGGCTGTGTGTGTGTGTGAGAGAGTGTAGTGTGTGTGTGTGTGTGGATGTATTTCGTATCGATTCTTTACCAGCAGTAATTAAACTGAGCTGACAAGCTCATATGGAGCCATCAGAGGCTGAGTTTTGCAAAAAGAAGGAGAGAGAGATGCATTAGAAGGGAGAGGTATGTAGATGGAGGGGTGAGAGAAAGAGAGGTGGATGGGGGGAGGAGGGAAGATGTGGATGAGGAAGAGCTGTCTTGCCTTTGTGTTGCCATGGAGAAAAGCAGTTTTATGTCTGTTAGTTAAATGAAGCCGTCCCTGCTGCTGCAGCTGGTGATGGAACCCTGAGCATGTCCATTATGTGTGTTTGTGTTGGTCTGCGTATGTCTGTACCAGACTGCCTGAATGTGTGTGTGTGTGTTGTGTGTGCTGTGTTGTGCAGGGCTGGAGCTCAGATGTGTGTGGGTGTGAGCGTGGGAGAGCTGGGAGTCTGATAAAGCTCCTGCTCATTTCTCACTTCTAGCCTCTCTCTCACCCTCTACTTAGCCCATCTCTCAGGCTCCCTCCCAGCCTCTCTCTTAACCTCTTCCCTGGCCTCTTCCCCAGCCTCTCCCCGGGTGTGGGAGGGTAGACTGCCATGCACCTGTTCGCATGGTAAACACACAACCAAGCCATCAGAGAAGGAGACACACCACCTGACACTAATCGCAGCACTTTGATCCTGAGCCTGTGCAGTGACAAAACACAGCAAAGCCACGCTGACTTGTATGCATGTGTGTTTGTGTGCGTGTCATCGGATGCGAGTTATTCCTGAAGTTTCCCTGGAGACCGTATCCATCGATGTGGCTCTGCTGCTCTGCAGCCTGGTTGTTTACACTCTCCAATTAGCAGCCGTGTTCAGAGTACAGGAAGCTGCCGTCATGGCTGAACAGGAGTGCAGCTGTCTGGAGAGTCACTCTCCTTTCAGGATCACAATTCCTTCGAGTCCGAGCCGGTCGAGTCGATACAGTGACGCACTTTTGAGTTCCACTCCATCGACCAAGCAAAAGTCATTAAAATCTTTGAGCATTGCCGGTGTTATTTCATAAATGACAACCGACTGGGTTATCAATGACATGGCAGGAGTCCTCAAGTCGTGGGCACCTCAGTGCTGGGCTGTCCAGTCAACCTAACTAGCCTGACCTTCTAGGGAGGATTAAATAAAGAAAGTGAAATGTTTCCCAGGATTGATGAGGTTAATGATGTGTACACTATGGCTCCATGGCTCCAGGTAGACAGCAGTGTATATTTTATTCATGGTCTCTATATGGTCCTCATTAGCTGGTAAGAACCCCCAGTGGGTTTGCCCAAGTCCCTGGCTTCCACTTACAGAGACACAGAAGGGCAGACTGTAGGGTAAGCCTGCCCTAGGGCTGGCCTCAATGTAACATTTACCATGATGTCACCAAACAGGAAATGATATAGATACATTACAACCCCCATTTTCTCAGTTTGTCTTACAATACTGTGTGACCCTAGAAACTTGGGTTTACTTCCTGTTTGTTTAGGAAGCTTTAGTGTCAGTGGTGGCCTTGACAACCAGGTTGTGACGGTAGGCACCAGGGAGTGTACAGATCCAGCTAACAGCACGAGATGAGGATGACCATTGGCTGAGCAAGGCAGGAAGTGATGCAACATAGAGCAAAAGGCTAGACCTCAGCTGAAATCTATTTCCAAAGAAAATCTGACATTGAAAGCTCAGTGCTAGGTCTAGCTAATACTAAGAACTTTCCATTACAATGACCAACAGAGGAAACCAAATAGACAGATGTTTAATAGATTTATTTAAGTACAGCGATTACAATCAGAGCCTTTATTTAATTCAACACAAAGCATGACAACACAGTGCACACTCACAGGAATCCAAACATCTGATACACCTGATTAATGTCCAACATTTTATACAAAAACACACGTGAACACCCATCAAAACATAAACCAAAGCTACTGCACGTCTCTAAGGATAGGTTGTATGCGAGAGTCTGAGAAATAAACCAACTGCATGCTTACTTTGCTGGAAGATCAGATTTGTAGAAAATTCTGAAGTTAACTAAGGAACGGCAAAAGAATATTTGTGCTTTGAAAGACAAAATCACTGCAAATCATTATCTAGATCCTATAACCTGTAATTAAATACAAACATAATAATACAGTATTCATTATGGTAATAATCATTTATGAATCATACAGTTTGGTGCAGCGAAACTGCGAAATAAATACGGATTAGGCTTCACACGAGCACTAACAATAACGAAAACAAAACAATCATTCAAGCCGTTTGTAGGATAAGTCTAACGATGATGCACACCAGCTGTCTGGTGATCCTACACAGACATCTGAAACATGCCCTGTTTAGCTAAAGGAGGACATTCATTTTCACATTCACAGATCCTCATCTAAACTAGCACACTAGCAGAAGTTTCACAAGTACATGCAGTGAGTTGCAAGATCTGGGTCAAAGACAGACACATCCACGCTGATGAGGCTTCTGGAAGCGGGAGGGGTGTTGGGGTTCACACACTCAGATGATGCACAGCGGCCCTCCGCACACCGGATCACGCTCCACTGGGTTTTTGTGGTATATAGAAAGTTGCTCCCCGGGTATAAAGGTATGCCTGAGCCAGCCAGCCAACCAACAATGCTTCTCTACCTCCTCCCCCTATCCTCTCCTCTCCTCCCCCTCTACCTTCCTCTTTCCCACTCCTCCTCTTCATCCAGGTCAGGGCCGTCACTGCTCTGGCACAGATGTGTCTTCCAGCTCTACGCCCCCTGATCCTCCGGGCTCTGGAAGTAGAGCAGGCAACATTTTAGCGGTGCAGATGGTGAGTGCACTCATATAGCCTCTGAAATGAACAGTCCTATCTAAATGAAAATTACCTGGAGAAATCTACTAAAAGTTACAAAAACATAGGGATGGCAGGATAGACAGTAACACTAGGAGGTTTAGATCAGAATGTTGTGGTTTACAGAAGAACTGGAAAGAATGTTGTGGTTTAGAATAGTAGGTTTTAGGATCAGAATGTTGATATACCGTCAGAATGTTCCGAGAGAATCTGAATGTTGTTGTATAGAATTAGAATGTTGTGGTATGGAATCTAAATGCTGATGTTTAGAATGACAATGGTTTGCATAGAATCAGAATGTGATAGAGGAACGGAATGTTGTGGTTTAGAATCAGAAAGCTGCAGTAGGGAGACAACATCTTTCAGTGAAACCACGTGGTCAAACCTAAAATAGACTTACCATATCCAGTTTACTGTAAACTGGATATGGTAAGCCTACTTTAGGTGTATGATGGAATTAACCTGCCCCAGAGAAAGGGGGTATCCTCCAGTGGGAGGGGCTAATGCTCCATCCTGCTATGACAGGTCCATTAATTCTCCTTGCTCTCCCAGGGATAATGCACCTGAAGTTAAAAATAAACCCCTAACTAAGATGCCTTTCTCCTGGCCGGCCTACCTGTCTGCAAGGACTGTCTGTCTTCTCGCCTGTTTGTCTACACACCTGTCTGTCTGTCTGTCTGCTTGTCTGTCTGCTCCCTAGGCTTTTAAACTGCTTTAACTGCTTCAACTGCTTATCTATCAGCCTGTCTGTCTGCCTGCATACCTGCTTGTCTCTTAGCCGGCCTGTTGACCTGGATCCAGGAAGGAGGGACTCAGGGACACTCTTCCCTCCACCAAGGACATGATGTTACACGGTGGTTCCACCTACAGTAGGACTGAACCCTGGGATCTGCAGTTCTGAGCAGATCACGACAGTATAGCTGGTGCAGCTCCAGTAATGCATACCCATTCTCTTTCCTCGAAGCCTTCTAGAAACATTCATCCTCCCTCCTCCAGTCGCCCACCACGCTTGTCAAATATGTCAGAGGCTCACAGGTTTAACTGCCTCCGTAGCTTCTATTCAAACCATACAGCAGCCAACGGTGCTGAATGCCAATCAGGAAAGACACACAGGCACTGTACATCACTGTTAATCTGTATGACCTTTATGTGATGTTGATGTCATTTGCTGTATAAATGTTGCCATAAACAAGACTGCTGTATGATAAACACATCTATACCCTTTATTAATCTCTCCATCTCTCCCTATACTTTATCTCTGCATCTCTTCCTACCCTCCATCTCTCCCTACCCTCCATCTCTCCCTACCCTCCATCTCTCCCTACCCTCCATCTTCTCCATCAACATGACAACCCCCTATTGAAACTTCACAGTTGTGTTCATTAATAACCAGTGAATAAAAGGTTTAACGGTAAGTTTCCATCAGGCTCTGGGGCCCTTGTGGAGTAATTAGAGAATGTAACAGAGCGCAGCACAGAGCTTACAGTGAACTGGATCGTTAGGGAGCGCTAATAGGAGTATTTAATAATGGATGCCGTTGAAATGGGCTCCATGCTGGGTCTTGGGGGAGATGAAGGTGTGCGTCTGCATCATGGCAGCAGGTTATTGGCAGGCTCTGGTGGAGACTATCACTCAGCTCTGCTAAACCAGGATAATAAGGTGATCAGGCACGGGGTATACATTAGCTGGATGTTTGACAAACCTGGCAACCCGTCCTAGAATTACTTTGCTGTTTATTAATCTGTTTTTTTCCATTCTTGTGTTCTCGTGAACTTGTTTGACGTCATCTTTCATGACCAAGTACTGTTCCAAGCCAAAGAACACAACTGACCAAGAATGGAAAAAATGCCCAGATATGTTCTTGATCTGCCCTTTTATCGAAGATGTATAGGTTGGTGACTTGGTCAGCGGGAACGCATGTGATTTCCATGAGGATGTCATTGCATTGCTTTCTCCATCCTCACAATCTTGCAAGACCATTCTCATCAAGAAAGTTCTTCTGAAGAACACAAGTCCTTAGTCATTGTCTCTCTAATCCACTGTGTGACATCTGACCCCTGGATATGGAACATGGTGGCAGTCAGTGCTTTTTCACCTCTCATTCTCAAATCTCAAGTTAATGACAGTCCGACCTGTCCCCCCCTAGCTGATTTATTAGGGTCAGTACTGAATCACTGACCTGTCCCCCCCTAGCTGATTTGTTAGGGTCAGTACTGAATCACTGACCTGTCCCCCCCTAGCTGATTTGTTAGGGTCAGTACTGAATCACTGACCTGTCCCCCCCTAGCTGATTTGTTAGGGTCAGTACTGAATCACTGACCTGTGTCCCCCTAGCTGAGTTGTTAGGGTCAGTACTGAATCACTGACCTGTCCCCCCCTAGCTGATTTGTTAGGGTCAGTACTGAATCACTGACCTGTCCCCCCCCCCCCCTAGCTGAGTTGTTAGGGTCAGTACTGAATCACTGACCTGTCCCCCCCTAGCTGAGTTGTTAGGGTCAGTACTGAATCACTGACCTGTCCCCCCCCTAGCTGAGTTGTTAGGGTCAGTACTGAATCACTGACCTGTGTCCCCCTAGCTGAGTTCTTAGGGTCAGTACTGAATCACTGACCTGTTTCCCCCTGGCTGCCGTTGAGCGTCTCCCCAGAGCTGCTCACCTCCTCGCCCGCCTTCTCATCCTCCGGCTTCATCTTCTTCCTGGTCATGTGACCGCGGAAGCCGGCCTGGATCTTGGCGGCGGCTTTGTTGGCCTCAGGGTCGTCCAGGGGGATGTCCATGATATCCTCCTCCTCCTGGGGTGCGCTGCACGGCTCCTGGTCCACACACACATGCCGAAACACACACAAGCACACACACGTGCAAACACACAGACATAGACAGGTACACACATACACCAAAGTCAATGCAATCCTCATCTGAAGTGCATCCCAGGAGAAATATAAGGGCTAACACACAGTACATCACACACAGAGCCTATGAATACTGTAGTGATCTCCATGGCTCTGGACACCAGGGGGCTGTAAGCCTTCTCAAACCAAACTAACCAAGTCATTAAATCCTGCTTTGGACTGCTCAGGAGTCACTTCTGGTCTCTCATTCCAACTCTATTTCTCTACCTCTTCTCCCTAGCCTCTGCTCCAGCCTCTCCTCCTCAGCCTCGTCTCCAGCCTCTCCTCCCTAGCCTCGTCTCCAGCCTCTCCTGCAGCATCAACTACTCAGCCTCAGCTAAGCAGCCTCATCCATAACCTCATACACTGCTGTCCAAGCCTGGCTGAAAAACCTGTCAAATACTTGCAGTGCATTTGATTAATCTTACGTGGTGCAGTGAGCTGAATGGATTAGTCCCATAAAAGCCAACTGTGACACAAATCAAACTCACTTGTGCATTCAGTTATTATGTAAGTAACGGGTTTATCAAATAAATACACGTCTCTAAATGTTATAATAAATCCAATTTCATAGATTTGTATTAACCCCCCTGCATGACAGTGCAGAACACAATCTTATTTCTGAGGTTGGCCTTAGGGAAGGCGGTAAGGAGGGGTGAGGTGAGGGGTAGGAGGTAGGAAAGGAAGAAGGAGGTAGGAGGAGGGAAGATGGAAGGTTCTTTTCCTCTCCACCTCATCACGACAGTGAAGCCCAGCTTGACAAGCCTGCTCCCCTGGGCTGCCCCTCCTCCTCAGCCCCCCCCCCCCCCCCTCACCACCACCTCTCACAGACAAAGCTGCCTGTCTGTCACCCAGTCAGGCTGCTCTGAGCAGAGCTCTGTGTAGGTGTGTGACCACCCACCTGTACCCTGCATTTCTAAAGTACCCCCCATAACACACACACACACACCCTCCCCTAAAAGAGTCCCAGACATATGCCAGCTCTCTGCTCTCTGTCCTGGCTGTCTCACACAGCAGGCATGGGTTGGGGGTGTGGGGGGGGGGAGGGGGTGTGGGGGGGGGGACTTGGCATCTATAACACCTTGATTTGGAGAACAGAAAAAAAAGCTAATCTAAGTTTCCTTTAAGAAAGCTGACTGTGTATTTACTGATGTGGTCAGACGAGACTTCTACAGTGGTAAGTTACGCTGTTGATCTGACAAGGTCGATGCGTTCCACGTAACTGTCGTGTGTGAGCTTCCAGCGGAGGTCAGCAGAGTTTGAACACCTGGATCAGAGCTTCCAGGTGAACTTCTACTTCTACACATAGCACAAGCTGACACAGCGCTACCCCGTACAGACCTGCAACTTCTGCTAATCCTCCACCTTTGTCAAGCACAACACAACCGCAAAACCATGCAACAGCTCCATGAATGGAACCCCAAAATGCTATACGCAAAACTGAAATACTGTGTATCCATGAAAACACGTGCCTGAAAAACTGCATCTAGTGAGTATGCCTTTCTTGGGTACCTGCTATTACTGTCTAAAAGATATGAGAGAATGGTACTCACATTATGGCAGTCCATGATGACCAGACAGATCAGAGATAGCAGTCTATAGTTGAGCTGACCCAATATGCTTTCTGTCTACTGTACTCTGGGCTCACTGAGATAACTCTCCAACTCTCTCTCTCTATTCCGCTCTCTCTCTATTCCTCTCACTCCCTCTCGCATGAGTCTAAACTACAGATGCCTTGCTCCACTGAGAAAGAGAGAGGGAGGGAGGAGGAGGAAAAGAGAGAGAGAAAAGGGAGGGAGAGAGGAATGGAAAGAAAGATAAGATGGAGGGGGAAGGGAGAAGAACAGGGTGGGAGGGAAAGTGAGACCTCCCACAAACAAAGCACACACCGTGGTGGTGTGTTTGGCTCATTAAGGTTTGGCAGCACGCTGTGCTCAGCGCCAGCTGAGGAGAGCGTAGCGTGGTGAGACGGACCAGTCGTGAGTTCACCAGCGAATAAGAACCTTTAATAAGTCTTTGAGTTGTGTAGCGATGTGTTACCATGGAGGGCGGAACTCAGACTGGCTCAGAGAGAGACAGAGAGGGAGACAGAGAGAAAGATCATTTCATTTTGAATTGAAAGTGAATTGAGAGGCAGAGAGAGAGAGAGAGAGAGAGAGAGAGAGAGAGAGAGAGAGAGAGAGAGAGAGAGAGAAAGAGCAAGTTATGGCATCAGTCAGAGTTGAACTCACAATGACTGCCCTCTCCCTACTTTCTACTGGGTCTCTGCAGGCTGGAGAGGGCAGCAGTCACACCAAATACACCTGCTTCACAGCATCCACACATCACAGGACAGATGGCCCAACACTGTTCACTTTCATTCTGTCATACTGATTTTCTTCAGAGAAAACTGTGAAGACATCTCATGGTTTACCGAGAGGTGTGATAAATTGATTAGAGAGAGAGAGAGGGCGAGTGAGAGAGCGACAGAGAGAATGAGCTCTAACTAACAACCTTCTGCATCCCTCAGCTCATCCCAGCTGGCATGGCCGCCCACACTTCTCCTGCCCTCAACGAGGCATGGAAGGAAAAACAGCACGCACACACACATACACACACACACACTCTCGCGCACATGTTCACACATTGGTCTAACTTAATCTATGACATGCCTGTCACTTCTGTGCCAGCTCTTTGGACAAGATGGTGTTTATCTCACGACAAATGGGTCATGCTTGGTTTCAAAGACCTGACTTGAGGCATAAATCAAGTGATTTAATAGTCGGTTCACGGGCACTGTGTTGACGAGGTAATGTCAACCATTAATATCCATATGAAAAAGGCATACATAATGTATCGATGTGTTGTGCAACAGTGGCAATTAGCCTCCTTCAAGTTAAGGATGGGTGTGCTGAAGAATCGATGTGCTTGCCAACAGATGGAGATGTGTGAATTTCCCTGGGAATACAGCGGTGTACTGTTCCAGAACAGGACAACGTCACTGGACAAGACACCTGATACAGGTCATAGCAAATGACCTACATGTGAGGGAGAGAGAGAGAGAGAGAGAGAGAGAGAGAGAGAGAGAGAGAGAGAGGGAGGGAGGGAAGCAAGGGGGCAGAGAGGAAGGTAGGGGTTGTGAGGAAGAGAAAAAGGAGGCAGCAAAAGAAAGAAGGGTGGTGGGGTACTTAAAATGACACAGAAGATCAAAAGAGCAATTTTGGCAGAAGAGTGAGACAGCACAAGAGCAGATAGGAAAGTTCTGGTGTTTACGGCTACCGCGCAAAGTACATGAACTAACTATCCACATCACCATCTTCCATCTAGTCCCTGACAAAACGCACAGGGGGAGAAGGATGGGAGAGAGTTTCCATGGTAACCCCATCTCCCTAACTCCCAGTTGGAACCTAGAGACTTAGTGAGAAGGGCTGGGTGTGACAATAGCTAAACTCACTATAACTCACTAAGAAAACAAAGGCATCAATCACAGCCACTGTGTGTGTCTGTCCTAGGACAGACACACACAGACACACGCAAGTACACACTTACAAAAACCACCACACACAAAAACACACTCACACGCACACGCACACACACAACTGATACCAAATGCTATGAGAAATGTGCCTAGTTGAAGATGTGTTTGGTAATGTGCTTTAGCCTTCCTCAGAGTGACATTCAGAGTGTACCCGGCACATTCAGTACGTCATCTGAACGCCAGACTATTTTGGGTCTGTGTTCAATCACCCAGGCTCTGGAGAGCCAGCCGGAGCTGCTGCAGAGGACCACAGTGATGATCAGAGGCGTCCTTGAAGGCTCTATGTAGGCTAGGGTGTGGTGCAGCCCTGACACAGGAAAGAGAGCAGCAGTCTGCAGCCAGCCTGGCAGAGGACCAGGGCAGGGGTCTACACCTGGTGGGTCTAAACTAGGTGATTTAAATCAGGAGGGACTGTGTTCTAAACCCGATGGGACTGGGGTCTAAGATAGATGAACAGTCTTAACAGGTCTATGCAGTCTAACTAGGCATTTACAACAAAAAAACTGTGAGGCAGTGTTGGGTATATTTTGAGACCTTCCTGTCAAGAAACCAAGGCCTTTTACGAGTCAAGCCTTTCTAAAGGCTTTCTTTCTCTAGTGTGTGAGAGATTTGACCACTCAAAACAAGCTCATCGTGTCGTGTGGAGCAACAAACACACCACACACAGCAGTGCTGTTGTGGAGAGCTCTACCTTCTCACCAGCCTCTGCCTCCACATCCTCCTTCAGGACTACGTCTCCCAGAAGCTTTGGCTCTTGGTGCTCCTCTTCAGCCGGGCCTGTACTCTGCGAGGATGGGACTGTGACCTCATCACCAACAGGGCTCAGATTGTCCTGCTCTTCAGGTTCCGTTTTTCCATCCTCTGTGGGCACTGGTGTTTCTGAGGCCTGCTGTTCCATTGTGTCCTCTTCTTTCTCCTCCTCCTCTCGCTTCTCCTCCAGTCTTATCTCCTCCTCCTTCCCCTCCTCCTCTCTTCCCTCCTCCTCCTCTCTCCCCTCCTCCTCTCTTCCCTCCTCCTCTCTCCCTCCTCTCTCCCCTCCTCCTCTCTCCCCTCCTCCTCTCTTCCCTCCTCCTCTCTCCCCTCCTCCAGTCTTATCTCCTCCTCTCTCCCCTCCTCCTCTCTTCCCTCCTCCTCTCTCCCCTCCTCCTCTCCTGGCAGCCTATCCTCCCTCCCCCCCTCCCCCTCCATCTCACGCCCTGCTTCGTCCTCTGTCTCGCTCAGGTCCAATCCAGTTGTTTCCTGTGCACCCATTTCCTTCTCGTCCCCCTCCTCACCCGCCTTCTCCTCCTCCACCTCCCCTTCTGCCTCGTCAGTAGTTTCCTCCTCCTTCCCTGAGACATCTAAAGGATCGGACACATCTGTCCCCCTCCTCTCCACATCCTCCCCACCCGTGGGTGTGTCTTCCCAGACTCCCTCCGGTCTCCTCTCTGTCCCTGCTGCTGTCTCGTGGGGGGCTTCCAGCTCCCCAGTACTCTCTGATCTCCCTTCGCTGTGATCGTCGGCCGCACCCTCTTCCTTCTCATTGCTATACAGAAGATGCGCGCTCTCATCCGCCTTCATCACGTCGTGCTCTCCCTCATCGTCACGGCGATCTGTGTCATCGTCCAGGTCTTTCTCGATGCCTGTGTGGGCATCATCGTGAGGACTGGCCCTCTCTACAGCCCCAGCCCGGACAGGGTGGTCCTCTGCAGGCTCTGTCTCAGCGCTGGGCTCCATCGCCTCATCCTGGCTCTGGAGGTGCCCGTCACCCTGGTCTGGTGCTGCCATCTGATGAGGTCCAGTGGTGTCCTCCTCGGTGACATCCTCTGGAGCCTGGACCTCCCCCAGACCTTCTTCCAGGGTCTGGTTCTCGTCACGGACCTCAGAGCCCTCCTCTGGACTGTTCTGGACCGATCTCTTTGCATCTTTGTCTGCAGCTTCAGGTGTGTGCTGATGAATATCACCAGCAGTGGGCGCACTTTCAAGTGTTTCCCGTGAGTCTTCTCCTTGGAGACAAGGAGAAGAACAAGGAGAGTCTTCTCCTTGTTCCTCCTCCAGCACTTTCTCTGAGTGGCGCATCACTTCCTGTAGGTTGGCATCAGGGGAGGAAGGTTGACCAGGTGAAAACGGCCCGCGGCCTTCCTCCATCAGAGGTTCTGAGCTGTCATGGGCCGCAAAGATCTCTTCTTCATCCTTCAGGTCTTGACTGAAGCCAGGCTCACCAGCGCCTCCTGCAGGTTGTCTTGCTGCCTCTCCAAGCTCCTCAGCACAGACGTCCACCCCAGCCAGCCCAGGGAACGAGGCCTGCCTGTGAAGCTCCGCCCACTCTTCCTCCTCCTCCTCCTCCTCCTCAGACATGGCCTCCTGCCATCCTAACTCTGGTTCTTCTCCTCCCTCTTCCGTCGTCCTCAGTCCTCCAGAGCCCCCGTCCCCGTCGGCTGCCCCGCCGAAGGAGGCCGGCTCGTAGACCTCAGCCTCAGACTGACCTCCATCACGTCCTTGGTCAGTGTCCGCCGATTCCTCCTCTCCTTCCTCCGTCCACCCTCTTCCCTCGTCAGAGAGGTCGCCTGCGTCCGGCAGGCCTCGGCCTGCTCCCTGTTGGGAGAGAGGCGGGCTGGCGGGGACGACATCTTTGTTTGTGACGTCCTCCTTCTCGTCTGAACCTTCACTCTCCGACAGCTCGGAACTCTCCCCGCCCACAGCAGGACTGTTCTTGGCTTCAGATAACTCTATCTTCTCCCTGCAAAGGTGTGAATACACAGTACAATATGTTTCATGTAACAAATGTTTTATTAAATTCACTGTAATTCACTACATGGCTTCATTCTATATTATAGTCTACCTGTGGTGATTCCCTGCCTTGTCCTGACCATAGTCTTCCTCATCGCCTTCCTCAGGATCTCACAACTGCCCCCCTGGTGTCTGGCTCTTATCCTAAAGTCTAGTTAATCTGTCACATTCTGAATTTCTGTTTGTCTGATCTCACCTCCTTTCAACCAACAATACAGTCCTACAGTCATCTGTGGCTGATTACCAATATGCAATATCTAAGGTAGCTTCGCTCTCTCAGGTCGCAACATTGATCGGCAGGACAAAGTATCTCATTAAAACCACATTTATTAAATATTTATCCAATTCTCTAAGCTCATTCCTATTCTGTCACTCAGTCGCCTGCTGGCTCTCAGCTCCAGTGTGGCTTGAGCAGTGAACTCACAAGGCTGGCTCACTTCAGCACAGCCAGGACACTCACTCTGAGCTGACACTGTTCAGGGAGGCATCGGCTGGGACTTTGGTTGGACTGAGGCCCCTTGAAGACTGTGGAGGACAAGAAACGGATTACTGATGACAGGCCTACAGTATGTTACAGTATTATATTTGAGTTTCATGACACATTGAAATCTATTGGCAATGCATATGAATAATTAATTAATAATTTGTTGATACTGATAATACAGTACATTACTGCAGTGTAAAGGGACAAAGAAAAACGTCATGAAAAATACCTTGAATGAATGGTTGTTGTAGAATCTGTCTTCAAGTTTGGCAGCCCACTCTGCAGGGTCCATGCCACTCTCTGCATCAAAAATGTAAACCCCCCAAAAATCGAGTGATTTCTGAGTAAAACATGATCATTAGCAAGACCGTTGAGAAATAACCAGTAGGCGGGACTAGTTACCTTCTCTTTCTTTGAGAAGAGCTTCGAAGTACAGGGCAGCGAAGGTTGGGATGTCTTGAGGCTGGTCTCGCAGAACCTCTTTAGCCAGAAGTTCCAGAATGCTTCCAAACCCGCGGGGAACCCGCAAGTGGGTGTTCGAGAAGGGAACAGACATCGTCCCACTACTTCTGGCTACTTTAGTACGTGAGGCTCACGACTGTCCCTAGCACACGCTAGTAAACTGAATGCATTAGGGGGACCAAGTTTCAAAATGTGCATTCAGTACAAATAGTCTTTTAACTATTTAATAAAGTTAATGGGCTAAAAAGTTGTTCTGTACTCCGATGATGTTAAGCTAGGCCATCACTTACAGTAGCCTACTCTACAGCACACTAGTAAACCAAGACCTTCAGTTTGTGTATTTCATTTCGGATCAAAACATCAACAAACCCTGTCGCTATCTAGACAGACAGTAACTGCACTTTATCTACGTTGTAGGCCTTTACAAACTTACCTTTTATGCAGTTAGTAGCAGTATTGCATAAAAACTTTAACTGCTTTAAACTGTTCTGAATGAACAACTGCCAGTACGATAGTGTTGTTGTTAATGCTTGTTGCTAGGCAACGCGTGGAGGTACGGACACCGAAAAGGCTCAAGTAAATGAGGCAAAATAAAAAAACGTTAGGCTCTTGTTTTTATTTACCTTTAATTGACAAAACAAACACCAAAAAGAGACCACGAAGACTCTAATCCATTCATGAAACAGTTATATATCGTCACATCACACCCATCTTATCAGTCTAAGAACATATAAGATTAAAAAAAAAAAAACATTTACACAAAAAAATGTACAGGAAGAAAATAATAATATTTGGGAATACTATGTGAGTGTGCGTGGGGTAGGCTAGAGGAAATTGTGTTTGTAAATAGCTATATAAGCTTTTTTTTGTATTGTTTCTCCCCTCTTCAATCCCCCTTTTTTCCATCCCCACCTTCTCTCCATGACTATCCCCGCCTCCATCCCCCCTAGGCAGCTGCCACCACCCCACCCGGCCCCCCTCCACATTCATCCACCTCATCTAAGAGTAAGTGATGACAGCGTACTCAGAGCTGGTGCTCATCTTGCGGTTCACCTCCCTGGGGTAGGGATGCAGCCTGTCAGCAGACCTGCAGGCCTGGAGATTAGCACGGGGGTGGAGGCCCGGCCCAGCCTCCTCTCTCCAGCACTGCAGGGGACACAAAGCACAACCAGCATCACCAGAGAGCCCAAGGCTTGCACGTGTGTAAACAATGACTTAATGTTGACGTTTGAACGTTTGAAACTTGAGGTTTGGTTTCCAAAACACAGTACAAGTTGCCGTTTTTCAAAGCTAGCTGAAAAGCAGTGTTTTGTTAGAACGTGTTTATGCTGATTATGGTGTACAGCACCAGTTGTGGGCAGTGACGCCAACTTGTGAGTCTGGTGCAGCGTGTGGGTGTGTTTTAACGTGGTTTTAACGTGGTGATCCAGAGTGTGACCCACGTCTCTGTGGTCCCCTGCGGTCAGATAGGAGGTCGTGGTCAGCTCTGGTGTGCTGGATCCTCGGACAGAGATCATGATGTCAGCGTAAGGAACCTCGTGATCACTCTGGTCATCTAAGAGGACAGGAAGAGGAGGCCGTCACACACACACACACGTATTCCCACACTCACCCACACACGCACCCCCCCCCCTCCCACACACATACATTCAGTTCGACAGGGGCAGCTCAGTACTGACAGATAGGGCAAGAGAGCTACAATGTAGTGTATAGATCTATAGATAATGGATGTACATCTGACAGCTTACCAGGAGGTGTAATTCTCAGTGCCACTCTCTCTGTTACTGCTGAGCTTGGGCCTGGAAGATATCAAACATTATCTATAAAACATATCAGGAGAATGGCTGGAGGTTTCCTCAAATATACCTCAGGATACCTCAAATGTTTACCTGTCGCTGTGGGTCGGACAACCCTAGTATTTTCTGAAGAAGTCCTGCAAAAGAGAAAATTAGTCTTGCTCACTGCCATCATGTTACCTTGGCATCATGGTTTATGGCTTAGCAAATACAGAATATAGCAGAAACAAGTTATCAAGTTGTTTTGAAAATAAATACTTTTTTAAATAATAACAAATGATTACATTATTAATAAAAGTATGTAATCAGATTTCTTACTTGAGAGATGTAAAAGCAGGATTTCCTGAAACACACAAAGGAAGTCACAGGCATTACTATTTGCATATGGAAGACAGCATTACTTTTCCATCCTTCTGACACTGGTTTGACTGATAAAATCAAACCTTTTGTGGGACATAGTCACCTTTCGGGCCTCTACCATGACTCATGCACAGGTGTGCCGCTAGTACAGTCAACACCACGGCAACCACAACAGAGACTGTGGCTAACACCTTCACACCTGTGGACTCTACAATCAACACAAGAGCAGGCAGTTGGTACAAGCAGCAGGCACAAGAGCAGTTGGTTATGTAGGCCAACAGCGATTTTAAAATACATTTGTATTGAATCAATTGAGTCTAATTACTACTGTTTATTTTATGTACAAACATATATACATGTGTGATTGCTTAGGGTCTTTTGTTGTGTGCACAGAAAATTATCTTTTGAAAATTGAACATAGAAAAGAATACATGAAATAGTAATGTGGTGTGTGTTTTCCTACCCTGATCCTCATCCTGCTCCTTTTTCACCATGGTGGTCTTAGAAACATCTGGAACACAGGGGATAGTAGCAAGTAGGTCAACCAACAGTCTGTCACATTCAAGATAATATTCAGCATTTTGATTCATCATTGCCCCCTATGAATCCAATGTGCTCTGTTGATCTTTTAATACATGCTCCCTCAAGAAAGAAACACTGGTCTTAACAGTACTTCTGCTGAATAAATGATAATTTAATCATATTTGTGAATGATAGGGATGCATATTATTATTTGAATTGAGCGTGTATTAATAACAACCTCACCTGAGGCAGCTGTGGTCACAGCTGGTGAAGAGACCATCTGGCCTGAGAGATCTGAAGTATCTGGGGGGAACAATGATTTACTTGGATGTCTGATGCCAGCTATGCACAGCAGAGCTAAAACAGCATAAAAGAGCAGGTATGTGAAACCTGACAGAATGAAAACACAAGAGACCTCCAGCTCCCCAAAACACCCATCTGAAAACAAAACACCAAAAAACTAAACATTTTTTAAATAATATTTCTAATGTATTAGACATTTCTAATCTATTTTATATGTCAAATTGATTTTCTTTAAAAGACAGGAGTGGTAAACCCTGAAAGCAGCTCCTCGGCATGAAAGGGAATCATGTTGAGTCAAACAGACAGGGTTGCTGTACTGTTTATAGGGCACTATTGTCTGTCTTAGATCCTCCAGCATCTCCCCTAGCCTCTTCCCTCGCCTCTCCCCTACCTTGAGGTAGCTGCAGCTGCACCACCCTCTCCGTCCTGCGTGGCAGATTCGCCTGTCCCTTGTCCACGGTGACACAGGTGTAGTTGTACCTTGTGTCGTTAACCGTCACGCTAGACAACGTCCGGGACAGCGTGCAGAGGTCACCCTGGATGTTGTCCTTGGTGATGGAGGGACAATGCGCGTCTTGGTGGCCCTCCAATGTCAGGCCCCGCTTCAGGCCCCCCAGGACCCAGCAGCTCTTGATGAAGCCGGAGGAGCAGTTGTAGGTGCAGTTCAGGACCAGATCCTGACCCAGGACCACGCGCACTGTCTCAGGCCATGGCTGTTCACCCACACTTGACACTGGATCTGAAATGAGAAAGGCACACGATGCAGTCACTGAGCAGACTGATGAGAACAAAACAAGGTAGTGATGCAGAACTATCCGAACCCACAATTAAGGATGCAGAATGAGTAGACCACAGAACGAAGTAACGTGAGGGATGAGAACATGACACGTAATCTTCAGTGCATAAAGGATAGAAAGAGAACGATTGTACAAGTGAAGTCAGCAACTTCGTTGTCATAACATACGTGATAAAGAACGCATCAGCACCATTATACCAGCCCAGGAGGACGCATGTGAGGTGGATCAGAAAGGATTAGGTACAGCTCAGTGCTGCAGCACTAGACAGCAAATCCAAAGGTTGCAGGATCAAATCCACCACTTGTATGCTGCTTTGGATGCTGCTCAACTAAATGAACAGCCTATCACTTTTAGGGAATATCATATCATGTATATAATATTTACCTGGAATCAGAAGCAATGACAAGCTGAAGGAGACTAGCAGCATCATATCCAGCTATTTGGGGAACTTTTTCAGACCTTTCAGATGAGTTGACTGAGCAGTGTCAGCAGTGATGGATGGCTGGGTCTGAACCAGGCAGACGTAGGTGTAGTGGGGTGGGTAGGGTGCTGTGTGCACCCCAGAGATAGTAGAAAGGAAGTGGCTTTCAACAGGATGCCATGCTGGTGAAGAACATGCAACTTTCCACGAGCAGAGTGTTGCTTTTGAAAAAAAAATACCAGTTCTAACGACAACTTTGACAAGGCAAACAAGGCCACCAGGCTACATAGTGTTTGATGAAGGATTCTAAGGGAAAACAACCTCCACCTATTCCTGTTATGTGAAAACATCTTTCTAAATATTCCCCCTTGTGTCTAATCAAGTATAGTCACTCCGGAACAACTCAATATCACTTTCACATTTTATTATTTACCAAACGAACATGATATAAAGAGCATTGTGGTTTCACCTTAATTTTGCCACTTTTAAAACGTACAATGTTTTATTTATGGTGTGTGACATTTCACATTTGGTTGACTGAGGTACAATATTTACAAGAAAGCCAAGGACGCACACAACCACAATGCTCACCCACACTCCTGGATGTGTGAGACATAACAGGAAGCTTCCCCCAGTGCTCAGAATAGTCAGAACCGTCTGAGCACTAGTCTCATGCAGCACCATATCTGCTCATTCACATCTGGTGTCTGCTTTATTTAATTTATTTATTTTGCCCTGGATTAAGACACAATGGTTGTCATAGGACACACACACACCCCCACACATACACCCACACGCACACACACACACACACACACACACACACACACACACACACACACACACACACACACACACACACACACACACACACACACACACACACACACACACACACATTGAACAGAAGTAAAGAAGGTTCTAGACAAGGGACCAGAGTGTGCAGTGTCAGGCTAGCTCTCTAGATTCATCCATTATGAAAGAACCACAGCAGGTAACAGGAGACCATGTTGAATACGATTATGTTCTCTCAGCTGACAACACTGGACTCAGGTGACGTTTTACTTTCACCTTGCTCTCCACTTTCTCCTCCCAGGGACCAGAACGCAGACACAGTCAGTCTACAGAGGTGCTGCAGTGGGCTTACACGTACCAGGCCCTGAGGGAGACAGGACTGGAGTGAACATCACCAAGAATGCATGTGAGGTGTGTTGTGTTTGTACTCTGTCTGTCGGCCTGCCGGATCAGTCCTCTGCCTGGACAGCCAACCCTGCTCTCTGGTATGTACTCTGCCTGCACTACGTGGTACATGACATTATCATATTCATGTCTACTAGGGAAACCTGGGGTAGACTGTGCACTTAAAACATGTGTATGTGATTATCTTATATTTTTTGAGGGACGAGGCAGTCATTGATAACCAATACCTCTGTCTGTATCTAAATATTATTATTTACAGTTTTTTTTATTTTGCTCACCCTATGTAGGTGTCCTGGGGCAGATTTCAGACTTTGTCCTTGGAAGAGAGGATGACATGGAGGCTGCTGAAGCTGGAGGAGAGACTGGGGGAGAGACAGGGGGAAATGCTGGGGGAGAGGTTGGAAAAGAGCACAGAGGAGAGGCAGGGGAAGAGGCTGGGGAGGAGGCTGGAAGTGAGTCTAAGGAAAAGGCTAGAGTAGAGGCTGGGGAAGAGGCTGCAGAAGTGTCTGGAGGAGAGGCCAGTGAAGAGGCTAGAGGAGAGGCTGGGGGAGAGTCAGGAGGTGAGTCTGGAGGAGAGGCCAGTGAAGAGGCTAGAAGAGAGGTTGGAGGAGAGGCCAGTGAAGAGGCTAGAGGAGGGGCTGGGGAAAAGGCTGCAGAAGAGTCTGGAGGAGAGTCCAGTGAAAAGGCTAGAGGAGAGGCTGGGGGAGAGTCCAGTGAAGAGGCTAGAGGAGGGGCTGGGGAAGAGGCTGCAGAAGAGTCTGGAGGAGAGTCCAGTGAAAAGGCTAGAGGAGAGGCTGGGGGAGAGGCTGCAGAAGAGTCTGGAGGAGAGTCCAGTGAAAAGGCTAAAGGAGAGGCTGGGGGAGAGGCTGCAGAAGAGTCTGGAGGAGAGTCCAGTGAAAAGGCTAGAGGAGAGGCTGGGGGAGAGTCCAGTGAAGAGGCTAGAGGAGAGGCTGGGGAAGAGGCTGCAGAAGAGTCTGGAGGAGAGTCCAGTGAAAAGGCTAGAGGAGAGGCTGGGGAAGAGGCTGCAGAAGAGTCTGGAGGAGAGTCCAGTGAAAAGGCTAGAGGAGAGGATGGGGGAGAGTCCAGTGGAGGGGAGGCTGAGGAAGCGGCTGAGGCTAGCCAGGACCTGTGTCCTGCAGGAACCTTCTTCTCCTATCAACTCTGCATGGAATGTCCCTCAGGACACTTGTAAGCTACATAAAAACCTTTAAATCACAACAAGGAAACACATTTCCTGAACATAATTTCAGCCACACTGAGACACCATACATGGAGGGCTCTAGAGATGAAGACTATGTTTGCCTCTCTCTGCTCTCAGCTGTCTGGGTGGTGTGTGGGCTCCAAGAAGATGCCCTGCAGGAACATACAACCTCTACCCTGGCCGAAGGAGCGAGGATGACTGCAAGGTGAGGGACAATGAGAGCCTGGAGGTCTGGAGGTTCATTCTAGAGTGGGTTTGGTTGGATGAATCTGCTTTCCATCAATGCCTGAATTGAATCCTTAAGATGTGTGTCTTTGACATGGGCACTGTACTGTATATAGAACACATACAATGAGAATACAAAGTTCCATTGAATATGAAGTACATAGACAGCTCCTATGCAGTAGTTACAGAATGTTTTGCTGTACTAATGTGTCTGATGCTGTGTCTGGTGCTCAGGCCTGTCCACCAGGCCTGGTCAGTGCTGAGGACAGGGTGGACTGCAGGCTGTGTCCAGCTGGGTTCTCCTGTGATCCAGACCAGGGGGTCCTCCTCTCCGTCTGTCCCCCAGGACAACACTCTCCTCAGGGGGTGCTCCACTGCCAGCCCTGCCCCCTGGGGTCCATCTGCTCCACCGGATATCCTCAGAAGGTCGGTGAAACAGAACTGATTCAAATCGCAGACCCTACGCATTGTAACATTTACCATTAGACCAAAGAGGAGGAATTCTGAAAGGAAAACTGTTCACAATTATGATAAACTGAAAACAATTATGTTTTTGCTACACAAGCAGGTCTGGTTTGAGGGGATGGTGTCATAGTCATTGCTCCCTCCTGTGCTCACTGTTGTTCTGGCCCAGCTCTGTCACCCCTGATCCAGCTGTGTGTGTTCCTCGGCAGTGTGGGCCAGGCCAGGAACCCAACAGGAACCAGACAGAGTGTACTTCCTGTCCTCCGGGCCTCTACTCCACGGTGTGCAGTGCCCAATGTCTCCCATGTCCAGCAGGCAAGATACTGACTCTCTCTCTCTCTCTCTCTCTCTCTGGAACGGGAGAGAGAGAGAGATGACTACAACGTGTTGAAGTATTATCACAATGCAGAATAACACAGAGCTGTATTCGTCTGAGTGACATTCCCTTGTTTCCTTTCCTTTAAGACTCACCAGTGTACTTCCTGTGTCCATAGGACGTTACTGCCCAAACAGAGGAATGTCTCAGCCTCTGTCCTGTCCTCCTCGACAGTCCTCTCTGCTAGGGCAGACACACTGCTACTCCTGTAAAAACACCTCCTTGCCATGCGGGGGCAGTGTGGCGCGTCGACGGAATCCTACAGGACAGCAGCAGGCTGAGCTGTCTGATCAGCCAATCACCTGCCCTCCTGGAACCTACAAGAACACTGAGGAGGGGCCTGGCTGCCTTGTCTGCCCCTTAGGTCTGTGTGTGTGTACATTTGTGCCTGTGTGTGTGTGTGTGTGTCTGGACTGACTCCATCCTGTCCTCCACCAGGCCATTACTGTGTTGGAGGGTCGGCAGTTTGGTGTCCAGCAGGCTCCTATGGTCCCAAAGAGGGGCTTCAGAGGCTGGGAGACTGCCCCCCATGTCCTGCTGGTATGTCAAGACCTCCACAACCTGACCTACAACCCTGACTGGAGCTACACCAGAACACAGAACGCATACTGTACTGGAGATTAATTGTGACACCTAATCTCATCATAAGGTCTCATAGAGATCTCAAGTTTTCTAATAGTATTGATTATGTATTTTTATTGAAAACTTTCTTTTGTTCTTTCATTGTTGCAAATAGCTATTTGAAACATCATTTAAAAAGTGTTGCACCCCCTCTATGAATACTAGGGGTGGGGGAAAAAATCGATTCACATTTGAATTGCGATTCAGTCTTCTTGGGATTCAGATCGATTCTCAAATCAAATTAAAAAAAGCAATTTAATACCTTTTTTTATGCTTGTACGTTTCATTTTGATTTTTGTACGACAAAAACACTTAACTGCCTTTCACAGTCAAATAGAAACAAGTAACAGTAAACAGCAAACCGAAATCAAATGTGAGCATGTATTCCCCTTCCCCAGGGTTCTACTGTCTGGAGGGCAGTGAGAGCAGGCCTGGCTCTCACTTCCTGTGCCCCCTGGGCTACTACTGCGAGGAGGGCACTGCCACCCCCCACGGGTCACCTTGCCCTCCCGGCACAGCGGGGGAACAACTGGGCCAGACAAGTAGGACAGCCTGCAGGAGGTGTGCAGAGGGACGCTTCTGTCCTGAAGGTGAGGACGGAGGAGGAGGGCTGAGGCCGTGATATCTGGACGTGGCATCACTTCAGATGTGTGCTCACTGCGGTCAACAGCAAGTCAAGTGGGAGCGACTCAGAGAAGATATGAGAAGGAGATTCGTTCACTCGTTTTTTGAAAGATCTTCTTTTCAATTCTTTGTCGCCTGTGTGTGTGCATGTATGTCCTGTACGTGTGGGTTGCTCACATATTGTCTGTGTGCTTGTGTATGTATGTGTGTATGTGTGTGTGTACTCATGTATGTGAGTGTATATCAGGCTCGGCAGGTCCAGGCCTGGCCTGTGCCAGAGGGAGGTTCTGTCCAGCTGGCAATTCTGGAGGAAGTCACATGTCCTCGAGGAACCTTCACCCCTCACCAGGGGGCTATCAGTAAGGAACCTCTCCAGGGTACTGTTCAGGGTTAGGGGGTTTAAGATTTAGAACAGGCTAGTTAGTGTGCTGATTCTCAACAGTGAAATCAAGCCTTCTGTTGATTCAATGCACTCATGATCACAGTAGAGTACACAATTATAATATAGAAGTGTAGTAGTGACCACCATTATGATTCACCTTGATATTAAAGAAGTGTAGAGCCCCACCTACAATCCCCTCTCCTGCCCCCTCCCCTGCCCCCCACAGGTGTGAAAGACTGTCTGAAGTGTCCAGGGGGGTTCTACTGCCCCAAGGGCACCAGTGACCCCGTGCCTTGCCCGCCGGGCACCTTTAACCCCCTGGAGGGGCAGGACGAGCTGGGCGACTGCAGGGAGTGCCACCCTGGCAGAGCCTGCACACAGGTGGGGCTCCGAGCCCCGGACCAGGACTGCATGCAAGGGTACGTCCGCTACACCCGACACCAAACACAGGACTCACAGGAAAACAATGTTCAGCACCTAAGGTTCACTTCCTGTTTGCCATCTGGTTAGATTTGTGTGTCCTCCTGGCTCCTCCACAGCCCAACGCTCCGGCCAACGCCTGTCCTCCAGGGACGCTGAGCGACCGCACGGACCTGACTGATCGCTCACAGTGCCAACGCTGCCCGCCGCGATACGCTTGCCTACGGGGTAGGCCCACATGATATAATAATAGCATTTATCCGGACAAAATGTCAGCCTTCTGGACATTGGCTAATCATTTGATATTATATCTGGACAAAATGTCAGCCTTCTGGACACTGGCCAAATAATTTTCATTTTCAGAAGACATTCTTGTCTCATGCTACCGAATGGTGAGGAGCAAGAAATGACGATTATGATGACGATAACAACGACAGTGATAATGGTGATGACGTTCATAACACAGAGATAACCTGTCATCGTGTTGGTCGTCCCCAGGCACTGGGGGGCTCCAGAGGCCACCTACTCTCCTGCTTCCCTGGGCACTACTGCCCCCCCGGCACCATGTTCCCCACTCAGCACACGTGCCCGGCAGGCAGCTGGAGCGGGCGCAGTGGCCTGGAGGAGGAGGCAGAGTGCCAGCCGTGCCCCCCAGGATGGTACTGCCTGGCTGGGGCAGGAGCCCCCACAGGGAAGTGCAGCTCTGGGCACTACTGCCCCCAAGGTATAGAAGCACATGTGGTTCAGAGATCAGGACATTTAATACTTAATTACATTATATACGTATATGAAAATGTTCACATATATATGTACATATCATATAAGTACTTCATGTGAATACTATTTAATAAGTATGAATAAATTATAGAATAGCAAATCAGACCTTAGATTTGTGTTCATTACTAATGCATGAAAACATGAAGGTTTTTTTGTACAAGCTTTATTTTAATTTGTTTTGCTTCCTGAATCTATTCCCACTAGGGACCATATATGGGTCCCAGTTCCCCTGCCAGACAGGCTCCTACAGCACCAGGATGGGCAATGGGCGGAGAGAGGACTGCCAGCCCTGTCCTCAGGGGTCCTACTGCAAAGAGGGCACCTCGAAGCCCACACCCTGCCCACCGTAAGAGGGAAAGGAGAGGGGGAGTGAGAGGTGTTGGAGGAGGGGGAGGTGGAGGAGGGCAAGGTGGAGGCTGATGAGGAGAGAGGGGAGTTGTGAAGTGGTGGGTGATATGGAGCTGAGGGAGGAGCAGCAAGGACCTGATCTAATCTATTCTGTGTCCCCTATCTACCCTCTTCTCTGCTGGCTTTCTCCTTGTGTCCTCCGTCTCCCCCTTCCTGTCTCCTCAGATCCACATTCCGCGAGCAGAAAGGAGGCCAGAGGCTGGAGGACTGCTCTGCCTGCCCTGCTGGTTATTTTTGTCCCCTCCCAGCCACCATCAACCCCCATGTGTGTGGAGCTGGCAGATACTCAGTAAGTGACTCTGTGACTGGTGGACGGACGGACTAATGGAAGACTGGATGTGTTTATCAACCTCCTCGCATGTGGCCCTCTGATTGGCCTATTTTCCAATCGAGGTCAACATCACTGAAGGTTCTTCTTCTTCCCATTACTGTTCATTCTCTTGCCATTACTGTACATTCTCATCCTAACCTTGTAAGTTCCCCTCTTGCCAATGTTCATTCTCCTCATACCAACATATATTCTCCACCCTGCATTTATAAATTACCATCTCAAGGCCGTGATCCACGGACAGCGTTTCTAAGAGAAATTCACCTGCCGGAATGTTGCCCCATAAATTTTCAACGGAGGTCATGTGACAGACCAGTATGGGATAGCTGACGTGTATCTCTGCAGACCCGGTCACTTTGAGAGGGCGGTGTAACTGTCAGTCATGTCTTATTTGGCCAATCAACGGCGTATGTGCTAGGCTCACCTACACCACCACTATTCGTAGACCAAATTCAATCTTCAAAAACAGCGCTTTAGTAGACCAGTGCCTTTACCAATCCCCTAACCTTCTCTGTTCTCCTCCTACCACTGTAAGTTCTGCCGTGTTCTTCCCTTCTCCAGGACGAGCGCTCAGTGGAGTGTTCCGCGTGTCGCCAGGGCCACTACTTGCAGTAACGAGACCACCAGCGAGGAGGCCATGCTGAGGGTCATGGTGTGCCCCCCGGGCCTGCTCTGCTCCCAGGGCCTGGCCAGAGACCCCCAACGCTCCGCCACCCTCTGCCCCAGAGGGTTCTACTGTCCTGGGGGGGGCGTCGTAAGTGGCACGCCTGGGTCAACAAATGAAAGGCTGCATCACAAACCACGATACATTGGTTCAAGTTGTTGTTTGGTGTTCTGAGATTAGCGCGGTGTTGATCTCACCAGTGTTGTTCCAGGAGCCCAACCCTGTGCCTTGTCCAAACGGGACCTATGGCAGACAGCCTGGTCTGCGGGATGTTTCAGAGTGCGCCCCCTGCCCTGAGGGGAAGTACTGCTACTCTCAGCAGCCCCTGGAGGAACCAATCACACAGCCTGTAAGCTCTCTGCTGCCCCTAGTCTACCTGGGAAGAAATGCTTGTTCGTAGACCACATTAACTTACATTGTATGTATATACTATTTATATACTTCCGCACATGTTTGTAAATGTGCCTATGTGTCTATGTGTGTGTGCCTCTCCAGACAGGTGACTGTCCAGATGGCCACTACTGCCCCCTTGGCACTGGGCACCCTGTCATGTTCCCCTGCCAGTCTGGTCTCTACAGGAGCACCTCCCATGGTCACAGTGGAGAGGTGTGTGTGCCCTGCCCTGCTGGACACTACTGTGACAGGCCTGGAACACACACAGCCACGGTCTGCCCAGAGGTCGGTTCAGGTTTTTGTATTACTGTTATTTAAACATAACTATACATCTTTTTTGCGGGTAAAATCTCTCTCACTCCTTCAATATACACCCTCATTATTTAATTAATCTCTCTCTTTCTCTCTCTCTCTCTCTCTCTCTCTCTCTCTCTCTCTCTCTCCTCTCTCTCTCTCTCCTCTCTCTCTCTCTCTGTCTCTGTCTCCCTCTATCTATCTCTCTCTATTTCGCTCTCTCTTACTTTATGGCTCCCGCTTTTTCTTTTATTCGTTCTCTCTATCTCTCTCTCTCTCTTTTCTCTCTTCTGCCCCTTCTCCATGTCAGGGTTTCTACTGCCCCGAGGGCAGTTCTGCTCCAGAGCCGTGTATGGAGGGCACCTACAGCCCCCGCCCTGCCCTCAGAGATGTGTCAGAGTGCGCCCCCTGTGGGGGAGGTCGGTACTGCAGCGGTGTAAGGCCTGACTGCACCCACTGGGGACTGTGCAGAGGGCTTCTACTGCAGAGAGAGTGCCACATCAGCTGTAAGAGGGTGGTTCGCTGTTGCTAATACAATAAATGCTCGATTTGGATATCATCCTAATCTTTATATTAATCTTAATCTGATAATTAGGCTAGCTATCTTAATGTCTTAACTATGTACTCTGTATTAGTAGGGTTGCTTCTCATTGAATGTACCAGTAAACTATTCTACATAATGAGAAAACTTTTGATAAATGAGAATCCAAACACAAGGAAGCACATTTTTATATGAGTGTTTATAGACCATTTGTCATCATTTGGAAGCATTCAAAAGCAAGTTTGTGCTGGCTCCCTCTAAAAGAATAGCCACATTAGTCAGAATGGTATAGTGCTATGTGTGAAGCTGTCTGTGTGTTTATGTGTATGTGTGTGTGTGTGTGTGTGTTTGTTTATGTATATGTGTGACTATCTCTGTATGTATATGCCCATGTGTGTGTGCGTGTGTGTGTGTGTGTGTCTGCTGGCCCCCCTCTCCTAGACTCCAGTAGATGGACTGAGTGGGGGCTTGTGTCCAGCAGGCAGCTACTGTCCCTCTGGCTCTCCCTCCCCCTCCCCCTGCCCGCCTGGCAGCTTCAGCAGCAGCTCTGGTCTCCGCAGCCCCCTGCAGTGTGTCTCCTGTCCCCCTGGGTAACTCCTCGCTCTCCCACCCCAGCACACACACACACACACCCACACACTCGGAATCACGTTTAGGCTTCTGCAAAAGTCATTTAGCATGTTTGTATAAAGACTTGTCTAAAGAAGAGCTATAGCAAGTAAACAGGCTGTAAAAGATATTGATTATTTACTGAATAATTTCATAGTTCACGGCTTACTTTCCAGACGTTTCTAGTTTTAAACTGAAGCACTAAAACCTGTGTTCAACTCCCTGAATATATTTTTATATCCAGAATCAGGGTGCCATTTCCTGTTGAGAAGCTGTTCTGTGTTTGTGTCTCTGTTAGCTCCTACTGCCAGGACTCCAACAGCAGCTCTCCCACAGGCCCTTGTCTTCCTGGTTACTACTGTACGGGTGGCTCTGCATCGCCTGTCCAGAATGAGGCTGAGGAGGGGCACTTTGCCCTCCAGGGGGCGTCCAGGGCCCAGCCATGCCCCCTGGGCACCTTCCAACCAGTAGGACCTTGCAGCTAGTCCTACACACTTTACCATATCTAAACTCTGTTGTATAATAGTTATGGTATACTTGACTGTGTGTTGGACTGTAGACCTGATTGTTAGGGTAATAGCATTTCCCTATTAATGCCTTTGGATTGGATTGTTATTCTTCTGTGCGTTTATGATCCTCTGAGAGTTATTTTGTCTTTCGTCTCCTCTCCTCTCCCTCCCTGTCCTCTCTCACCTATCCTCTCCTCTCCCTCCCTGTCCTCTCTCACCTATCCTCTCCTCTCCCTCCCTGTCCTCTCTCACCTCTCCTCTCCCTCCCTGTCCTCTCTCACCTCTCCTCTCCTCTCCCTCCCTGTCCTCTCTCACCTCTCCTCTCCTCTCCCTCCCTGTCCTCTCTCACCTATCCTCTCCTCTCCCTCCCTGTCCTCTCTCACCTCTCCTCTCCTCTCCCTCCCTGTCCTCTCTCACCTCTCCTCTCCTCTCCCTCCCTGTCCTCTCTCACCTATGCTCTCCTCTCCCTCCCTGTCCTCTCTCACCTCTCCTCTCCTCTCCCTCCCTGTCCTCTCTCACCTATCCTCTCCTCTCCCTCCCTGTCCTCTCTCACCTATCCTCTCCTCTCCCTCCCTGTCCTCTCTCACCTATCCTCTCCTCTCCCTCCCTGTCCTCTCTCACCTCTCCTCTCCTCTCCCTCCCTGTCCTCTCTCACCTCTCCTCTCCTCTCCCTCCCTGTCCTCTCTCACCTATCCTCTCCTCTCCCTCCCTGTCCTCTCTCACCTCTCCTCTCCTCTCCCTCCCTGTCCTCTCTCACCTATCCTCTCCTCTCCCTCCCTGTCCTCTCTCACCTATCCTCTCCTCTCCCTCCCTGTCCTCTCTCACCTATCCTCTCCTCTCCCTCCCTGTCCTCTCTCACCTCTCCTCTCCTCTCCCTCCCTGTCCTCTCTCACCTATCCTCTCCTCTGCTCCCTCCTTTCTCATTTTTCCTCTTTCTCTACTCTCCCTTATCTCCCTGGCCTCTTCTCTCCTCCCGCGCCCCTCCCCTCTCTCCTTCTACTTCCTTCCCTCCTCTCGTCTCGCCACTCCACTCTTTCCTTCCTCATCCCTCAGGATCAAGGCCAGTCGCTGTGTTTATCCTGTCCAGCCGGCCAGCTTTGCAACCAGACAGGCCTGTCTCGGCCCCCCCTCTGCCCCCCAGGACATTACTGTCCCCTGGGCACGTCCTCTCCCTGGCCCTGCCCTCCTGTCAGTACCTTCCTCTAACATGATGGATAATGAGACAGACCAGAGCAGCAGTCTGTCTCAGCTCAGACAGCTCTGTCTGCTGAAGATGGGATTTTAATGCTGTGACTTGTATCTTTCATCACTTAGCAGCTTACCTGCTCCACTTGCAGAACATTTGCTGTTTAAATTGGATTTTATTGATTGATGGACTGACTGTGTGGTTTTAACATTGTTGTGTGTGTGTGTCTGTGCATTTGTTTTGTGTGTCTCGGATTGTATGTGTGTGTGCATGTGCGTGTGTGTGTTCATGCTTGTGTGTGTGTGTGCAGGGTACCTACTCAGACCAGTCAGGAGGAGCAGAGAAGCAGCACTGCAGGCTGTGTGAGGCAGGCTGGTTCTGCAGCAAGACGGGCCTCCCTGCCCCCCAGGACCTCTGTGAGCCTGGCTTCTACTGCAGCGGGGGGGCCACCACCCCCACCCCGGTACTACTGACACCCCACCCCTAAACACACACCAACCCACCCCTAGACACACACCACCCCCTCTCAGCCCCATTTTGTGGTTCCTCCAGGTGGACCAGGTCTTTGGCGATGTGTGTCCCGAGGGCTATGTCTGCCCAGCAGGAACCAGGTTCCCCAGAGAGAGGCCCTGCCCGGCTGGGACCTGGAGCACCCAGGAGGGGGCCCCTGGCCTGGACTCCTGCTGGCCCTGCCCCCCAGGACTACACTGCAACACCTTTTCTCTCACACAGCCCTCCGGAGTCTGTGCTGCAGGTGGGGGCTGGAAGGGAGAACGAATAGATGTAACTGCCTCTTCACTGGGAGGCAGACTTGAAATGATGACTTATCAGAAACATCTTAAGATATCTTTGATCTGTCCCCCAGGGTACTACTGTCAGGGTGGAGCTTCCTCTGCTACCCCATCTGATGGAGTGACAGGAGACAGGTGTCCTGCCGGTCACTACTGTCCCATGGGCTCCACCGCCCCCATCCCCTGCCCAGAGGGCAGCTTCTCCAACACCACAGGTGGCCTCTCTCTTCCTGCTCCGAGCACCAGACAGAATTAGTGCAATGAAATGTAATGGAATAAATACGTGATATAATTAGGATGTTAATATGATAGAATAGTTATGTTAATGTGAATAAACATTATGGAATTAGAATTTTTATACGGTTAAATTAGAACAGCAATGTGATCAAATTATGATTGCAATGTGATTTAATTCAACTTTAAATGTGTTAAATGTGATTAAATTACAATTTAAATATGCAATGAACAGCTATAATTTACATCCCTACCACTCCATGAACTCAGGCTCCGAGGAGTGTGAGAACTGCCCTCCAGGCAGCTACTGCCCCCCCGGTGAAGGCCTGCAGCCCTGCCCAGCGGGGTACTTACTGCCTCGGGGGCAGCATGGAGGGCATCCTGCCCTGCCCCCCTGGCACCTACAGCCCCCAGCCAGGCCTGGGCCAGGTGGAGCAGTGTCTGCTGTGTCCTGCAGGTCAGCCTACTGACCCGCACGTCACCTTCTACCGCCCTCTGAGGGAAGGAGAGGAGGAGGTGTTGGAGTGTTTGACAGTTTGAGTACATGGCATAGTTTGTTTTC
This sequence comes from Thaleichthys pacificus, assembly GCA_023658055.1. Taxonomy (NCBI): domain Eukaryota; kingdom Metazoa; phylum Chordata; class Actinopteri; order Osmeriformes; family Osmeridae; genus Thaleichthys; species Thaleichthys pacificus. The sequence continues at coordinate 5,820,116 of CM042852.1, forward strand.
TTGTCTTGGCAATTCGGAAGTCAGTGAGTTGCAACACAACAAAACAGGAAGAGACACAAGACAAGAGCAGAATATGTAATCTAAAAAGTAAACCGTAGAACTATGTAAGTGCACACAGGTCTGATACAGGTCTGCTGTATTGAGATGTTGTTCTCCTCATCCCTGATGGAAACATTCAAAAGCAAGTTTGTGCTGGATCCCTGAAATGTCAATGTTTCAACTGAACACCAGGAGTGTTTACACAGATCCATCTCATGAGAGTAGACCTTTTTAATAATTCAACAAGCAAAATGAACAATCCACATTAGATTAATGCTTTTTCTGAGGTTCGCTGTGTGTGTTTGTGTGCCAGGGATGTACTGCGAGGACTGGGGTCTGGCTGCCCCTACAGGAGCCTGCCAGGCAGGGTACTACTGTCTGGCTGGGATCAACTTCAGAAACCCAGACGGAAACATCAGCACTGGAGTGGGAGGGGCCTGTCCCGAGGGGCGGTACTGCCCAGAGGGCACCAGCCTACCACGGCCCTGCCCGCTGGGAACATTCTCTAATAGGTCCGTGAACAAACATTCAGCAGCTTGGAATTCCCATATTCAATCGTCAGTCAGTATCAACAAATTAGCGTGTCATTCACCAATGCCTTGACTAACATTGTATGTGTGTGGCTCTGTGTGTGTGTGGCTCTGTGTGTGTGTGGCTCTGTGTGTGTGTAGCCTGCATGTGAGGGAGGCCTCTGGCTGCAGCCCCTGTCCGGCGGGGCAGGTGTGTGGTTCTGAGGGTCTGAGCCGCCCCTCTGGGCCCTGTCCTGAGGGGTTCTACTGCCCCGGGGAGGGCAGCTCCGCTAGAGGTAGGGCAGCTGGGCCTGGGCTCACAAACACCAACCTGGGCTGGGCGCCAGAGACGATGGCACCCAGCCCATTAAAAACACCTTGTCATTCTCAGCCAAATAACTCTTCTGGCAGAGCAGATGAGCTGGCAGTAATGACTCCAGTCAATCAATATCACAACAATTAGGTTGATGATTGATCTGGATTGATTGTGGGGGTAGGGAAGTGGTGGTCAAAGTGTAAATCTTGTGGGTGGTTGGCTGTGTATAATCCGTTCTAATCTGGTGTGTTGCACTCTGCAGAGCTCTGCCCCCCTGCTCACTACTGCCCCCCAGGGAGCTCCCAGCCTCTGCCCTGCCCTGCAGGCTCCTACGCCAACCTGACTGGACACACGCTCTGCTCCCGGTGCCAAGCTGGCTACTATTGCCCTGGGAAGACCAGCAACTACACACAGTTCCCCTGCCCTCCAGGGTTCTACTGCCCTGACGGTACTACGGCAGACTGCTAGCTGCTCCCACCTCTCGTTGTAATACTGACTCTCTTTATTGACTACTCCCGCTAAACCCAGTGTGACAACACTGTACTAGTCATAAGCCTGTAATGTCAGTAATGATGCACATCATTTATGTGTGTGTGTGTCTACGTGTGTTGTGTGTGTGTCTACGCGTGCGTGTGTGTGTGTGTCTACGCGTGCGTGTGTAGGCACCAAAGACGCAACCCAGTTCCCCTGTCCCCGAGGCTACTACAACCCAGAGCCCATGACCCAGACCCTGGACAGCTGCCTGCCCTGCCCCCCTGGTCACTACTGCGAGAAGGAGCGTCTCACCGCCGTGTCTGGGAGATGCAAGGCAGGTCAGTGGTCCTCCGGGGGGCTGCTGCCTCCTCTCATGCGGCCAGGCTGGCACACTGCAGCCTCACACTCTGTGGCACACTGCAGCCTCACACTCTGTGGCACACTGCAGCCTCACACTGTGTGGCACACTGCAGCCTCACACTGTGTGGCACACTGCAGCCTCACACTCTGTGGCACACTGCAGCCTCACACTGTGTCGTTCTCTTCCTCCCTCTCCGTCCCCCGTCCCCTCCAGGCTGGTTCTGTGTGTCCGCAGCGTGGAACTCACAGCCGTTTGACCTGGACAACTACACCAACGCCAACTGCCTGTGTCCCGCCACCTCCACCGGGGGGCGCTGTCAGGAGGGCTTCTACTGCCCCTCGGGCAGCTCTGAACCCCTGCCCTGCCTGCCAGGCACCTTCTGCAACGTCTCAGGTAGTAGTGGACATGACATCCCTCTGACAGACAGGTTGATTGACAAGGCTGTTTAAGTGACAATGTTATTTAATTGACAGTAGGTCTACTGTTTGATCGACTGTTCTGTTTAAGTATCAGCACTGTTTGATCGACTGTTCTGTTTAAGTATCAGCACTGTTTGATCGACTGTTCTATTTAGTCAACCGTGCTGTTTAATGATCAACAATACAGTTTGATTGACAGAACTGTTTGATTTTCACTGCTTGTTGATTGACTGTGCTGGTTGTCTGTGTGTCCCCCAGGTCTGGCCCTGCCGATGGGCCCGTGTTCTCCAGGTTTCTACTGCACAGCAGGGGCCACCCACCCCAGGCCCTCGGATGGACGGACAGGCGGCATCTGTCCTCCTGGGACATACTGTGGTAAGGCTGCTGACAGACGTGGAAAATGTTTTGATACAGTCTTTCATTTTTCTCTTTTTCTCACTTCTTTCATTTTTTCTTTCTTTCTCCGCCGCTCTCTCTCTATCCGTTCTCTCTCATTTCCTCTGTCTTCCTCTTCCTCTCTCTCCCCGTCCCTGCCTCTCTCTCTCCCTCTCCATCCCCCAGGCGTGGCTACAGGGGACCCTGAGCTGTGTCCAGCAGGTAGCTTCTCCCCAGTGGAGGGATTGTCCAGACTGTCTGACTGCCAGCCCTGTCCTGCAGGCTCCTACTGCAGGGCTGCAGGCCTCCAGAGCCCCTCCGGACCCTGCAGCCCAGGTGGGGCCCGCAACAACCCCTCTAACATCCCGTCCTGTAACATCACCTGCAATGTCCCCAATGAATTGCACTGCATCGCTAGCTGCTTTGTCACCTGTAACACCACCTATGATGTCACCTGTCACCTGCATTGTCACCTGCATTGTCACCTGTAACATCGTCTGTCATCAGAGCTGTCTTCCAAGTGTATGTATGTATCTTCTTCCTTCCAGGTTACTGGTGCCCACCTGGTCAGACCCTGGCCACAGCGTGGCCATGCCCAGCAGGACACTTCTGTCCCCTGGGTAGTGCAACCCCTGAACCCTGCCCCTCTGGAAGCTTCCAGGACCGAGAGGGCCAGGCCTGCCTGCATGGTGTGTGAAGCAGGTAACAACCACTCTCCTTCTTCCTGCAACAGCATACGCACAAACTAACAACATCTTCAAAGTCCAAGATCAATAGATGTGGAATAGATTAAAGACGAATTTTCACTTTTCCACTGCATGGTACTGGCTCAATTGCACCCGACTGCAAATCTTGTACCTGGCAACTGATTTGTTAATATCTCCTGCTGGGGTTCAAAGTGAGCTGAGTTGATATAAAAATGTTTATGTGAAAACCCTGCAGACAACCGATTGGTTAGAGAGAATTGTGGCACAGAACCTCATGCACAAACCTGTCATTTTTATATTGCCAAGCCACTGTTATAGCGGCAGCTGTCTATGATCGTCATAAAGCAGAATGACATGTTAAAGGGCTATATAAAGAGAATATGATTCGATTTGAAAATTGGAAAGCTAACAATCATATGAGTACAGAAGCATACCCTCATCACATTCCTTTCTCCATGCAGGCTACTACTGTGACCTGAGGTTGGGGCTAGCAAACGCCTCCCTGCTGCGCCCCTGTCCCGAGGGGCACTTCTGCCCCCGAGGCACCTCCCGGGCCACCGAGCACCCCTGTCCTCCAGGCTCCTTCAACCCCAGGGAGGGCTCCCACAGTCGGGCAGGCTGCCTGATCTGTCCCCCTGGTCTCTTCTGTCCCTCTGGAGGAGTGTCAGAACCTGCAGGTAAGATGGAAACCAGCCCACACACAGTGTCCTACGCGCTGCACTGCCGCCTGCTTTGCCACCGTGTCTCCTCGGGTTCTCTGTCGAACCATTCGTATTTTTAAACCTGGAACATTGGAGCTGAGGTTGACATGCCCACAGCTCTGGTCTCAAGCTAGCTGTACTGTTAAAGTGTGACAGGTGAGGCAGGAAGGTGTGTGTGTGTGCCTGCCTGTCTGTCTGTGTGTGTGCCTGTCTGTCTGTGTGTGGGTGTATCTCTGTAACTGTGTACTGCATATGTGTGTCTGAGTCTTGTTCCAGGAAGTTGCTATCTACCTCTCTCCCTGTAGGCCGCTGCCTGTCAGGATTCTGGTGCAGGGAGGGAGCGTCTTCGCCCAGTCCTGGGGACAGCCTGTCAGGCTCCCTGTGCCCGCCAGGATACTACTGTCCCTCAGGTACCCTGTCTCTGCAGCCCAGCTCACTCCAACACACTCTGCTACCGCTCAGTCAGCTGCTGGAGTTACCATAGCTTGAGAAGGAGGAGGTGAACTTGCCAGCTTCAGCTGGACAGAACTGTCATCCCTGTAGGCTACTACCGTGACCTTGTCATAAACTATTCTAATCACTTTATTAATAATGTCAAAGGAAATTCTGAATCGTATCCTAAACAATTCACTCTATCATCAATCCGAAAGTAGTTTCAAGTTCAAACAAATGCAAAATGATTTCATTCATGAATTGTTTTCATTCTGAGGTGTCTATGGTTTCTCTGTTTTGACTGCTGCGTTAGTACTCAAATGTACACAAATATGACCTTTGACCTGTGTGTGTGTGTGTGTGTGTGTGTGTGTGCAGGCATCCAGGCCCCGGTGCCCTGCGCGGGGGGGGTCCTGGTCCAACAGCTCTGGGCTGGGTGCACAGGGGGAGTGCCAGCTCTGTCCTGGGGGGTTCTACTGTGATTCTACTGGTCTCACTGTCCCTGTGGATCTCTGCAGTGGAGGGTACAGAGACACAGTCACATTTTACATTGCAAGCAACATGCAAGTAGTGCATATGGAGAAGTACAGCAAAAGATCCGGGATACAAAATGCAAGCACACTAAGTTGTTGCAGTATTTCCGTCTAGTATTTACCAGGACACAGTGCAAAGTAACCACACTCAGCTACCAAGCACAGTGCAAAATAACCACACTCAGCTACCAGGCACAGTGCAAAACAATAATATCTCAACTACATGTGTGTGTGTGTGTGTGTGTTCCTATGCAGCTATTACTGCCTGGAGGGAGCGGTCTCCCCCACACCTATGGATGGCACTACAGGTGGGCCCTGTCCAGAGGGACACTATTGTCCCCCAGGAACCACTCTCCCTGTGCCGTGTCCACCGGGGACCTACATGACTGAAACACACGCCTCCCAGTGTGAGCGCTGCCCACCAGGCTGGTACTGTGTGACTGGCAAACTGCTGCTCTGTCCTGCAGGTCAGTACAGACACATCTAACCCTGACCAACGCACTAACCTAACACTAACACACAACACAAAGCCCTCACCAAGAGGTGGTACACCTTACCCTCACCCTGTTTTCAGTCCTGCAGTGGGTAAGTGCGTGCTGTGTCCTGCAGGGTTCTTCTGCCCCGGGGCGGTGGGGTACGAGTGGGGCGTCTGCCCCGAGGGCAGCTACAGCCCTGAGCCAGGCTTGGCGGCGGAGGCCCAGTGCAGACCATGTGACCCGGGGCACTACTGCTCCGTCAGGAACGCCACCGCCGTCAGCGGAGAGTGTAGTGAGGGATACTACTGCAACTCTGGAAGATCCTCCCCTCAGCCCCTCACACAGTCTGCAGGTGGGCCTGTGCACACACACACACACATGAATACACACGCACACGCACATGCACACTCACACATGTACGAATACACACACACTTATGTGCATAAATACACAAATACAACACATGCGTGTAAACATAAACACATATACACACCCGCAGCATACATACACACACACACACACACAAACGTGTACACAAAGACACTCACACACACACTTCAGAGAGAACAATCCTGGGGTCTGGAAAGCCCCCCGGTCCCCAGCATTGATCTCCTCCTACCTGGCTGTGCTGATGGCTGCTGAATGATAACTATCGACATGCCTCTAAGCTTCTGTGCTGTTCTCGTCTCCAGGGGAGGGGGGCCCTTGCCCCCAGGTCACTACTGCCCCCGGGCCACCTCTCATCCCCTGCCCTGCCCTTCCGGAACCTTCTCCAACCTCACCAAACAAGTCTCACAGGTAATAAAGGATTCAGTACGCTCAATATTCCTGTCATCTGACGGACGAGAGGGCTGAGGTTGTTGTTTTACCTGCCCCCACATCCTTAAGGGTGACTGTCAGCCCTGTTCCCCTGGATACTACTGCCATAGTGACGGCCTGACAACGCCCACGGGGGCATGCTGGGAAGGGTTCCTCTGTTTGGGAGGGGCGGAGCGACCAGACAGCCCAGTCAGGGACCACAGAGGAGGACCCTGTCCTCGAGGTGAGGAGGGATGGAAGAATGGAGGGAGGGAGGGATGAGAGAGGAATGTAGGAACTGATTCAGGGTGAGGACAGGGGGATGGAGGAAGGATTAAGGGAGGAATGGAGGAAAGGATGGAGATATGTGTTATACCCCACCTTTGCCTTCATCCCTCTCCCTCTCCCTCTCCCTCTCCCTCTCCCTCTCCCTCTCCCTCTCCCTCTCCCTCTCCCTCTCCCTCTCCCTCTCTCCAGGTTATTTTTGTTCTCCGGGTTCTGCGGTTCCACAGGACTGTCCCCATGGAACCATCAGCACAGAGGAAGGACTCGCAATCTGCAGCCTCTGCCCCCAAGGGTAGATACTGTTACACACATACACACACTCACTCACACACTCACAAACAAACACACACATAAACACAGACGAACACACATACACATATGCACACATATGCACACAAACCACATACACTCACACACACACTCACACATACGCACACAAGCAAAAACAAACACACATACAGAAACACACAAGTTATCCAACATCAAATAGATGTTCGATCTCACCTCGGTTCTCAAAGGTAAACTAAACTGCCACTGTGGCACACACAGTTTTCACTGTGGAGGCTCTCCCTGAATAATTCTTCCACTCTGTCTCTTTATCTCTCTGTGCCCACTATTCTCTCTTTCTCTCTGTACACCCACCCACCTCTCTCTCTCTCTCTCTCTCTCTCTCTCTCTCTCTCTCTCTCTCTCTCTCTCTCCATCCTCTCTCTCTCAATTCCGACCCCCTCCCTTTCTCTTCATGCCCACCCCCCCTCTCTCGTTCTCTCACACTATGCCCACTCTCTTGGTCCTATCTGTACACCTCCCCTTCTAAAACTCTCTCTCTTTCTCTCACTTCCTCCCTACCCACCCCCAATTTATTTATGTGTGTGTTCTCAACACACACACCCACACACACACACACACTCTTTCCAGTTTCTACTGTCCAGGTAACAGCAGCTCACCCTATGAGAGCCATGAGTGTCCAGCCGGTCACTACTGTCCAGCTGGAAGCTGGTCTGGGCACCAGAACCCATGTCCTGCTGGGACCATTAACCCCTACACCAGGATGTCCAGTCTGACGGCCTGCCTGCCCTGCACTCCAGGTTATACTGGTTTGAACAGCTTTTAAAGATTAGCATTCCTAATCTAATGATTACAGTAGTAACCCCCATGGGATTTAACAGGAAAACCATCAAGTTATCGACAACCTAAGGATGTCATGGTTTACGGTTACACTTCTACTGTGGCCTGACATCCCTCTTCCACTCTCTCCCACTTTTTTCATCTCTCTCTCCCTTCTCCCCCTCTCTCCTACCTTCTACCACTCTCTCCAACTCTCTCCACCCCTCCCCCCCCCCCTCCTCCAGGCTGGTTCTGTGGCCCCCCAGGTCAGAGTTCACCATCGGGCCCCTGTAACGCTGGGTTCTACTGCCTCTCTGGGGCCCTGTCACCCTCCCCTGAGGACGGGCCAACAGGTGACCGGTGTCCTGGAGGTCACTACTGTCCCCCGGGGTCCCCTGCCCCCCTCCCCTGCCCCCCTGGCACCTACAGCAACCACAGCAGCAACACACAGCTCTCTGCCTGCCTGCCCTGCCCTGCAGGTGTGGACTGGGATGGGTACCGTGTACAGAAGACACTCTGTTCTGTATCAACTCCCCATAGACTACTGTTCCTCCTTTAAGAACTGATGCATTTAACTGCTGAATGCTGTTTGCCCGTCTTATCTCTCTCTCTCTCTCTCTCTCTCTCTCACTCTGTCTTTTTCTCTCCCTATCACTTTTTCTCCCTCTCTCTCTCCCCCACCCATCTCTCTCTGCCTCTCCCTATTCCCATTTCTCATTCTCTCTTCCTCTTCACATCCATGATTTCTCTCTCGCCTTCTCTTCCCCTTCCCCCTTTTTTCATCCTGCAGGATTTATCTGTACCAGCAGAGGGCTCCATCTCCCTTCTCATCTCTGCCCAGCCGGCTCCTACTGCCCTCCCAGACACTACGGCAGCCTCCCAGCCTCCATCCCCTGTTCCCCTGGGCACAGGTGCCCTTTGGGCAGTGCCAGCCAGGACCCATGCCTACCAGGGAGCTATCAGGACCTACCTGGACAGGTGAGGAGGAGGAGGAAGAGGATGGAGGAGAAGGATGGGGGGGGGGAGAGAAGAGGGAGGCAGGGGAAGAGGAGAAGAAGGGGGAGGAGAAATGGAAAGAGCAGAAGAGGAGAAGGAAGATTAAGGAGGAAAAGGACAAGAAAGGGGGAGGAGAAGAAGAGGAGGGAGGGAAAGAGGAAGAGGAGAAGGAAAACGAGGAGGGAGATGAGAAGGAGAACAGGGAGGAGGGGTAAGGAAGAGTACGCGTATGAGATGATATTCAACAACATTGTCACGTGATTAAGGAGTCTGTGTTCCTCGACTCCCGTCCTCAGGCAGAGTGTCGGCCCTGTCCTGCAGGGTCTTACTGCCCCGGCTACACCACCCCCCACAGCGGAGAGAGGACAGGGACTCACTCACCCCTGCCCTGCCCCAACGGACATTACTGCCCCTCAGGTACAGAATACAGATCCCTCAGGCTAAAGACTTTGAAACAAAGTATCTGCCTGCCACCTTAGGTCCTCAAGGGAATAAAGAATAAATGTGTTTGTAAAAATACAGTTGAATATCATGAATGTGAGTCCAACCTGGAGGACACAGACAGAGACAGTGGGTCACGCTGTGTTGCCATGCCATCTCTGGATGTTCCGTCTCTCGCTCCAGGTACCCGGGCCGGAGTGGAGCACCCGTGCCCAGCGGGTACGCTGGGTCCTGGGCAGGGCCTGCCTGGTGAGGCTGGGTGTGAGCCGTGCCCTCCAGGGAGCTTCTGCAGCTCTGCTGGCCGGGCTGTTCCCACAGGGCTCTGCTCTCCTGGGTGAGGCTCTGCATCTCTCCCCCTCTCCTCCCCCCGTCTCTCTCTGTCACATGACGGTCTCTCACCTCCCTTCCCCTGACATTCGTTTCCACCCTTTCTCTCCGCGTCACCTCCCTCTCTTCCCCCTCCGTCTCTCCGCTCCAGTTCCTCCATCCCTCATCACTTTCCCTCCCTCCTCTCACCCCCTCTCCCTAAATACATTTTCTTGCTTCCCTCCCCTCAAGCTACGTGTGTATCCAGGGCTCTGTCTCCTCCCAGCCAGCAGGAGGCCCGACAGGTGGCGAGTGTTCTGCTGGGTCCTACTGCCCCCAGGGTACCAATCACATGCTTCCCTGCCCTCCTGGAACCTTCAGCCCTGCAGCAGGTGACATTTGCACTGAGCTCCAGTCAATATAAAGACATGCACGTTTTAGCTGTGGTGGTTGGGCATGAGTGGTGTCATCCTGGTCAGCTTACGTTACACCGTGACAGACCCTGGTCAAGGTTAATGTGACTTGCTTGACACAGATAAATCAAATAGGACACGTATTTCCTAGTGTGAGCCCTGGTCAGGGGGCTGTGGTATAAGAGGGTGTGACCTCCAGGATCTCCCCCTGCCAGGCAGCGTTCTGTAGTCTGGGTGTGTTGTGTTTAGGTGGGCTGTCTCTGGCTGCCTGCCAGCTCTGTCTGCCAGGACAGTACTGCTCTGAACCGGGCCTCGCCGCTCCCTCCGGACCCTGCGGACCCGGGTTCTACTGTCCAGCTGGCTCCAGAACTGCCACGCCACGCCGGAACCTGACAGGTAATACTGCAAAACTGCTAGAATTGTGAACTTGTAGTCCTTGGGTCTTACCATATCACTGTTAAACAACTGCTAAATGATTCATTATTATCCATTAACTCAGTGACAGGTAACAGAACCTTTGCAGCTCCGCCAGCTAATGAGGAGATTCCGGGGCGTATCCATGGAGACCTGTGTCCTAGAGGACATTACTGTCCTGAAGGCAGTGACGAGCCCACGCCCTGCCCCCCAGGTAGGATACTGTACAATGACTCTCAGATAACATATATCCCCTCCCCTGTCCCCAAGGTACAATATAAATACTGTATCTGCCTCTACTTACCAGGTGGGGTACTGTACATCCCCGCCCCTGCCCCCCAAATAACATATTGTATGTATCCTTCCCTACTCCCCAGGTAAGATATAACATACCCCTCCCTGGTCCCCCAGGGAAGATATCTGCCACTCTCTGCTGCCTGTAAGGCACTTGCCTTCTGTCTTTGCCCAGTTATGACCACCACAAGACCCGTGGTGCTGCTTCACAGGCCCAGCCTTCATTAACTCCAGCTGCTTTCAAGGTACCTGCTCTATAGGGTCCGTCTGGCTACAGTGTATCACCCCCCTGCTCCCCAAGGTGCTCTGAATGATGGTTCCCTCATACAACGTCTATCCCTCCAGCCTGCTCTTTGGGGGCTAGTAGTATCAGGCTGCACACAGGACCGCGAGCTCCCCAAGGTAGTAAAAACTAATGGAGGAGCCAGTAAAGCTGTCAGACTGGCCAGCCACTTAAAGGAATTAGGTACCGTCTGTCGCTGGTGCGTTGGCCTGCCATGCATTATGTTGTTGTTCTGGTTCGGGCATGTGTGTGTGGGAGGGGGGGGTAATCAGCCCCAATCCAACCTTGCAGATAAGAATTTATCATCATAATAAACGTATATATTATATTCTACCAACTGAAACTGCCAATTTAGGTCACCACAGTCATTAGATACATTCAACATGTGTGCCCCGTGTTGTCTCCCATATTCAGATACATGATGCTGTTACTTTGCTGAAAGTGTCTCTGCAAACCAATGACCATATTAGGGTCTGTTTCTACTGCAGTCTGTCTGTGCTGCAGTGTGGTGTCTGGATGTGCTGCAGTCTGTCTGTGCTGCAGTGTGTCTGTGCTGCAGTCTGTCTGTGCTGCAGTGTGTCTGTGCTGCAGTCTGTCTGTGCTGCAGTGTGGTGACTGGATGTTCTCGTTCCAGGCTCCTTCCTGAGCAGGCTTGGAGCTGAGGCAGAGGAGGACTGTGAGGCCTGCCCCCCTGGGTCCTACTGCCCCTCCTGGGGTCAGACCTCTGCTGACCTACCCTGTCCCCAGGGTTGGTTCTGTCCTCGGGGGTCACTCTCTGGCCAGCAGCCAGGTAAGGGGTCACCAGGGCTGGGGAGGTTGGGAGGGATGTAGGGGTGGGGGACCAGAGGAGGGAGAGGAGATGGGGGGCATATTTTACCCAGCATAGCTGGATTCGTTTATGCATTATGAGTGAATTGTGTAGCGACGGTGATTCTAGAAGAGCACACAGACGTCCTCTGGTGAGTACACACAATTAAATTTGCATCAAGGATCTACCGCCCACCAGTCACAGAAAGAGGGTATTCATGAATAAGTAAAATAGGACCATATTTCTGGACCCCTGCTCTCTATTCAAGCCAAAGTACAAGGAAAGAAATTTCCAGAAATAGTCTGACTCCTACGCGCTGTTGTGTAGTCATGGTCACCTGCTGTTTGAAACACATCTAACTGCCTTCTACTGGATCTCCTTGCAGGGGCTCTGACACGCCAAAGCGTTGCCATGACGCCAGCGCAGGTCCTCATAACTGGGGATTGTAGACTGTCTGGCTAGCTGGCTGATTGATTAGTTGGCCGACTGTTAGCTGGTTGGCTGGCTGATTGATTAGTGGGCTGACTCACTGGATAGCTGGCTGACCGTTTAGCTGGCTGACCATTTGGTTGGCTGACTGATTGTTTGGCTGACTAATTCATTGGCTGACTGATTGGCTGGTTGGCTTCTCGTGTGTTCAGGCTGCCAGTGCCCGAGAGGTCACGCCTGCCCGTCTGGGAGCTCTGAGCCTGCATCCTGCCTCCTCTGGCACCCACCAGTCCTCCCCCGGCCAGCCCAGCTGCCTGCCCTGCCCTCCAGGTGATCCTCTGTCTACACTCTCAGTACCTCATGTATACGTACAGTACATAGTTAGTGTAACTCATGTGCTCAGACTTACTCATAAACACATTTATACAGAGCCATATCTTACTCCTATGACAACGTTTTCATGCCTGCCTGTGTCTTAACGTTGAACAAGTTGGCTCAACAGAGAAATCAGTGAGAGAACACTTACTCCGGGTGTCCTAAAATGCCAGCTGTTCTTCTGGCCGTGTCTCCCCAGGTTTCTACTGTGAGGAGGGCACAGAGGTGCCCACGCCCTGCCCACCTGGCCACCTCAGCCCAGCAGTGGGCATGACCTCCCTGGACTCCTGCTCCCCCTGCCCCCCTGGGTCCTACTGCAACAGCAGCGCTCTGACGGCACCCTCCGGCCCCTGTGGTCCAGGTCTGGTCACAGACAAACATAGACACGGGGTCTATGCCCTCCTCTTCACATTGGGTTGGAGTCCCCTGTCCTGTCTGATATGTGTTACATATGTTTATCTTCATGACGGATACCCCCCTCTTTCTTCCCTCTATCTCTCACATACCTGTTTTTCCCCATCTCTCTCTATCTCATGCCTTCTTTTCTCCATCCTCATATCCTCCTCTCCCCTCACTCTCTCTCTTCGCCCTCCCTCTCTTCCCTTGTCCCCCTATCCCTCCATCCATCCCTTTGTTCTCCACTCCCTTGCGACATCCTGACAGGATACTACTGTCTCCAGGGTGCCTCAGATTCATCTCCGGTCTCCCAGTCTTTTGGAGATGTGTGCCCAGCAGGACACTACTGTCCCCTGGGTAGCCAGTCCCCCAAACCCTGCCCTGCTGGGAGCTACCTCCAGGAGAGGGGCGCCTCCTCCCTGGCTCATTGCCTCCTCTGCCCCCCAGGAATGTACTGTCCCAGCCCTGGCTCCTCTCAACCAGCAGGTGTGGAATTTCCCTGCCCATTAGAAGTTCTTCCCATTAAAAAGGGATTATCAGTTGTGCTTATTATAGGGCTTTAGGGTCTTGAATAGAGGGATTAAGAGTCCTGAATATTAAACTTTCACCAATCACCAATGGATTAAAGTGATTTTACAACCGTTTTAGATGAGACTGGCACATTAGGATTAAAACCGAATCAAAACTTGAATCAAGTAATACTGAAAGGATGAATTAATTAATATCAAAGGCTTGACTTTTGTGTTATGTTTCTTGTTCCATACATACCCTTGGGAAAGTTTGGATTTTACCATGAATCATTACACTCCTGTAAAAAGTTTCCTTGTCTATGCTTGATCCCCCCCGACCGCCCCCCCTCCCCAGGGTTGTGCTCCGCCGGCCACTACTGCAGGGGGGGGTCAGTCAGTTCCACCCCCCAGGCAGACCCCTCCCTGCTCAGCTGTCTGTGTGGGATCATGGAGATGTTTAGCTCCCAGCCAGACCTCTGCTCACACACCCACTCCATCAATAACACATCCTGCCCCCTCACTTCCACTGGCTCAGGTACAGTGACACACTGAGGGAGGGTGGGGTGGTCTTCGGTTCCTGGTTGTCTGAAATGTACCTCATTCAAATGTTTGCCGTCTTCATATGACACATGACACAGTCATTTTGGTTGCGTCATGTCAGTGTCATCTGTCAGGTCGTTCACATCCTAGATACAGTATCTCATTCCCATCTCAGCCATCTAATGTGTGGTCATGTGTCCCCCCCCCCCCCCCAACACACCCCAGATGGAGCTGAGCTGTGGATGGAGGTGATGAAAGGGTCAGACCAGACCAGGAGAACCACCAGCCCTCCTCCCAGCACCCTGGACTACACCTGTATCAGCTTCAGAGGAGACGTCTGCCCCAGAGGTAGAAACCAACAAGATTCTCGCAGAACATTCCAGAAGCTTCTCATGCTCTTGCGATGTGGTCTGTGCTTACTGCTGTCTTAATTCCTCTTCAGTACCTCATAATAGCTAAAAGTGTCTGTGGCTGTCTTATCTAGTGTTGTTCATGTATACTGTAGCTGTCTAATCCAGTGTTGTTAGTCTGTAGCTGTCTAATCTAGTGTTGTAAATACATCCTGTAGATGTCTAATCTAGTGTTGTAAGTCTATCCTATAGCTGTCTAATCTGTCCTGTCCATCCTGTAGGTTCCTACTGTCCCCCCGGCTCCTCCTCGCCCCTGCCCTGTGAGGCTGGCTCCTTCTGTGGGCAGACAGGTCTACATGCCCCCTCAGGACCCTGTACCGCAGGGTTCTTTTGCCCCAGGTACTCTGCTGCCCCCCACACTGCTCCCTGCCCTCAAGGACACTACTGCCCCCGGGGTACGCCCCTCCCAGTACCCTGCCCCCCAGGAACCATGAAAAGTAAGAGACTTCCGTACTGCCTAACTACTGGTAATGAGAGGGAAAAATATTATTAAAATATTAAGATAATTTCATACGTTTTGTGTGGAGTGTCCCTTTAGCAAACCCTAAGCAACAGACCTGTCCCCATAGTTAGAAACAACATGAAATCCTCCTCAGCTTTGGGGAGAGAGAAAGAGAGAGAGGTAGCGATAGAGGGATAGAGATAGAGAAAGAGAGGGAGAAAGGAGAGAGAGCAATAAAGAGAGAGCATGAGAGAGAGAGGGAGGGAGATAGAGAGATAAAAAGAGAGAGAGAATCTATCTGAAGTGCACAGCTGTCAAACACTCACTGGTAGAGCGATACAGTGAAGTACGGAAATACACCACCTCTACACCCCCACCACCCTCCCCTCCTCTCCCCACCTCCCATGTCCTTCCCACTCAACCCCAACCCCCACCACCCTCCCCTCCCCTCTCCACCCCACCACCCTCCCCTTCTCTCCCCTCTCCACCCCACCACCCTCCCTTCCCCTCCCCTCTCCACCCCACCACCTTCCGTCCTCATGGCTGTGATGAGAGTTTTCGCGCATGTAATTGCATTTATGTTTAATGATGTGTAATTAAAAGGTCGCTATGATCCGTTGGCAAAGTTGTTGAGTTTTCGACTGCGAGGGTGTTAAGAGTTTGAGAACGAAGTACAGCACAAGTACTCTGCAGTTAAATTCTCATTACAGCCCTACACTTTATACTCATCATATTTTTTGGGAATGCAGACATATTCAAATATTAAACCACTGAGTGGTGTGAGGCCCTACAAGTGCATGCACACTTGTGAGCAGATGCAAATGCAAATGAATAGTTAAATTGTAATTATCACAGCATGCCCACAGATGATCAGTTAATGACTCTTTTCATAAACATGTCTGTTACATTTCCTGTATCCACTAGAAAAACAACGTGCATGTTTGAATGTGTGTGTGTGTGTGTGTCTGCTCAGTTTACCCAGGTGGCTCTGCCATGGAAGACTGCCAGCCTTGCCCTCCTGCTCTCTACTGCCCCCTCGCAGGCCTGTCTGACCCCAGCGGCCCCTGTGATCCAGGCTTCTACTGCCCAGGGGGACAGAGTTCCCCTACGCCCAGACAACACGCCTGTCCTGTGGGACATTACTGTGAGGAGGTCAGGCACACGGCTTGGAGCACTGTCATTCAGGATGGATGTCATAGATTATGGATGATGTCCATGGTTGTGAGTTGATGGGGTTATAGAAATGACAGGTAGACATTAGGCATCACGTTAATGATCTGGAGAGTGTGTGTGTGTGTTTCAGGGCAGCTCCAGAGAGAGAGCCTGCCCTCCAGGCAGCCACCAGCCCAATGAGGCCCAAGACAGCTGTGAGTCTTGCCCTGCCGGCTACTACTGTCAGGAACAAGGTAGTCTTACCCATAGAAGGATGGATGGGTGGATAGATGGATGGATGGGTGGATTAATGGAGGGCTGGAAAGATGGATGGTCAGATGGACGAATACATCTTCTTAAATAAACATTTCTCCATGGTTCTGTCCTTCCTCTTTGTCCCTCCCTCCAGGAATGACCCGGCCCACTCTATGCGAGAGAGGATTTTACTGCCCCGTTGGATCAGCAAATCAGCATCCGTGTCCGGCAGGTTTCTATGGCAACCACTCTGGATTGGCTAATGCATCCGATTGCCCCCCATGTGACCCGGGGACATTCTGTCAAGGAACAGGTACTTTAGTTGTTCTGAACGATATAATGCTGTTGTACTGTCTCCAACTTCCTGTTTGACATTCAAGTGATGGACTATGAAGTTTTGAGCGTGAAATGAAACATCTGGTTCATCTCATGAAGGGCTGACGTCACCCAGCGGCCCGTGTGCTGCAGGGTTCCTGTGTCTGGGAGGGGCGTCTCAGTCCTCTCCTTCAGACAACACCACCGGCACTGTGTGCCCCCCTGGGTCCTACTGCCCTGTTGGTTCCTCTGCTCCCACACCCTGCCCCAAAGGCACATTCAGGTACAAGGCCTTGCAGGTCTAACTTTAGGAGAACCATTGTTTCAGCTCTCGCCCTCAGGCTGCTTGGTGAATCATACAGGAAGCTTTGTGCAACTCAACAAGAGCTAACTTTTAGCAGCCACGTTTGTTTATTAGTTTACCTAAACAGTCACCTGCGCATCCTCACATGCATCACATCACCGTCAGACTCATGCATAATGTGTCATGTTAAAACTCAGTTGACCTGTTTGAGGGCTCGACTGTCTCGACAGGTGATGTGTTGTTATTGTGCACTGATATTAAGACAGGGAGTCTCAGGGAGACTGGAAGGACCTTTCTACAGCCTGTTCAATGACATGAGTGTGTGTGTGTTGCAGTAATCAGAACGGTCTCTGGGAGGCGTCCCAGTGTCGCAGCTGCAGCCCAGGGTTCTACTGCGCTGAGCACGGCCTCTTGACTGGTACCGGACCCTGTTTGCCAGGTGAGTCCTCTGACACTGAACTCTTTTTCTAATTCTCTCCTGTCGCTAGACGATTCCCCTCTGGATTCAATCAACCTCGGGATTGATTGACATTTCCGCCCCGTTGAATTTAAATGTCACATTTGAGGTGTTGTCGCTGTTTCTGCTGTCGTCGTCAATGTTGTGTTGTTGTTATTGATGATCCCGTTTGTGGAGCCAGTTGTAACGTTTTTGTTGATAACGTTGTCAGATTTATTGTTTTCCAGGTTTTTACTGCCTGGAAGGCTCCCAGAGTGCAGCCCCAGAGCCAGGGCTGTCTGGAGGATTGTGTCCCCCAGGCCACTACTGTGAGAGGGGCACCAGCGTACCTGTACCCTGCCCGGCTGGAACTCAGCGGAACCAGACTGGAGGGACGAGCACAGACGACTGTACCCCATGTCCTGAGGGTGAGCTGGGGGGTGATATTACCATGATCCTGCCCTTGAGCTGATCTTGGAGGTTTTCATGTTCGCTCTTTTATTATCTCACTTCCTACTTCCTGTCCCTGTCACATGGTTTCCTGTGTGTCCAAACAGGCTGGTTCCAGGAAGTTGCGGGCCAGAGGGAGTGTCTCCCCTGCCCTCCCGGGTTGCACTGCCAGACCCACACCACCAGGGGGAGCCCCAGCGGGGCCACTGGCCCTCAGCCCTGCCCAGAAGGATACATCTGTCCTGGAGAGGGCCCTGCCAGCCAGCCCCTGCCCTGCCCCAGAGGCACCTACAGCCCCGCCCAGGGCCTCACCACACCAGGTGAGGGAGCACTCAAGGAAAACCTCAGACCATTGACAGTAACCATAAATCACCTTCTATAAAATCCTCATATATCCTTCAGGTCTGGGATTGGAGTGGTCAAGCATAAAAGACCCTGAACCAACCAGACAGGGACTAAGCTTACTACTTGACTTACGATCTTCTTAATGGTTGCCATCGGCTGAACCACTAGATTTTTACGATTTTGCTAATGGAAAGTCAATTCCACTGAAAATGCCTGAGTTTCCATGCATGTGTTTATCTGTTTCTCTGCCCTATAAACATGTCCATCTGACTCCCAGAAATCCTTTAAACTTTTGTTTAAATACAGAACTACACACCTAATAATCTCTGCAAGGCAAGGCAATCAGTCAGGGTCTGATTTCCTTCTGTCTCTAGTCCTCCAGTCTGTAGTACTCCAGTCTATAGAGCAACTGTATAGTATGTAGTCTTTCAAACTATAGTAGATAGTTCTTCAGTTGATAGTTCTACAGTCTATAGTTCTTCAGTCTATAGTCCTTCAGTTTATAGTTCAGTCTCTAGTCGTGTCTATAGTCCTACACTATGCTGCTTCATTCTATAATCTTACAGTCTGTGGTTCTTCAGTCTGTAGTCCTACAGTCTGCAACTTTGTCTATAGTCATTCAGTCTATAGCTCTGTCTATTGTCCTTCAGTCTATAGTCCTGTGTATAGTCTTTCAGTCTAGTCCCTCAGTCTATTGGTCTGTCTGTGTCTCTGCAGGTGAGTGCCTGCCGTGTCCTGCGGGCCACTTCTGTGGTTCTGAAGGCCTGGTCCAGCCCACTGGACCCTGCACTGCTGGCTATCTGTGTGTGACTGGAGCCACGGTGCCCAACCCCACTGACAACAGAACCGGGTCACCTTGCCCGCCTGGGTGGTTCTGCCTGCTGGGTCTTAGAGCAGGTCAGTTTAAGGTTCATTACTTGTTTTCAGATATCTTTCATGGAGAAGGCCTGCCTGTTTATTCCACACAGTTTATCACACACACACACTACAGCTTCTTTATAATGAGCTTCTGCAGAAATACGGCTATTTTTCACTGACAAAGCATTTTGTGTTGGAGCACATCAACAGATACTGATGAGCTGTCAGTGTAAGCCTCTGTCTGTAGGAACTACTCAAACATGGCTTTGCCTCAGGTTGTGCTAAGGGATGAATTAGAAAAGGGAGGGGAAAAACACAACAGGATGTGACTGTTACCATACCAACCCATGTGAGCCCTCTAGGTGACTGCTGGGCTGGCTTCTACTGTGACCGCAGCTCCAGCCGACCCGACCAGACCCTATGTCCCCCTGGGTCCTACTGCCCCAGGGGTTCCCCGTTGCCCTTGCTCTGCCCTGCAGGTACATACAGCCCCAGGGCAGGCAACACTCACCTGGACAACTGCTCCTCTTGTCCTGCTGGACTCTACTGCCGAGGTGAGAAAAACAGTGGTGTACTGTAGTCTTGATGATGCAAATACCCAATATAAAATGATCACTGATATGTGAATACGGGACAGCAGAGGATATAAGGAGTCTTGTTATGTCTACAGCAAGGCTGCTGCTTTCACAAGACTTCACCTTGAAATGAAAGATTCACAAGCCAGACACAGACCTCCAGACCATTAACCCTACATTCTGGTCTGGAAATCCATATCTTTGAATAAACAACTCCAAGGTCAAAAGTATCCAAGAAACTTGTAGCACAGTTTTCTTTTGGTCACGACTGTAATTCTGAATGAGGCTGGTTGTGAGTCAAGTGCTCTCTACCAGCTGTGGATCTCCCTGGTGTCGTGGTGTTGTGTGACCATGGTTCAAGTAGTGTTGTGGATGAATGTACTTCATGTCTTTGTGATCTCTTACACACATACAATATATTTGACACACATTGAAAATGAATGTAATGCATTAGGTTCCTTACGTAATGCCCCCCCCCCCCCCTTCTCCCCCAGGGCAAGGTGTGGTGCAGCCAGAGACATGTCCAGTAGGTCACTACTGCCCCACAGGGCTCACTCTGGGTACTGAGTTCCCCTGCCCCCCTGGCACCCTGCAGGCTGTTCCAGGAGCCTCCAGCCCTGGCGACTGTCTGCTCTGCCCCGCTGGTAAGAACACATTGAGACAACGATAATCATCTAATCAGAATAGGAATGATAATGTTAGTGGTTATGATGATGATAGCCTCGCCATATAGGTACTGAGAACACTCCCTACCGCAATAGAGACACTAAATATGTCTGCTGCTGCTGAAGCACTGATACTCCCTACACACAGACACACACACACACACAAGGAGGAGGATAATGACCAGAGATGGCAAAAGTACACACATCCTTCACTCAAGGACAGGACCATCATTCACTCAAGTAGAAGAGAGTGAAAGTTAAAAGTTGACAGAAAATCTCCTTTATAAAAAATAAATAAGCCTTAATTTGAGTTTTAATCTTTTTTCTTCTTCTTAACAATAATAAAAAATATATATAGAATGAGTTGCCCCCAAAATATATGTATTTTGAGGGATTGGTGGGGGGAAATCGCCCCATTGGTTGCCATGTCTAGAAAATGCCCCTGCATAGAGATAATGACAATAAGAGCTAGTCATAGTGGTGATGATAATGCTATTCAACGCCACCAAGACACCTGCAGTTGCTACTGTTTGACGGCCGTGATTATGAGTGAATGCAGATCCCAGCCAGGGACAGTAGCTATGATGGATGGACTTCCTCATTGTGCCAGGAAGGAGAGGAGAGATAAACTGTAACCCTGTCACTGTAATTATCCATCCAGGGAGGTGGTCAACTGGGATGTGAATGTACTTGTGTATGCATGTGCATGTGTGTGCATTTGTGTGTGTGTGTGCGCGTCTGTGTGTTTGTGTGTCTGCAGGCCAGTTCTGTTCCCTCCCAGGCCTCTCCCAGGCATCAGGACCCTGTCAGGCAGGATACTACTGTCCACCTGGTGCTTCCAGCCCCAACACTACTGGATACCAGGTACACTCACCCTGTCACACTACTGGATACCAGGTACACTCACCCTGTCACACTACTGGATACCAGGTACACTCACCCTGTCACACTACTGGATACCAGGTACACTCACCCTGTCACACTACTGGATACCAGGTACACTCACCCTGTCACACTACTGGATACCAGGTACACTCACCCTGTCACACTACTGGATACCAGGTACACTCACCCTGTCACACTACTGGAACCAGGTACACTACACTACCTACTATTCTTCACTAGCTTCATGACCTCAAAGCACAGTAACACAACCGTGTCTACTCAGCTCATAGAAACCTGCCTATTCTCCTTAGGGCAACTCCAGCACCACCACCTTCTGCCCCCCTGGCCATTACTGCCCCCCTGGGGCGGGCTCCCCCCTCCACTGCCCCCTCGGCTCCCTCTCCCCCTCCCCGGCCCTGCAGAGGTGGGAGGACTGCCCGCCGTGTCCGGCAGGACGTTTCTGCAGCGCCCCGGCCCTGGTGCTGCCTTCCGACACTGCCCAGTGTGATGCAGGGTAAACCTTTGTGTTCCTCATGTCTGCCTGGCTGCTGGGAGGGAGGCCGGTGGGGCTGTGGGGTGGGATCGGTTGGGGGGGGGGGGGGAGAGGGGGCGTTAATGAGGGCTAGGAAAGCTCTGCCAGTACTGTAGTTCTCCGCCTGAGTGAAGCCATGTGCTGAAATGATACTATTTATATGACTCATCATCGGCCTGTTTTTGTTCCTCGCTGTGGCTGACCTGGAAAGTAAATGACTGATAATGTTCTGGCTGTAAGGGTTCTCTGTCTGAGGATGTCAGTTTAAACTGGACAAGAGAAGTACAACAACTAGTCTGATTGAATCAAATATTATCAGATGGCGTGTCTTGATTCTATCTAATGATCTAAACTTAATTAGAAGTGTACAACTGTTATAGATGCATTCACACTGATTGCTTCTCTCTTCGTCTCCCTGTCCAGGTACGTGTGTCTGGGCGGGAGCCCCACCCCGCGCCCTGGCGATGGTCTCCATGGTTACCCATGCCCGGCGGGGCACAGCTGTCCTGTTGGCACAGCAACAGAGACACCCTGTGAGCCTGGCACCTACAGCCCCAGTCCTGGCTCCGCCCACTGCCTCACCTGCCCCAACGGAACCATGTGCCCCTCCCTCGCTACCCAGAATCCATTGCTCTGCCCTTCTGGTGAGGCTCATGTTGTCATGGAAACACTGATGCACTCAGTCATTGAAAACTCTGTATCCACATTTCTCAGCGTGGTTTAATTCCATCC
This sequence comes from Thaleichthys pacificus, assembly GCA_023658055.1. Classification (NCBI taxonomy): domain Eukaryota; kingdom Metazoa; phylum Chordata; class Actinopteri; order Osmeriformes; family Osmeridae; genus Thaleichthys; species Thaleichthys pacificus. The sequence goes on from CM042852.1 coordinate 5,842,208, forward strand.
ACCTCGCATTGAATACACTTTTAGATATAAACTTAAAATCAACTTAAAAAGTGTGAGCAGCATGGACCACCATTCTCTTGAGTGTCTGCTGCCGGTCCCTCTGCCCCCTTCAGGACACTTCTGTCCAGCCGGCTCATCTCTGCCCCTGGCCTGTCCTCCAGGCTCCCTGAGTAACCAGACAGGAGCCTGGTCTGCCTCTGTCTGCAGGGCCTGTCCCTTCTGGGGTCTACTGTAGCTCACCTGGGGCCACAGCACCGCAAGGTATCAACATCACCTGGAGTAGTCACAACATCACCTGGAGTAGTCACAACATCACCTGGAGTAGTCACAACATCACCTAGAGTAGTCACAACATCACCTGGAGTAGTCACAACATCACCTAGAGTAGTCACAACATCACCTGCAGTAGTCACAACATCACCTGGAGTAGTCACAACATCACCTGGAGTAGTCACAACATCACCTAGAGTAGTCACAACATCACCTGCAGTAGTCACAACATCACCTGCAGTAGTCACAACATCACCTAGAGTAGAGTAGTCACAACATCACCTGCAGTAGTCACAACATCACCTGCAGTAGTCACAACATCACCTAGAGTAGTCACAACATCACCTAGAGTAGTCACAACATCACCTGGAGTAGTCACAACATCACCTAGAGTAGTCACAACATCACCTGCAGTAGTCACAACATCACCTAGAGTAGTCACAACATCACCTGCAGTAGTCACAACATCACCTAGAGTAGTCACAACATCACCTAGAGTAGTCACAACATCACCTGCAGTAGTCACAACATCACCTGCAGTAGTCACAACATCACCTAGAGTAGTCACAACATCACCTGGAGTAGTCACAACATCACCTAGAGTAGTCACAACATCACCTGCAGTAGTCACAACATCACCTAGAGTAGTCACAACATCACCTGCAGTAGTCACAACATCACCTAGAGTAGTCACAACATCACCTAGAGTAGTCACAACATCACCTGCTGTAGTCACAACATCACCTAGAGTAGTCACAACATCACCTGCAGTAGTCACAACATGACCTGCCGTAGTCACAACATCACCTGCCGTAGTCACAACATCACCTGCCGTAGTCACAACATCACCTGCCGTAGTCACAACATCACCTGCCGTAGTCACAACAAGAAGGCAACAGATACAGGCTCTCTCATTCAGTACAAAACATTGAGATTGACAGGCAGATGTCATGGCTCAACGGGATACATTTGTGGAGTTCTTTATGTACTAAAATAATTACTAGAATAGTGTGAGACGTGATTTGTCATTTGATAGCTAGTTGATACATAGTTTACAGTAAGATGTACTTATGATCTGTGTGTGTTGCCACGCCCAGGACCCTGTCAGCATGGTTATTTCTGCCAGGGCGGGGCCTCAGAACCAACCCCCGTCCGCTCAGACAGTTTCCCCGGGAACGGGCCCTGTCCCCTGGGTCACTACTGCCCTGAGGGCTGCCTCTCTCCCAAGCCCTGCCCTCCAGGCAGTGTCAGAAACAGCACGGGTGCGTTTGATTAAACTACCTGTTCAAACACCGAAGACTGTCACATTGGGTTTGGTGCATCAATGAATCGAAATAAAGTGTATTAAATGTTTCTGACTTGCCAGCAGTTTCCAACTGCTGCTGTGGTGTTGTTGTTGAGTTTATTCCTGTTTTCTGTGTTCCTCCAGGTGGTGTCTCTCTCGAGGGCTGCTTGTCTTGTCCTCCTGGGTGGTACTGTGCCAGAGAGGGGCTCTCCTCCCCCTCGGGTCTCTGTGCTGCTGGCTTCTACTGCCCATACGACTTCTCCTCCACCACCCCCTACGCTGTCCTCTGCCCCAAGGTAGAACCCATTACCCGTCCTTCACTCCATCCTCATCCCTCCATCCATCCATCCCTCCATCCATCCCTCCCCCTTTTGAGTCACCCTGCTCTATTATTTTTCTGCCTCAGGTTAAAATCTTAATCACCCTCCTCTTCCCTTTATCCTTCTCTCTTCACTTCTCCTCTCTTTATTTCCTCATCCCTCTCTCTCTCCTTCCCTTCCTCTCATTTCCCTCTGCATCATCCTTCTCTTTCCCCCTCTCCTCTCATCCTCTCTCCCTCTCCTCCTCCTTATCCCCTCATACATCGCTCTCCTCCACTCCTTCCCCTCTTCTCATCTTTCTCTTCCCCTCTCCTCCCCTCCTCCTCTTCCTCCTCCTCCCCTCCACCCCTCCACAGGGCCACTACTGTCCAGCAGGTTCTCCCCTGGCACTGGCCTGTCCTACAGGAGAGTACCAGCCCAACCCTGGGTCAGAGCTCTGTGTTCCCTGCAGGCCAGGCTTCTACTGCGAGGAGGCTGTCATAGGGGACCCCTGGCCCTGCCCCCCGCACGCCTTCTGCCCTGCAGGTATGCACACACACACACATATGCCCCCACACACACACACACACACTGCACACACACACAGTACCAAATATCAGAAGGGGTAGATACACACACTCACATGCACAGATATGTGCACGCAGGCACAGACACACCCAGTATCAAATATTACCAGGTTTAGACACACAGACACACACACCCTGGAGAGTTCAAGTCATTCTGAAAACAATGGATACCATCCATGTTGTTGTTGCCAGGCACCATGGTCCCCCAGCCCTGTCCCAACGGCACGTTTACCCCCCCAGGCCAGGGGGGGTTGCAGGAGGAGAGGGAGTGCCTGTCCTGCCCCCCAGGGAGCTACTGCAGGCAGGGGCACACAGAGGAGGAGGAGTTCGACTTTTCTTATCACCTGCTCACAGACCCACTGGCCCCATAGCCTGCTGTCAGCTCTCATCTTCTGTTGTGTTCTGTTCTCTGTTCTCTGTTCTCTCTTATCGCGTCTCCTCCTCTCCTCTCTGCTCTCCTCTCCTTTCCTTTGCTCCTTTCCTGTGTTTTCTTTTTCCTCCTTTCCTTTCCTCCTCTCCTCCTCTCCTCTCCTCCTCTCCTTTCCTCCTCTCCTTTCCTCCTCTCCTCTCCTCCTCTCCTCTCCTCCTCTCCTCTCCTCTCCTCCTCTGTCCTCTATCCGCCTTCCCTTTCATGTCCTTCCTTATTCCTCCTTTGCTTTGCTTCCTGTCCTGTCCTCACCTCTCCATTTCTCTCGTCTCGTCTCATCTGCTCTCATTCTCTGTCCTCTCCTCCCCTCCCCCTGTTCTGATACAAGTAATTAGCGAGGCCTCCAGCATGTTCTGTTCACCAGTTCTGGTTCAGAGACAGGCAGGGCTCGTTAGCACGTGGGATGTGTCATAATGATGTATATGTTCTCCATGATGAGAATACGTTCCCTGGCAAGAGAACAATGTGGATTTATGTCCTGTGATTATGCGCCTGTTCCGTTCGTTATTGAGCATGTTTGTGTGCAAATGTGCAAGTATGTAAATGTGTGTCTGCATACTGTAGGCATCTGTGTATGAATGTGTATGAATGTGTGCGTGATGAATGCAGACGCAGCCACCTGTGCGTGAGCGTGTCTTCATGCGTGTGTATCTCCCCTGTGCTCTGTGTGCTCAGGGCGGGGCGTATCCAGGCTGTGTGTGCTGAGGGCTACCTGTGTGTGTCTGGCAGTGCAGAGTTCACCCCCAGGGGGCTCCAGGCGGACTGGAGCCAGTGTGAGTGGGGGGAGCAGTGTGCTGGGCCTTGCCCTCCAGGTGAGCCCAAACTGCCTCCGACACACCCGGTAGACGATTGATCAGTTATGCTAATTATTGATCCGTCACCATCAGGGTTCTATTGCCCTGAGGGGACAGTGAGAGCAGAGGCGTGCCCTGCCAACACCATTAGAGCTGCCCCAGGAGGGGGCAATATCCAGGACTGTTTGCCTTGCCCTCCCCAGCACTGGTGTCTAGCAGGTTGGTTTTGCACATAATACATGAGGACATTGTGAATAATCTCTGTCTAGAGGCGTTGCTGGTTTTGGATACACTCTATCTTTCGGTTTCTCCCTTCTCTCTCTTTCTCTCTATTTCCCCCTCCATCTCTGCCTTTCTATAGCTATGTCTCTCTTTCACTCTCCCTCCTTTTCTTTCCCTCTCTTTCTCTATCCTATGTTCTTTCTCTTACTATTCTCCTCTGCACCCCCCCCCCCCCCCCCCACCCAGGTGACCCAGTCCTGCACCTGTGTCCTGTAGGCCACTACTGTGATGGGGTGGTGGGGATGGACCATGGAGGAGGGGCAGGGCCCAGGCCGTGTTCTGTCCACTCCTACAGACCCTCCCCTGGGGCAGGCAGCAAGGGAGACTGCCTCCCCTGTCCTCCTGGATACCATTGCAACTCTACGGGTGAGAATGCGCTGCCACAAAGGTGTAGGCCTTGAGGGTGAGGAGACTGGGGCATGCGGGGGATGAGGAGGGGTGAGGCTGAGGGATGAGGATGTGGAAGGCTGGAGACTGAGCCTGGTTAGGGCTCAGGCTGTGAGGCTGGGGGATGAGGAGGAGTGAGGCTGGAGACTGAGCCTGGTTAGGGCTCAGGCTGTGAGGCTGGGGGATGAGGAGGAGTGAGGCTGGAGACTGAGCCTGGTTAGGGCTCAGGCTGTGAGGCTGGGGGATGAGGATCACTGAGGCTGTGGCATGACGATGTGTGTAATGGCGCTGAAACAAAGGATGCTCAAGAACATGTTACCCCCAGCAACAGCACCCTCGAGCAATTACACCGAAGTAATCTAATCATTTTATTTCCTTCTGGAACATTCACCGCTAGCGCTGGGATCACTGGAGAGACTCTATCTCCCATATCATATTGACCTTTAATAACCACGCTAATCTCTCTCCCTCCGTTTTTCACCCTCTGTCTCTCTCTCTGCCTCCCTCTGTCTCTTTCCCTCTCTCTCTCTCTCTCTCTCTCTCTCTCTCTCTCTCTCTCTCTCTCTCTCTCTCTCTCTCTCTCTCTCTCTCTCTCTCTCTCTCTCTCTCGCACTCTGCCTCCATATTTGCCTCTCTGTATTCACTTAATATGCAGCCTGTCTGTTCAAGAGGATAACACTACACTAGGATAGCACTACACTTACTGAAGATGAGCACTTGATCGTCGCGTCTCTTTTTTCATCTGTGAAGCACCTCCTGGATCATAGCTAGATTCAGGACATCCCACTCAGCCTACTGGACTCTTTCCACAGCCTGGCATCTCTCCTCCGTACTGCAGGTCTGCCAGACTACTCCGGCCTCCCCTGCCCCCCAGGACACTGGTGCAGTGGCAGGGGCACCCCCATCCTCTGCCCAGGGGGCACCTTGAGGGCCCAGCCCGGGGCGGCTGATCCCAGGCAGTGTGAGCCGTGCCCAGGAGGCAGCTACTGCTCTGACCCCCGGACCTCCGGCCGGCCCAACCTGGAGGGTGTAGCCTGCAGGGCTGGGTACCAGTGTCCTCCTGGTGGGTTGATGGCTGGTCCCTCCTGAGAGCTGCTCCATGTGGTTGGACCTGCTTGTTCTAATAGTAGTGCGTGTGTCTGTATTTGTGTGTGTCTGTATGTGTATGGGTCTGTATGTCTATACATTCCTGTATATGCGTGTGTGCAGGTGCTGTCTCAGAAAGGCTGTGTAAGCAAGGCTCGTACTGTGGGCCACAGACAGCAGATCCCATTGTGTGTCCTGAAGGCTTCTACTGTCCAGAGGGCTCCTACACCTACAATTCTGTCAAGCAACTGTAAGTCCAGTCCAGTCCTGTTCTGTCTAATATAATCTATTCCAGTCCATAAATTGTGCTTCCAAATGAACAACTCATTTATGAAAATACAAGCTAAGCAGAGCTTCTTGTTTTTAATTCACAGATACAGTTTATGAGACTTGAAGAAGAGGAATTCTCTCTCATTTCTATGTAACCCCCCCAGGTGTCTGTTCCCCTACTACTGCCCAGCCAACAGCTCCACCCTGCAGGTCTGCGAGGGGGGGTCCATGCCCCTCAACACCAGTGGGCCCCGGGGCTCCCGGGAGCACTGCTGTGCCATGTGTGAAGGGGGGTCATACCGCCCCCGCCAGTCCCCCCAGCCCCACTGCCTGCCCTGCCCTGCAGGCTACCACTGCCCCCCAGGTACTGCCTCTAAGACGCCCTCGCCTGACAGGCCCACTCTGCCATGTTACCCTGCAGCAGTGGTCTTAAACCGTGGTCCTCAGGGCCCCCTTTCCTGCATGTTCTAGATGTTTCCCTGCCCCAACACACCTGCTTTTAATGAATGGGTTGTTAACAAGCTCTGCCGAATATGAGAGACTGATAACGAGCCATTCATTAGAATCAGGTGTGTTGGAGCAGGGAAACATCTAGAACATGCAGTACAGTGGGCCTGTAATGTCAGGTCAGTGATTCTGTTCACTTGAACATTTTTACCACCTCCAAAAGAGAATATGATGCTGAGTCAGTGCTGTAGTGCCATACATGACTGTAGCAGGTTCAGCTTCGGGATGACCGGGGTAACCCCTGTCCCATGTATCTTCTACAGGATCAGAACGTTACCACGGTAACCCTTGTCCCCTTAGCTACGTGTGCCCCCCGCGCTCCCCCTCCCCTTTGCCCTGCCCCCCTGGTTCCTATGGGAACCAGGGCAGCGCTGGTCGGCTGGAGGACTGCCACCCATGCCCGCCTGGAACCTTCAACCATCTGCCAGCCCAGAGAGCCTGCTTCCCCTGCGGCAGCTCCTCCACCTCCCTGCCAGGTCTGTCCTCTCCTCCCTCACTCTCCTCTCCTCCTCTGTTACCATAACAACATAAACATTTACATGCAACCCTTACCATACACTGTTGACCTCACAGGCTCCTCCTCCTGCACCTGCATGGGTGAGAATCGCGCTTTCCAGCATTCCGACGGGTCGTGCGTGTGCAGAACCGGCTTCGTCTTCTACGACGACCTGGACTTCATGAGTTCCAGCGCCGACAGCCCTCAGGACTGTCAGCCAGAGGTGAGATAGACGGGCCCTTTAGAATCCCTCTCTCAAACTGTCTTCTGTCCCCAGACTCTCTTTTGAAAAGTTATTCCTATAGTCACCTCACTTCACCACCATTCACATCGATCCTTACAGAAGTTTCAGAATTAGTTTTCGACCCGGTCAGTCAGCAAGGCGCCCTTGGCTCTTCTGTTTCTTTCACCCTGGTTGATTTATTACCAATCTTGATCGCAGCAGGGGCTCCGGGTTATTTATTTATTTACTGGACTTTTATTTTGACAGCGGACTCACACTGTGAACCAAGGTCTCACTGGCAGATGAGCCTTGCAGTCACACAACTTAATAAAAACCAGACATGAGAGTTCAGATTTGAAAAAGAAAACAGTCATAAAAACAGGGCTATAAAACTCTGATTTAAAACAACTAACATATAAAAGCAGAAGTAAAACGAACATCATATAAAATTCACAATTTCATCAATAAAAAAGGTCCTTGATCAACTCTTTAAAAACTCTCTGGAGGCAGTTCAGCGCCTCATCTTTAAATGGTTTACGTGATGTTATTCCACAGACAGAGGACATAAAAAGAATAGACTGTTCCAGATAATTAGAGTGGGGTAAGACCTGCAGCATTGAGGGAAACAGCAAGAAACATCTCCAGGAGTCTCACTCAGAACATAAAGGTTAGCCTCAGTGTGTGCTCTATAGCTCAACCATTATTATGTTCTGCAGTCTGGGTCTCTGTTGTCTCCAACAGTGTGGTCCAGATGGGACCTGTCTGTGTGTGTGGCGGGTGTGTTGACACAGTGTTCTACAGGCTATATCTTTGCGGTTCAAACCTGCGTGGTCCAGGTGGTGTACGTGCATTACACACACCTGTCTTTGTGTTCCACAGGTGAACCGTCGCTGCTCTGGTGGGCAGGTGCGCCTGGCGGCCACCAGAGAGTGTGTCTCCCCCTCTCTCTACTCCTGCAATACCACCTGTGGCCTCCAGGGGGGCTGGCTGGACGTGGAGATGGGCATGTGAGTCTGGAGACCCACACAGCTCTCACTGTTATACTGGCCCTCAGTGACCATGCATGGCTGTAAAGTAAATGATGTCTAGTGTTGCTTCAATGCCCTGGTGGTCATTTATAGTTAAATGCTCTTAGAGCTAAAACAACCCTCAGTTCAAGTCTGTGATTAGGCTATAGCTAATGGACATTCTCCATGATTTGGCTATACTTTACTGTCTGCTATGTAAATATGATGGCATCCACATGCAGAAAATCAATATGAGTTTAGCTCCATTGAGGCTTTCATGTCGAAATTAGTGGTCAAAGAGAGCTGGGTCCCTGCGAGCTGGGGAACATTCATATCATGTGGTCTGTTGTCTGCTGACCTTTACCACACCCATCTGGAGAGCAGCTTAGAGCCTCGGGTCTGTAGGAGGCTCTGGTCACCGGCAGAGATACAGCAATGATGTACTGTACACGTACTTGTTGTAAAGGATTATGTTTGATCCCTCCGCACCCTCCCTCTCTATGTCTCTCTTTTGCTTTCTGTCCATATCTCTTTCTCTCTCTCTATTTCTCTATCTCTCTCTCCTTATGTTAAAACTGAATTTAATTCAACTTTATTAATCCCAATTCAAATTCAACACAAAACAGCAGTGATAAAATGTCCAAATGGTTGAAACAACCGACTGCTTGGGAACTGCAAGAAATTCTACAAAGAAGAAGAAACAGAACATAACATGCATGCATGCGTGTGTGTGTGTGTGTGCGTGTGCGTGTGCGTGTGCATGCACAGCTGCCAGTGTGAGAGCTACGTGTCAGCGGAGGAGCTGTGCGGTCTGTCCTGTCTGTCCAGTCTGCCCAAGGTGTCCGCCCACGTCTCACCTGACGGACAGCTGCTGCTGGGCATCCGACGGAGGGAGGAGAGGGTCGGGACCAGGGTGAGGGAATCAGGGGGCAGGGGGGCACAACCATCTGCATCCACAGCAGAGGACACTCCAGCTCACAGGCCTGATCCAGTCATCTGATCCTGTCATCTGATCCTGTCATCTGATCCTGTCATCTGATCCAGTCATCTGCAGCCTGGGGTCACATCCCTGGGGGCCTGATTTCAATCATGCCATCCAGAAATAGCTCTAAGCACTCTATATGTATAGCTGTGTTTTTGCTGAACAGTCATTAGATAATCTGTTATCTTTTATCCATTGTATGTACTGATGTCACTGTACTCTACAAGTCACATTCCTTTAGCTTTTAGGAGATTGTATTTTATTGTTTATATGTTTATCTCTCTTTAACTGATGTTTTACACTTAGAAAATGGCGGAGGTTTTAGGCCCAGACGTCCATGTCAACAACATTGGAAACATCCACTTTGTGGAGTTTGGTTCTGGAGGTGTGTTCGGTTGGATTCTGACCGACACGGTCCTCATTGATCGGTTCTTATCAGGTGAGTGAACTAAAACCATTGTGTGGAAAACCTAATTGTGTCACCGGCCCAGGAACTGTTTGCTCATTGGCTCCTTTGTCCACAGAGCCAATAGAAGTGTTCGGCGCAGGCTCCAGGCAGAGGAGAGACTCAGAGAGCAGAGGAGAGGGGGTCCTGCCCCGGATCCCCAACCCCATCGTCTGCCTTTCCTCCAATGACATGATCATCTTCCTGCTCACCATCAACCACACTGGTACTGCATGCAGACTACAAAGACCACTCTCCTCTCTCTCCCACCCCACCCCTCTCCTCTCTTCCCCACCCCTCTCCTCTCTTCCCCACCCCTATCCTCTCCTCTCTTCCCCACCCCTCTCTTCCCCACCCCTCCCCTCTCTTTCTCTCCTCTCCTCCCCTCCCCTCTCTTCCCCACCCCTCTCCTCTCCTCTCTCACCTCAGGATACGGTATTGTAATGATGCGTAGGTACAATGACGGTGTAGACAATTACTTGAATTAAAATAAAAGCTACTTCATACGTTAACATATCATAGGTCTGGGCCTTAGTACCACATGGTTTCCTGTAATGATGTCCCATCAGATCGAGATAGCAGCCATTTCCCTGTCTACCAGAAGGACCACCTGTTTAACAGTAACCCAGGCTGGGACTACGGGCCCTTCAGAAGACTGGAGATCCTGATGAGACAAACCCAGTTCAACTCTACCAGGTAGGACAGCTAGACCCAGTTCAACTCTACCAGGTAGGACAGCTAGACCCAGTTCAACTCTACCAGGTAGGACAGCTAGACCCAGTTCAACTCTACCAGGTAGGACAGCTAGACCCAGTTCAATTCTACCAGGTAGGACAGCTAGACCCAGTTCAACTCTACCAGGTAGGACAGCTAGACCCAGTTCAACTCTACCAGGTAGGACAGCTAGACCCAGTTCAACTCTACCTGGTAGGACAGATAGACCCAGTTCAACTCTACCAGACAGCTCACACAACCTAACATCTTCTCCTCTTCTCCTGTGTCCTCCAGGTTTGCTCATGTGTTCTCCGAGCCAGGGAAGTACGTGCTGCTGGATAACGCTGTGTCTGAGTGGAGCGTGGTGGTGGTGGTCAGTGAGGAGGGCACGGAGTGTGACCCCAGGTCGTCTGTCTTCCAGCCCATGACCCCGGCACTGCTGGTCAGACACGGGGTGGTCAAGCAGCACAGACTCAACCTTCTGCCAGACTGGGGGATCATAGTGGGTGGGTAACACACCATCAGTCCTCCATACCACCACGCACGCAGAAACGTGTGTATGGGCGTGCATGCACACTCACATACACACACACCACACACACCACATGCACACACACCACACTAGTCTGGATGACCAATCTAGCAATCTTGTGTTCCTAAAAAAGACAATAAATAGTATATCAGGAATGCTAAAATATGTATAATACAGAAGTATTTGAAAACCACTAGATACATACTTGTGCACCTTGCTGAGTCAACGTTACCAACGTTAACCCTACGTTACCAACGTTAACCCTACGTTCGCATCATGTGCAGGTGTGCTGAGTGTAGTGCTGGTCATGGTCCTGGTTGTGACCACCACTGTCCTGGTTCTGAAGCCTAACCAGGCCAGGCTGGTGTCCCAGGGGAGGCCCAAGCCTCGCTGGAGGAGCCTGGGTGAACCCTGCCGCCCCGTGGAGTACGTCTACAGCCAGGAGAGGTCCGCGGGAAGGGGGGTGGAGGAGGAAGTAGGGCGAGCAAACAGTGGGAGTGAGAGAGAAATAGACAGAGATATAAAGAAGTAGAGAGAGGAGAAACTTAAGGAAGTTCAATCAAATATATTTTGAGTGTATGACCTGCTGTGTGTGTGTGTGTTTGCTTGTGTGTCAGTATGGACGCCCCAGGCCAGACCAGTGTGCTGGGCAGCAGGGGAGAAGGGGAGGGAGCAGAAACTGAGGAGCCTGCAGTCTGCAGAGGAGGTAACCTTCAGGAAGGACTACCACATGCTGAACACAACCTAGAACCCTTGACTCCTAGCCAATAAAACCTAGCCTCTAGAGGAAATAGTCCTAGGCCCAAGTCCCTAGCCCCTAGAACCTGGTCATTAGCATGTAGCCCACAGTTCACAGTCGCTAGCCTCTTGCCCCTAGCCCATACACCCTGGTCACTATCTAGCCTCTATTCGATAGTCCTTAGACCCTGCCTCTTGTAACTAGTTCTTGCTCCCTTGCCCAACTAGCTCCCAGCGATGAGGTCCTAACTCTAAGCTCCTCAGCCACTAAGGAGAGTCGCTCCACTGCGGCACACTTCCACATCAGTAATACACCACCCTCTAATGAACACTGGATGATACAATTCCCAAACTACAGAGATCTTATTAACAGAAGTAATGTATTCAATATATAATTTCATATATTACACAGACAAAGTTTGACTATAAATGTGAGTTTTATCACCTGAAATTCCAGTATTATTATTAAGCCTGTATGATAAAAACCCCTTCCTCAAACCAACATAGATCCTATTCTAATCCTATCTATTTTTTTTCAAATATTACGCTATATCACGAGTGACCAGTCAACTATAAATACAATTTTATCAGCTTATATTCCAGTAAGTGTCATGAAGCCATTCCAGTAAACTGCTGGTGCAGTTACAAAAGGATGGATCCTCACTGTCTTCCTCTGTATTATTCATGGTGTCTAATAGACCAGTTAAACAACCATTACCAGATACGCCTCCAAACCACCAGGCAGGGCATCATTTATGATTCATGATGTAACCCATGACGAGGTCACTTCCAGTTCATCCACTCCATCCTAATCGTTTTGCCAATTACGTTATCGCTTTTTGGCCTTTTCTCTTTCTCTTTCTCTCCCTATCTCTCTGTAAATTAAAATACACGCTCTTTCCCCCCCTCCCTCCTCCCCTTTCTCCGGTCCATTTTTACCATTCCTACTATTTGATTTATCCACCCTCTCGTGCCTCCAGACCCTGGCGGCATGTCTGGGCGGGTAGAGCTTGAGGAGTTCAACGTGAAGACACTGTATGACAAAATGGAGGACCAGAACCTCCACCTGGCCTCCCAGCTGGCGCGCCACCGCAAGGACACCCAACAGTTCTACAAGCACATGTGCCAGCACACCGACGCCCTCAGGGTAAACAAAAACAAAGTCTGCCAGATACGTGAAGGTGCACCTCCTGGTATTTCTGACACGGACACAGCACTGGAGGGTTGGCTGAATGAGCTGAGCTCCTGGAAGTCTTAGAGAGACACGGCCTGCTCCAAACAAGACGTTTCATACTTGTAAACAGTTCTGAGTATTTTAGGTGTTTTACGGGTGACCTGTGAGTGTCCATTGTATGTTGTGTGTGTTGTGTGTGGAGTGTGAGTGTGTTCTGTATTGTGTGCGTATGTTGGAAAGTGTGTGTTGCGTAGTGTGTGTGTGTGTGTTGCATGTGGCTGTTTTGAATGTGTCTTGTGTTCAGGATGTGTTGGAGAACATGGATCCTAAGAAGCTGAGTCAGTTTAAAGAGCTGCTGGACGGTAAAGCCTGCACCAATGGCAAGACAGAGGGAAGTAGCAGCGTCCAATCAGCTCAGGGTAAGAACATGAAACACTTCCCATGTTCGCAATAATAATGTATTCTCAAAAACAAAACAGTTTCAAACAAATATAAACTTGAGCATAAACGTTGTGTTTATGACACAAAGCCACAAAGCACCTTGCTTACTTGTTCTGTTTGACCTTCTTGGGTTCTACTGTCCAGCTGACCCCAGTGTGTTTCTACTGGGGGCTCTACTGCGGTCTGTGGAGGCGCTTCTGTACAGGCTGACAGGGGAGGCCTGGCAGGACCAGAACCAATACCAGGACCGGGACCAGAACCTGGATCCGGATCAGAACCAGGACCAGGGCCAGACCCTGGTGGGACAAGCACACTGTCACTCAGAGGGTGGGGAGTGTGAGCTGCAGGCTGGGTACACACACCCTGACTACACACAGGTACACACACCCTGACTACACACGGGTACACACACCCTGACTACACACAGGTACACACACCCTGACTACACACAGGTACACACACCCTGACTACACACAGGTACACACACCCTGACTTCACACAGGTGCACACACTGAGACTACACACTGGTGCATTCTGAGGGTGTTTTAACTGCTGTCTGTCCTTCTGTGTGGTAGTTCTTCTCAAGTCACCTGACCCAGACTGGACCAGGCCCAGGAGCTCGCTCTCATGGCTCAGGTAGGACACCTCAGGTACCACACCTCAGGTACAACACCTCAGGTACCACACCTCAGGTAACACACCTAAGGTACCACACCTCAGGTACCACACCTCAGGTACAGCACCTCAGGTACCACACCTCAGGTACCACACCTCAGGTACGACACCTCAGGTACCACACCTCAGGTACCACACCTCAGGTACGACACCTCAGGTACAACACCTCAGGTACAACACCTCAGGTACCACACCTCAGGTACGACACCTCAGGTACAACACCTCAGGTACGACACCTCAGGTACGACACCTCAGGTACCACACCTCAGGTACGACACCTCAGGTACAACACCTCAGGTACGACACCTCAGGTACGACACCTCAGGTACCACACCTCAGGTACGACACCTCAGGTACCACACCTCAGGTACCACACCTCAGGTACAACACCTCAGGTATCACACCTAAGGTACCACACCTCAGGTGCCACACCTCAGGTACCACGACTGGACCACGGAACCCATAGCTCACACTATCACATGATTTGGCTGAGAAACTGGATTTACATTTAATTAATGACGCTTTTAGCCGTACAAATGGTGTACTGTACAGTATGTATAATATACAGTAGGAGATTTGATTGACTGAAGAAAGGAGAAAAAAGTCAGAGATGTGACAGTAGAGCAGTATATTTATGAATGTAGTTACTGTACTTCATTTTCTCCTACAGTATTTGCTTGTTTTAGGTATCACCTTTAGGTTTTATTTAAATTTGTCTCATTCTATTCTACATTATGGATTGGCAGAGCAACAATTATGTTTATGCAGATAATGCTACCCTTGAATTATTGTTGAAATCATTTAAAAAGTTGTAGAACGGTGTTGTCTTCCAGTGCACCTGCAGAGCACAGCTCTCTGTCTGAGTGACCAGGACCTGTCCAAGCTGGTGGCTGTGTCTCCTCTCTCCAGGACCCTGCAGGAGATCCAACACTCCCTGCAGAACCTCACCTCAGCAGAACCCGGTCAGATCACACAGGAAACCAGAAGACCAAGAACGTGCACATTACTTAAGTGATATCTTTGTAGATCTTTTCTCCTCTCCTGCTCTCTCTTTTATCCCTCCTCTCCTCTGCTCCCCAGCCGTTTCCGAGCAACCATCCCAAGAAGAGCAACCGTCGCCAGGGCACCTGAGCCCGGTCGCCCTGAGCAACCTCTCCCCCCAGCACTGCGCCGTCTTCCTGTTCGGCTGCCAGGTCGTCCGGCTGCTCAGCTCCTCCCCCACATTCCCGCCTGTCCTGCTCCTATTGGCCAGTTCACTTCCTGCTTCCTCCCATGATGGCGTGCAATTGGCCCACTGCTCAGGGGACTATTATTATGACTCCTCCCACCAGGTGCTGTACCTGTCTGAGGTAACTCTGCAGGATGTTGGCCAGTTTATCTCCACCATCCTGCAGGCTATGGCCTACCTATCTTCAGGTAAGAGTCTAAATAACCTCTCACTTCAAACCTTCACTTTGCAAAGAGCCTGAACGGAAGTTTACTGTACATGTTATCAATGATACAATCATAATATATGGTAAATGGACCATCAGTTCCGAGAAAAATGGAGGACGTGTCGTTCTAGGTTCCATGTTTGTGATGGGTCTTTCCACCCTGTCAGGTTCCAAGCCCCAGAGCTTTATGCAGACTCTGCACAAGGCCATCGCTGCCGTCAGCCGCCAGCTCTTCCACTCCTCTTTCACCAGCTCTGCCTCCACCCAGGTATTCACCCCAGGCACCGCTCTCCTTGTGGGTTGCTCTCGGTCGATGTCAGGGTGGTGGTGGAGGTCTGACGGTCCAGTCTCACTGTCTGACAGGCTGAGCCCCGCCCCTCAGAGGAGACAGGGAGGACGTTGGTGGAGGACTTCATCAATGTCAGGGTTCCCACGGAAACACAGTTCACAGAACATCTGCTGGCTGCCAGGTGAGCGGCCGGGACATCCAAAACAAGCACACAGACATCAAGTGTAGCTCACCGAACTAACATCCACCCAACTTGAATTTGTGCTACGCGTTATGAAAATTAGCTGGAGAGATATTTTACACATACAAGCACAACCATTTTTGTCCATAACTTTGGATGAAAGTACCTTTTAAATATGTAAAATTAGCATCTGAAACTAAATTGGCATCATATTTCTGTCTTCATGTGTCCCTCAGGCTCCAAAAATATCAATACTTCAAGGTGGAGCAGCTCTTGAAAGACCTCAGGCAGCCTTTTTCTGCGACCAACGAGAAGGGTACAGTTACCGTCATGTGTAATGCTAGATATAGTCTTTAATTTTATCGATTCAATCTGCAGTAACACTTTGAGATTCAAGTGCTTGTGGACGAGTTAATAGACAAGAAGGCCTCAGCAGGTTAGTGAGTCTTAAGATCTCATATTAATGTTACATACTGTGGGCATAAGGACCTTTATTAGCTATTAACACACACTTACAGCAATCACCCAGATCTAAAGTGTCACCCACAATGCTATATCTCCATTTGGAAATCCTCTGACACTTATTTAAGAATGATGCTACTATCTTGCAAAAATGGGCCTCTTGCAAAGATCAGTCCATGTTTCTATGTTCAGCAAGTGGTGATTGCACAATTGTATTTGAGTCATTATTCCAATATTGGATAGCATAAGGAAGGAGAATACTTCACATGCCAGCCAAGTATGTTTCAGATGTTTAAACCCTGAGATGGTCTGAAACGTGTTGTGTAGTGTTGTGTTGTGTTGTGTTGTTGATGCTGTTTTTGTCCCAGGTCCCTCTCGGCACACTACACCGGTTGAGGTAAGCTTATCTGCGCTTTCCACCCTGCAGAAAAACAATTTTCCACGTAATATAATAACCTCCCCTCATCCATCCTCCTTCCTGCCAGAATTAAACGAATGATTGCTTAACCCTTTATAGTCCTCTCCTCCACACTCTCTTTGCTTAGCTTAGCTCTCCTCCCCTCTAATCTACTTTCCTCTCCTTCCTCCTCCTCTCCGCTCTCCTCCAGAGGTCCTGTGTCGAGCAGGAGATAAACCAGCTCAAACAGGTGTTCCTCCAGCTGAACCTGCAGCTCCATAGCCACATTCAGGTAAGTACACTACTCTACTGTACTCTACTCTGTTACTCTACTCAATGTTACTCTGCTCTAGTGAACTGCACTCTGATCCACTCCACTCTATTCTGCTCTATTAGTGTTCTACTCTACTCTGCATAAGTATGTTTTCCTAAAAGTGAGTTACACAGTAGCCAGAATGCTAATCACGGTGTTGTTGGTCCAGGATGAGGCAGCAGGACAGCCATCTCTGAGCCGCAGTGGAACAGTCCTGCTGGAGCTGAAGAGACAGTACATCTCCCAGCGCCTGGACCAGCTTAACAGCCTCCTGACCCGGATCTCCCAGAACCAGCCGGACAAGGCAGACCCAGACCCCCAGCCCAGGGACCACGCACACCCAGCAGGCCCCATGGAGCACCCCCACACCCCTGTCCTGCCCGGACACAGCCTGGACCAGGAGGGATACAGTGGGGCCCAGTCTCCTCAGAGCCCCACCCAGGCTGGAGACAGCCCAGCCCTGCCTCTCCACAGTCCCAGCCAGGGGGCGAGCCAGGAGGTGCTGGGTGGTCTGGTAGCTGGGGGTCCTGATCCCTGAGGCACCGAGATGACCTGGATATGGCCCTGAGAGGAGGAGGGCAGGCAGCCAAGATGTCCGTACCAGGAAACACTCACCTGGGGATGTGGGAGACTGGGGAGGAGAAGCAGGAAGCGGGAGCAGGGCTGTGTGAAGAGTCCTATCTCTCAGTGTGCTACTGGGTGTTGGTGTGTTGCTGAATTTTTGTGTGTGATGAAGCCATCCTTATTAACCAATAAATGTATTTGTTGAAGATGACCACTGATTAGTAAAGTATTGGTTAGCAGTGGTGTTATATATCTTGTTCTTTTTATGAAGAAGATGACTCCATGGATTGTCCTTATAATGTCAGGGCTAATCTTTACTCATACAGAGACGCAAGCAGACAAACTTGCGCAGTTAAATGTGACCTGGCTGCAGCTACCCCACAGGTTGTAAACAAGCATCCCTCGCTGTACCAATAGTTTCCAGGTCAGAGGTCACACAGTCCCTCTGATGGTACAGCTGACTCCCTCCCATGATGCAACCAAAGTCAAGTTAAATCAAAGTGTATCCAGAGGAAAAAGGAGGTAGATGTCTGGCATGTATAAACGTATGAAGGAGGAAGTTAGAGATTCACTTTGTCATCTGGACTTGGCTTGCACTGTGACATCAGCATACAACGGAAGTCCCCCTCCCCTGCTCTGTCACGTGATGTGACACAGATGATGTATGAGAGTCTTTAGTCTTATGTGGTTTCACATTTTCACCCTGGAACGATGAGCGATGACCACCTCATTCCGGAATGTTCCCTAGTATTCCTTCCTCCGTATCATGTTCTAGGGTATCCAGGGCTTTCCCAGCAGCTCTCCCCATGAGGCTGCCAGTTCTAACACATTCATATACACCCACAGGGACCGTGGTTCAACTCCCGGCACATGTTGATTTCCAGAACATTCTCCCCTCCCCTTTTCTCCTGGACTCTGTGTTTCCCTCTCCTGATTAGCATCAAAAAAGAAAAAAGAACGACACCAGTAGCCCTCTGTTTGCTCTTCCTGGAAAAACCCAGTCCTTCCCTCCAGCTGGCAGCCTAGTTAGTGAGCCTGTCCCCGGAGCTCTGATAATAGATGATGAGTGCTCCTCTGTCTCTGAGGGCTTGCTGAGCTAAAGCCCCAGCAGGCCGGACTGTGGACAGATTGATACGGTCAGCTGGACTGCCCCTCAGTAGCTATCAGTTTTGTGAAGCAGGGCCAGGATGATGCCCTGGTCGGAGCCCAGTCTCGCTGGCTCCCATGGCCGACGAGGGCTATCTGTTAGATAGCCAGCTCCCTCCTTCCTGCGCCCGCTATCTCTCTACTTGTCATACCTCTGTTGTGAACACGGGCAGGACAGTCTTCCTGAAGGGATTTTGTGAGCTTCTGAGTTATTCCTGCTCTAGTTGCTTGATTCCATAACAGCACGCCAGAGTTATTTACGGAAACGGGCTGCATGTGTGTGTGTGTGTGTGTGTCCAGCTTGGCATGATATTTTGGCAGCTGCAAGCTCACAGCTATTCCTGACAAGATGTGACCTGTGTTGCATGTTGTATTACCTAGACTCCTTTTTTCCCCTCCATGAAATGACAGTCCAGTATTCATGTCCACATACCTCCTCCACTTGCTGATCCAGTATTTTATATAATACAATATATTTAGGTGAAATTTACATTTGACTGCCTTTCAGGGAAGAGCATGTGGAACATTAATACGCTCCAGATTGTCATTAAACTAGATTGTTTCTCGAGAGCTTCAGTCCAGTATCTTCTGGTAATTTCCATGCTTTTCTACTGCTGCCAGCATGCTGTAATCATGCAGTAATCTTGAAATCCTTCCAAATCCCTGAAAATCTGGATATATCTTCTCCCTAAAGACTCTGGAGAACACACACAAACACACTCTCTTTCTCTGTCACTTTCTGTTTGACACACACACTAACACACACACATGTACACATCCTCTCTCCCTTGCTTTTTCTCTCTGTTACTTTCTGTTTGAACATGCATACACATACACACACACACACACACTATAGCAGTCTTGGGGAAGTTAATACTGTTGCTGTTTGATTTAATTTGCTGGCTCAAGAGGCTGTCCCAGTTTGCAGTCTTACATTTGTGCAAAGCTCTCATATAAACTGGAGCTGGCTACCTATTTGTCATTGTAAGTAGGGTAACAGGAACTATAGGGTAACAGCTACATCACTCTGGTGTGTTCATGGTTTGGATCAGAAGTTATATCCAGGCTTCTGGATTGCATGCTTCTATTTGACCCCTATTATTTGATTAGGTGGATTTGAAGAAACTATATACTAATGTGATATTGAGTGTCCTTGTCATGTGTAGTTGATTGAACTGTGAGTGGGCGTGTGTGTGTGTGTCGGGGGATACATTTCTAGAGCTCCTGGGAGTGGATTGAAGAGAGAGAGAGAGAGAGAGAGAGAGAGAGAGAGAGAGAGAGAGAGAGAGAGAGAGAGAGAGAGAAAGAGAGAGAGAGAGAGGGACACAGGATTGACGCTACATAAAGGATTGGCACTGAGAACATTTGAGTCAATGAGAGGGAAATATACATTAGATGGGAGAAGTAGGGAGAGCGGAAGAGAGAGTGCTGAGAACTTTCCATTTGCATCCATTCGGAGCCATCAGAACTCTGCAATGCGATCGTTCTACATTGAGGTTGCCATGGTATCCTCGTTTCCAGGATATGGCGGCACCATGTCTGCCATATTTAGTTTCTGATTGAGGGGGGTTGTGTGGGGGTGGGGGGGTCTTAGCCTCACCTGGCAACAAAGCAGCTCCACTTCCTCTCAGATGTGTGCAAGTAAGTGAAGAAAAAGAGAGAAATCAGATCAATAAATCAAAAGCCAACACAAGAGAAAGAGAAAAGAGAGACCGTATCAGGTAAGATAACATCAAATAAGTAAGACCAGCCTGCCTATGTAGTTTATCCACACATGCAAATCCGTACAACTGGAGTGAGAAGTGTAAAAATTAGACAATCAAGCAATCAAGACACAATATGAAAGACAGAGAGAGGGGGGGGAGAGAGAGAGAGAGAGAGGGGGGGGGGGGGAGAGAGAGACAGATAGAGAGAGAGAGAGAAAGAGAGAGAGAGAGAGAGAGAGAGAGAGAGAGAGAGAGAGAATCATGATGTGATTGCGTGATGAAGCCAAGCCTACCTATGTAGATACACACATACAAATCCGTGAAGAGTCATTGTGTGTCATTGTGATGACAAGAATTATGATGAGAAGAATTACATAGACCTCCATCGGAATTAAAACCTTATAATCCATGATGATTTCTTAAATCCTTGAACGTACCCTTTTGGCCTGAACTCCACTGATTCCCTACATACATTGATGACAAGATTAAAAGGACATGGTTACGTGGATTATAATCTAGATTACAATCTAGACCTGAGGGACGCAATCTCCATTCTCACCAAGATGTATGAATGGGAAAGATCTTTCTAGAAGTGATGCCTTTACTCAGTGATAACCTGGACTCAGTGATAACGGATTGACTGTTATTGTATATCAATTCTGAATTGTCAGTCTAGTCTATAAACTATTCTAAATTGTTCCTGCACTTCTGTTCTGTTCAATTTAGTTTGATGCTAGAACATTCTCTTACGTTCTATTACATTTTGTCTCATGTTCTATTCTATTACTCTCTGTTCTATTCTGTCCTGTTGTGGCTCTGACCCTCAGGGATGACAGAGGGAGCAGCAGACAGAATGGACGAGGATCATCATCACCCATCATCCACCAGCAGCTTCAGGTGATCAGGGACAAATGTCAGAGACACCATTCTCTAAAAGGTCAACTCCTCTTCCTGCAAAACACTGGGCCATTAATCACGCTTACGATAGGGCACGCTAATGTGCTGTTTCCTCTGCTTGTACAGTAGGTCCTGCAGTCCTTGTGAATCGGCTACTGTGTGAATGTACAGTGCAGTCCTGCAAGCATACAGTACAGTATGTTTAGAAGAAGACAACAGAATGTATTTAGATTCATAATAGTAATACTATAAATAATAATATAACAATAATAACAATTATTAATAAATGTTTATTTTAATTGAGTACAAACATTTTGGAAACCAACAGTATGCATCTAGGTGGCCTGATGTTGTTGTTGTTGAATTACAAACACACACACACACGCGCACACACATACACACGTGCGGACACACACACAGGATTTCAAGACTGCACAAGGGAGGCTTTTGATCTGTCACAGGGTTTGTGTAGTCAGATGTCTGGAGGGTAGAGAGAAGCATGCAGGGTTAGATATGGCTCACTGGGCTGGTATGAAATGTGCTCACAGTTAGCTGCCATCTCCTCCATACACAGCTGTATAACATGCTTATATAACACATTACATTCTGCTGAGGACTTGAGGAGTGGAGATCAGGGATGTACAAAAGGCTTAAGTATACCAAGTAGAACCACTGTTCTTTATCCACACAGCAGTGTACTAGTGCTAGAGATAAAACTGTTGGTTATAGCCTACTGGTACACAAGCCTATTGTGTTCATTTTTTCATTATATTACCGGTTATATCAACTGAATTTCAAACGAAAACCAGTTGTATCCAATTATTTTCTTGCAACGAGCGTCTGATTGATAACTGACGTCAACCAGCATTATTCTGTTAACTTTATTTCGCTTTCCAGCAGGACTATGTAGGACTGGGACGGACAATACTAGAACAGGGAGTGACACGCATGCGCATCAAAGAGAAATACACTCCTATTGCTAAGTGGCTGTTTATTTAAAAAACAAAGGCAGTGGAGAGCGGCGGAGAAACACGTTATCTGCGGACGGTTCCTGTTGTTTGGAATAATCTGGAAAAGGATTACAATAATCTGTATCGGTGTTATCGGGATTGTTATGTTTTTAAAATGTTCTTTTCCTTAAATTGGCGTATAGAATAGTTATTGAATCGCTTCCAATACCCGCAACGCACAGACAAGTTGTCGCCGCACCGCCTGGAATCCACAGGTTTCTCACGGCTTTTTTGATGCCGAAGCCCCGGATTCACAGTGCAAGATAGTGAGTGTCCGCTCTATATTTCTCAGTAGCCTACTCTATCTTAGAAATTGCACATAGTCGACAACAGTTCACATATAGATTTCCATGGATAATTGCAATCTATACATTTCTTACAGTCTATTTTTTCATAAAGCTTCACAACTGTTTTAATGAATTATCAAAACAAAATAAAGTAGTTTATATTAATCGAAATATTTGCATTTAGTAGGTTAAACTAATCACTTCGGATAAGTGGCAAGTTTAGAAGGCCTAACTCAGTGCGTCGCTGTCCATGGTCCTGAAGACATAGAGGTCTCACAAAAACTCACGAAATCTCATTTTTCTCTCATTGTGGACAGGCAGAGTTTGCCCCCAAGAACAATCCGTGCAAACGTCCACTATGCTAACCGGAGCAGTAGTGCGTTCTCTAATTCTTCTGGTTGTAGTTGGTAAGTGTTTTAGATGTTTGTGCCCTAACCCTAAACATTTAGCAGATGTGTTTATCCAAAGCAACATACATGGGAGATTTGAACTCATGTAACCTCTTGATCTGCAGTCAAATGTTGTATCATTGAGCTAAACCCACCCCCACCCCATATCAAGAAGTCACTGGTCAAATCCCCCTGTTTACATGCTTTAGATAAATGGGTTTGCCAGATAAAGGATACTGCACACTTCTCCTTTCTCTGTTCCTGAAAATAGAACAGTGAACTCGTTCAAGCTTAGGGGGCCAAGTCTACCCAGCAGTCAGAACTAGCATGAGAAGACAGCTAATGAATAGATTTTTCTAGAGGCAACATTAGGAGCTTCCTGTTGGCCCGTTTCCTTCTGTGTTTCTGTGTCACTCTAGCTCTCTCTCTCTCTCTCTCTCTCTCTCTCTCTCTCTCTCTCTCTCTCTCTCTCTCTCTCTCTCTGTCTATCTCTCTTCCTCTCTCTGTCTTTCTATCTCTTTTTGATTTTCTTTCTCTCTGTCTATCTTTCTGAACCTCTTTATCTCTCTTTCGGTCTTCCTCTCTCTCTCTCTCTCTCTCTCTCTCTCTCTCTCTCTCTCTCTCTCTCTCCCTCTCTCTCTCTGTTTTTTACCTCTCTTTATTCCTCTCTCTCTTTCTCTGTTTCTGACTCTCTCTATTCCTCTCTCTTCTCTCACTCTCATTTCCATGTGGTTGTCTGGTCTCTCAGAAAGGCTGGAGATGTGATCAATGTTGACAGTGTCTACCCTGCAGCTCTGTGGGTTATGTAAGAGCAGCTCGGCCTGCCACAGTCATGCAGGACAACACAGCCCTGACACACATCCCTGGTCCCCACATCTTTACATCCCTCCGTCTCTCAATCCCACAATCCATTCTTAAATCCATCCTCTCCCACCCACCCTCCCTCATCATCAATCCACCTCTCAATCCTGCAATCCTTCCTCCACTCCCACCCACCCACGGTCCCACATCTGTCAGTCCTACAATCCATCTTCTCGCCACTGTCCCTCCATCCCACCCTTCATTTATCTCTCAATCCTACACTCCCTCCTGCTCTTTACCCACTCCCACTATTCCTCCATCCCTCCATTATCTAACTACCAGTGCACTTGGCTGGATAATGGTGTGTTCTCTGTGTGCGGCCTCGGAGCTCACTGGCCTGTGAAATTGTGTTTAAGCCCACAGTGTGATTTAGTTTAACAGTGTGTTATCTTTCAGAGCGGTGGCGTCTGGCGGGCCATGGGGTCGTCTGGGCTGGAGAATAGCAGTGCTGTGGTCTCCCCATTAGGGTGGGGGAGGTTGTGGTGTGGTGCTGGTAGGGGAGGGGGGGTGGTCAGCAGTTGTTTGATAGGATGTACAGCAGGAGCAGTAGAGGATCATGGGTAGAATGAGGTCACCGCTCGATGATGGTCTGAATGATGCAATGTGGCGTACTCTGGAAGGAGATGTTTTTGTGGGTGAGAGTTAGGGCCGTTCTCAGCCTCTAATTGTGCCTCTGCCTCTTTTATTGTGTCTGACTCTGACTCACTTCTGTTCCTACCTCTTTTGAACTCCACCTTTGCCTCTTTCTCTATCTGCCCTTTTCTCTACCTCTGTCTTCATTCCTACCTCTGTCTTCATCTTTGCCTCTGTCTCTTTCTCTGCCCCCAGTCCACCCTGGCCAGTTGGTGTGTGTGGATTTGGAGTCTGAAACAAATGCTGTTGTGGGGAACCCCATGAAGCTGATGTGTATCTCCTGTATGAAGAGAGAGGAGATCACCCCTAAGACAGAGGTGGAGTGGTCCTACGAACCTCCTGGACAGAATCCGATCACTGTAGGTTTCTCCTGGTCACATGATCCAAGACCTGCATCTATCCATGCCTGTTTCCATTGTCTAACTGATGATGTGTGTATGGGTGTATATTTGTGCTTATGCATGTGCACCTGTGTGTGCATCTGTGCATGTGCATATATCTGTGTGTGTGTGTGTGTGTGTGTGTGGGTATATGGGTGTACGTTTGTGTGTTTGTCAGATCTACCGGTATAATGAACGTCCTCTGCCGGTGGAGGGGCCCTGGCATGGCCGCCTGCTGTGGAACGGCAGCAAGGACCTCCAGGATGTCTCCATCAGCATCAGGAACGTCACACTCAACGACACGGGGAAGTACCAGTGCGTGGTCTCCCGGCAGTTTGTGTTTGACTCCTACAAGCCCTTGTTCCATCACAGCAAGGTAATCCATCTGGTCGTCAGAGAAGAAGGTACGCATCCATCCTTCTCCCCCTCCTTCCCATCTGCCATCCCTCTCTCTCTCTCTCTCTCTCTCTCTCTCTCTCTCCATCCCTCCATCCAAACCCCCTTCGATATTTTCCCTCTCCATTTTTCTAATTAATTGCCCTCTTCATCCATCCACCCTCAATCTCTAAATTTACAGTGAGGGAAGGAGAAAGGCAAAAAGAGGGAGTGAGGGAATGAAAGAGAGAGAATCGTAAATGGACTGCATTGATATAGCGCATTTAATGGTACACCCAAAGCACTTTACATTTTGCCTCTCGTTTACCCATTCTCATGGTGACGGAGCTAGGCGCTAGGCTGCCTGGGGTTCAGTGTCTTGGTCAAGGACACTTTGATACATGGTCAGGAAGAGTCAGGGATTGAACCACAAACCTTGCTTGAGTGAATAACACTCTCTTACCCCCTGAGCCACAACCATCCCAGTTGGGGAAGAGGGAGGGAAGGAGGGAGGTAGAGAGGAGGGAGTGAGGGAGGGAGGCAGGGAGGGAGGCAGGGAGGGAGGGAGGGAGGGAGGGAGAGAAGAGGGAAGAAGGGAGAGGAATAGAAGAGGAAGTAAAGGTGTCCCCTCTCTCCTTCCCTCACTCCCTTTTCTCTCGCTCTCCCCTTCCCTCTCTCCCTATCTTTGTCCTTTCCGGTTCAGTACAAGCTGAGCTATTTGCTGTGTGATGTGTATTCTTATCTATACAGTTCACAATGTGCAGTGCAGCTAGCTCCCACACACCCCCTTCCACTCCCCATTTCCTGTTTGGTTAGCGCCTTTGGCGTTTCAGCTTTAAATAAAAAGAAACATTTTAAGACATTCTTTCAAAAATGTTTATGCAATTGCTATCACTAACAATTACCACCCCCCTCCTAAGTCTCCCTGCTGTCACTGTGGTAACGTGTTTTGCACCAATAATTGTGTTTTTGTTCTGTCCTCGCTGTTGTTGCTCAGTGGAGAGCAGTAGTTGTCAGGAAAAGGCTTTATTCTGACCAGCTACTATACTGTGTTTATTAAGCTGGTAATGTACTGACTTTGGTCTGTCTTCATGCTGAATGCTTGTCTTGTCGAATGAATAGTCTCTCACCTTAATCGAATATACGCATATGTATATTTGTATTTGGCCATGTTTTTGCTTTATAGTATCTCTATGTGTTTCTCTGAGGATCGTCAGAGACACACACATATAGATGGTCGTATCCAAGTGGTTGGTTTATCGTCAATGAAAGAATACATCTAATGACTATCTGACTTTCCTTTCTAATTCACACAATACCCTTGTATACCACATGACAATATATACATTATATATTGTATATTTTATTTATTACATGTTATACTCATTCCATGTTAGTGTCAAATTGCAAAAATCCATTGTCTATATGCAGACAGGCCCTTAGCATCACAATGGACAAGGACTATAATGTTGCTAATGTCATCTGTGCCTTTCCCAGTCAAGTCAAGCAGAGCGACTGATTGTGGTTAAGCTGCAGCTTAGTCAATCTTTTCAAGGAATCACCTTACATTAATGGTATTTAGCAATTCACTGCAGAACGTTATCAGATTAAGGGATTTTTATTAGGGGTCATGTTTCCACGTAATAGATTTAAATCATTTGCACTTTGACAAACTATGATTTAGTCTGTGGCATTTAGTACATTTGAAAATGCGAGGTTTGAGTCTCAATGATGTGGACGTTTGACACAGCCAAAGTATGTTAATCTCATGCTGCATGTCTGCCTGTGCTATAGCTGTACTGGACTTGTTGGAGTTTGGCACCAACTCATCAGCACTCTTTTTTTGAAGGAAGGACTGTTATTTTCGAGAGAGAAAAAAATCTCTGTGTGATTCATATGCTATTTGTACAATATACAGACTGTATAAGTAAGCTAAATTGTTATTACTCACTTCAGGATAAATTATTTTACTTCATTCAAAATTTGAGTGTCTAGTAACAAGGAGAATGTGAGTTTTACTGAGAATGTACAGTAGACAACTGTTTGGCAGTTTACTAACAACCTTGGTTTCAAAAGTCAGCACAATCACTTTATCCTGGGACCCTTCCTGGTAGAGAATGGTGAATGCATGCAGGGAACCACCCGCATCATGAGAGGAAATTGGTTTCAATATCACCATTAGCGTTGCGAATGGTAGTTTAAGAGCGTCGCATAATAAACTGTTAACAACAGGTTGGCTCTTTGGATATCTGACAAAAACGGGTGATACTCCCATTCTGACTTTCCTTTCGGATCTCACGTAAAATGACCGATATGGACCAAAGACTCCTCTCATGTGAGCACAAGGCATGCTTTTCCATCTCCAGTGGACTGAGTCTCACCTTGCCTGACTTCCTGTACACTAGAACTGTGATACCTGAGACAGGGGCTGTTCACCTCTCATATAGCATG
The DNA here is from genome assembly GCA_023658055.1 of Thaleichthys pacificus. Classification (NCBI taxonomy): domain Eukaryota; kingdom Metazoa; phylum Chordata; class Actinopteri; order Osmeriformes; family Osmeridae; genus Thaleichthys; species Thaleichthys pacificus. The sequence goes on from CM042852.1 coordinate 5,869,603, forward strand.
AAATCTGGGGAAATGTTTTAATGACTGTTCTGTTGTGTGTGTGTGTGTGTGTGTGTGCATGTGTGTGTGTGTGTGTGTGCCTGTGTGTGTGTGCGTGTCCCCGGCTTCCCCAGCCATGGAGGACAAGGCAGCGCTGTACTCTGAGATCATGATGTATGTGCTGCTGGTGTTCCTCACCTGCTGGCTGCTGGTGGAGATGGTCTACTGCTACAGGAAGATCTCCAGGTCGGACGAGCAGACACAGGACAATGCGTAAGTACACACACCACTGAGAGAGAGGGAGGGAGGAAGGGGGTGGGGGGGGAGGGGGAGAGAGAAGAGGGAGAGAGAGGGAGGAAGAGAGGGGAGAGGGAGAGAGAGGAAGAAAAAGAGGGCGGTGAGGGGAAAAAGTAAAAGATAGTGTGTAGACAGAGAAAAAGTGAGTGATTAAGTGAAAGGGACACACTTTCCAGGCCCTAAGTCCCTTCTCCTTGTCTTAAACTCCCCTCAGACCTCTGAAGTGTGCCATTCTGTCTGACACACTCTCTGAACCCACACAGCCTGTGTATTAGACTCACACACACACTCTACATACACATTGTAGACACACACACACTGTGTTTTGGACACACACACTATATGCACACTCTACACACAGGGATATACATTCCTGTCCTGTCAGCAACCACATGCTCTCAGAGCATGTGTTTGTGTGTGTGTGTGTGAGTGTGTGTGTGAGACAGTGTGTGTGTGCGTGCATGAGTGGTGTGTGACCGGGGAAATGATGCAGGGAACATGTTTAAAATCCAATCGCGTTTGTTGAGCCTTCTAGCTTGTCCAGCCAGTGTGATTACATGTATTATCTCCAGCTGGTGTGTACAGTATGATGATTAATGGCCCATTGGGAAGGAGCCTGTAATTCCTACATGCTGTTGTTGCACAATTCATCAGAACGATATGCTGGCGATGAATTGCCCGTGGGATGATTTAACAGTGGTCATGCTGAAAAGCCATGGATTGTATCAAATGTATTGTGTAATATCTATTGCTGTGTTATATTCACTGTCTTAAATCTGTTGTGTGATAATACACAGTGTATGAATCGTGTATTCCAGTCACAGATTGTCTCCCCTACACTGAATACAAGAGGCTAATGTTCACAGCATGTACAAGCGATCGTGTGTTCAGATCAATATCCACACAGGGAGGGAAGTAACTTTGTTCAAACAGACTTGCATCTGCTAGGTTGTAGGTTGTCCATAGGCGTCATGGAACAGAGAGAAAGGGTTTCATAAAGATGTGATCAAACGGATGCGTCTTGGAGGTGAACGTTGGATGATTAGTTGGTAAATGTGTTTTAAAACAGACTTGCCGTGCTCTCTGATCTCTGTGTCCAGCTAATGGGTATTGATCTCCAGCCTCAGAGACGCTGCATTAGTTTGGACAGCTAGTGGAGCGTTCCCTCTGTACTGACTGAGAGTTTAATGGATCGGAACCACCTGAGTAATGCTACTGTGCTGGGTGATCTCCCCCCCTCTCCCCCTCTCCCCCCTCTCCCCCTCTCCCCCCTCCCACCTCTCCCCCTCTCCCCCCCCCACCTCTCCCCCCTCTCCCCCCCCCCCCTTTCTCTCTCTCTCTCTCTCTCTCTCTCTCTCCTCTCTCTCTCTCTCTCTCTCACATACACTCACCACACACACACACAGAGATACACTTTTCCCCACGCACACACCTCTCCTCTCCTCTCTCTCTCTCTCACCCTCTCACACACACAGAGATACACTTTCCCCACGCACACACTCCTACTCTACACACACACATTCACACCCGCACACACACGCTTACAGTACTCTCCACACACATTCACACTCTCACAACACCTACTTTGCGCACACACACACACATTCTCACACACTTATACACAGCTAATGCATTGTTCTAGAGGGTTCCAAAGCTTTGGGTTTGTTACAGTAAAGGGTCATATATCACACACCTCATGTAAGTAGGGGACAGCTATTCACAGCTGAACCTTGGGTATTACAGACATTCCTGTGTTAGAGAAACAACAGAGGACATGTCATGACCAGCCATGACATGCCAGCCATGTCATGGTCATGACAGTGTTTTCTCACATATTCTATAGAGTATAATTTAGCTCATATCATTCTCATATCAGAATCAGGCTCCTGTTTAACATTAGATTTGCCACTTTGTTATGATGATAACATGTCTGATGATAACATGTTGTGGTGTGACTACATTCGAATGGAGGCGCCCTGGTGATGAGAAGAGCGTCCTCAGGGTCTTAGACATGCCTGTGTTTCTGTGCCCCCACCGTGCTGTCTACAGAACTAACTACTTAGCCCTCCCCTCTGAGCAGAGAGACAGCCTACCCACCCCCGCGACCCAGTAGCAGTCTTGACTGTTACAGACATGACACGGTATTTATAATGCCCCCCCCCCCCCCCCCCCCCCCCGGTCTGTGATCTGAACTGGTCCGGAACACCCCCTTCCTCTCAGATCATCCTGTGTTCCTCGACTCGCCTCATCCTCCGCACTCCTCTGTTCATAGTCCATTTTCACGCTGTCGTTCCGAACAATCCTTGCACCGGCTCCCCCCCCACACCCCCCACCCTCATCTGTCTGCTGCCATTCAACATTCGTTCAACATTTCGATACTTTATCGGAACTGTTCTTCTCTTCCCCAGTACTTTTTTACGTAAATCAATGTCAGAACTAAGATGTCCTCCAAAAAGAGGGTGTGGATGATCACCCCCCCCCCCCCCCAAACTTTGGCATCACTCATTTCAACAGTCGAAGATTAAATGTGATTGCAGTTGTTCTCAGCTGTCCCTGAGTTGGGAGCTGTGGAAAGTTAGGAATGAATGCTGACAGCTCAGAGATTTAATGTTTCATGCCGTGTTCAAAGGCACAACAACAGATGCTGCCTCGAGTGACTTCTGGAAGTTTCCACTTCACATAACTCCCTTATTTTAACCTCTTTGTCAATTGTGTTATTGAGATCAGGGATTGAACAGCAATTGAAGAGAAATATAAAATGTGCTTTTATTCTCTGTTCCAGGTTCTGACCAATTAGACGGATCTTTCGCTCTCACTTGACGGAACAATAAGGGCCAGGGGACCGAACATTTTGTGATGTCACTTAGAACTCCCATCAGCCATGAAGGCAACCAGGAAGTCTGCCAAATCTCTCCTGTGATTGGTTGAGTGATGGGGGGTGTTCCAGCCAAAATCTCAAGTACTCATTTACACTCAAGAACTTTCACTTGGTTCACCGTCATCCCAAGAAAGCTAAAGACAATTTCAAAAAATACTTTTGTTCAAATAATGAATAATGGATACGTTTTCTTTTTCTTTCTTTTTTAGCAATATGTGGGACATGATTTTATGTTTTTGCTTTTTGGTTTGTTTATCTTTACACTTTTGATACAATGAGCTTTTTGAGGTCAAATGTTTTGTTTGACTTGTTTGAGTTTTTACAGAAAATTGATTTGCATACATTTTATATGGGTGGAATATTCCTCACATTTGTACTGAGAGAAAATGTTTTTACACCCACAAGGTATTACACAATGAAGTTATTCCAAGACAATACTAGACACACACTGTATAAGAATTCTAAGATGTATCCCCATTACAAATGTGTCCACGTTTTAAATTTTGAATTTATCCACCAATAAGTCTCCTCTTGTCAGCACGCTCCATAATAACAAAACTGTCTTTTTGTATTTGCTTTTGCTTTTTTCATAATATAATATTCAGACATGAGGATTGTTTTTGCTATTGTCTGCAAAGCCAGTCATATTGCTGTAAAGGCAAACTGTGTTTCTAGTACTCTAGTGACATTAAATGTATAAGCTTGTCTGCGATATGTCTCAGAGGGTCTCTGTGTGCTTCCTTATGCATGCAACTGTGGAACACAGTAAGCTCTTTCCATTGTGCTGTTATTAAAACAATTCATTCAATTTGCAGAGCTTCATTTCTCTCTCTCCCTTTCTCCCTTTCTCTCTCTCTCCTACCAACCATCCTCTATCTGAGGTTCTTTCTTTTGTCTGTTTTATATTTCTGCCCCACAATCAACACTGCACTCTCCAGCTCTCAAACAACAGTGCAATTACACTGTTCTCTTAAAAACACAAAACATCGGGCGCCCTGTCACTCAGAGACACTTCAACTACAGAGAAAGCAGTCAATACAAAGGTCTGGGAAGCATTCTTCCATGTCTGACTTCCAGACAAAGACGTTTAACATTTTCAATAGGAGGATAGGTGGTTAGAAGTACTAGCCCTCCATCCTTAGTTGGACCGTTAATGGGCTGTTGCATTTTCAATGTAGATCTGACACATTTTCAGGACTGCTTGACATGATAGGGGCCTGGCTAGTTACATTCAGTACATTTACATGAAGTCATTTAGCAGACGCTCTTATCCAGAGCGACTTACAGTAAGTACAGGGACATTCTCCCCTGAGGCAAGGGTGAAGTGCCTTGCCCAAGGACACAAGGTCATTTTTGACACAGCCAGGAATCGAACCAGCAACCTTTGGATTACTAGCCCAATTCCCTAACCGCTCAGCCACCTGACTCTAGTTACTGGAAGACCAGAGCTGATTTATGGCACCAGTCTGTAGGTGTGGGGGGGGGGGGACCTGGCTACTTCCTGTGAAAAACCCAGAGCACAGCGTTCCACGGCCGTGACAGATTTAGCAGCTGTCGCCATAGCAACCCAGGCAAGCCCTCAGCGGGTGAGCAAATCGTCTGGGTCTGTTGTGTTCTGCATGATGTGTGGCATGCATGGTTCTTCAAACTACAGTCAGACCCTGTTAACCACCTCAAACTACAAAGTCAGAACTTGCTTAGCTACCTCAAACTACACGGTTACACTGCTCTGCTCCCTCAAACTACACGGTTACACTGCTCTGCTCCCTCAAACTACACGGTTACACTGCTCTGCTCCCTCAAACTACACGGTTACACTGCTCTGCTCCCTCAAACTACACGGTTACACTGCTCTGCTCCCTCAAACTACACGGTTACACGGCTCTGCTCCCTCAAACTACACGGTTACACTGCTCTGCTCCCTCAAACTACACGGTTACACTGCTCTGCTCCCTCAAACTACACGGTTACACTGCTCTGCTCCCTCAAACTACACGGTTACACTGCTCTGCTCCCTCAAACTACACGGTTACACTGCTCTGCTCCCTCAAACTACACGGTTACACTGCTCTGCTCCCTCAAACTACACGGTTACACTGCTCTGCTCCCTCAAACTACACGGTTACACTGCTCTGCTCCCTCAAACTACACGGTTACACTGCTCTGCTCCCTCAAACTACACGGTTACACTGCTCTGCTCCCTCAAACTACACGGTTACACTGCTCTGCTCCCTCAAACTACACGGTTACACTGCTCTGCTCCCTCAAACTACACGGTTACACTGCTCTGCTCCCTCAAACTACACGGTTACACTGCTCTGCTCCCTCAAACTACACGGTTACACTGCTCTGCTCCCTCAAACTACACGGTTACACTGCTCTGCTCCCTCAACTACACGGTTACACTGCTCTGCTCCCTCAAACTACACGGTTACACTGCTCTGCTCCCTCAAACTACACGGTTACACTGCTCTGCTCCCTCAAACTACACGGTTACACTGCTCTGCTCCCTCAAACTACACGGTTACACTGCTCTGCTCCCTCAAACTACACGGTTACACTGCTCTGCTCCCTCAAACTACACGGTTACACTGCTCTGCTCCCTCAAACTACACGGTTACACTGCTCTGCTCCCTCAAACTACACGGTTACACTGCTCTGCTCCCTCAAACTACACGGTTACACTGCTCTGCTCCCTCAAACTACACGGTTACACTGCTCTGCTCCCTCAAACTACACGGTTACACTGCTCTGCTCCCTCAAACTACACGGTTACACTGCTCTGCTCCCTCAAACTACACGGTTACACTGCTCTGCTCCCTCAAACTACACGGTTACACTGCTCTGCTCCCTCAAACTACACGGTTACACTGCTCTGCTCCCTCAAACTACACGGTTACACTGCTCTGCTACCTCAAACTACACGGTTACACTGCTCTGCTCCCTCAAACTACACGGTTACACTGCTCTGCTCCCTCAAACTACACGGTTACACTGCTCTGCTCCCTCAAACCTCACAGTTGGGTATTTCTTATGGGCCACAAACCACAGAATTAGTCTCTGCTCTGCTCCCTCCAACCACACATTTAGACCTTGCTTAGCTACCTCAAACTACACTTTCACACTGTTCTGCTCCTCCACACTAAACAGTCAGACCTTACTGAGCTACCTCAAAGCACATAATCATATTCTGCTCAGCCTCCTCAAACCACACAGTAGGCATTCCTTTGCTAGCTATGTCAGACTACACAAACTCCTCTGCCGTCAAGCAGACTTGGGGAGAGTAGAGGACCCAGGACCCTTCAGGGAGGTATTTGTTTTCCTCAAAATGCAATAAAACATTCAATGTAGCAATAAAAACAGCTCCCCACAGCAACAAAGCTCCCCAAGGTTCTGCCTTTTATATCAGATGGAGCGTTCAGTGGTACAACTCAGTTTCACTACAGATGAAAAGGTTGTAGGGCCGTTGTACGTTGACATTTAGGGTTCTAAGTGGACTGAGCTGAGAAGGGTTCTGTCTGGAACCTTGCTTTCCTCTAGGCTCTTCAGGTGCTACAGATCGCTCTGTTTAGCCACCCTTCCAATACTGTACTAGGCGCCTCCAGCATCCAGAGCTGATTGCTCCTGTAATCCATGATGCTGTCTCTGTAATAAACAGATCTGCTCAATATAGTCTGTTCCACTACAGCCTGACAGCCCCCAGAGCAGACAAATCTCCAACGAGGACGACGTCTTTACTGAAATACTGAAGCAATTACAGCAGGGCGCCGGAGCTGCAGCTCTGATTACAGATGACGTCTCCATCACACAGTTTGCTCCCACACAAAAAGACACGCCCACACGCACATGTATGGACATACTGACACATGCACGCGCTAACACCCCCCCCCCCACACACACACACACACACACATTCTGCCCACATACACGCATGTACACGCGCACTCCACACACAAACAGTCCACACTCATATACCCCCCACATTCACACACACAAACACACACACACACAGTCTCCACACCCCCAGCTGCCGCAGCAGAGGCATGATTATCAACACTCCCAGCCTGCTAGCAGCTCAAATCCAATTCTCACATAACAGTTTGGTGATAACACTGGGTCACCAGGCTATTTCATCATTCAGCTCCAATGCAATTACGGCTGCATTGCTTTGCTTGTTATTGCCAATACATACCAATTTCTGAGCTTTTAGGAAAAAACTATCAGTTGACTGATGGCATAGGCCTTAACTGAAGCCCGTATTTTGGCTAATTGTGTTTCAGTCATATAAGCTCTGATTCAATTGAGGACAATCACACTTGCTATGTCCTCCTGGCTCTCGCCGGGGTGAAGGCAGGATGAGGGAGAGGCTCTCACTGTCACCCGCATCACGTCTACCGAGATGGGCCCCATTCAAACCCCTTCTGACACAAGCGTCTGTGTTTGAAATCTCCACTCAGCAACAATGTCATAATCATCACCATCATCCTGATGGGTTGGATCAATCCTGCATGCAGGGTCTTTGTCTCCCTCTAGTGGGCGACACCGATAGACATATTCCGAGTTGGAAGATGGCAGTTACATTTAAAACGCTACGAAGCCACTTAGACAATAGGTCCACGATTGGCTACAAAACAACTACACCAAGAGCCATGACTTTCACGCAATGTTGGTAGCCAATAGCAACACTTATCAGAGCTGAGCTGTTATTAAGTCTCTGCACACTCCCCCCTTCAACGAGATTGTAAACAGGAAGTGAACGCGACTGTTGACTGTTGACCATATATGGAGCCTGGTTAAGTAATGAGGGATGCTTGTGATCAGAGAGGCCATGTCATCAACCCGTCCAGCAGTGACTCAGATGGACAGATGCACAGACACGTCTCTCTCCTAAAATCACACGTATTGATCGGGGATCAATAGCCACCCTGCTGGCTCAGGACAATTTATCCTCAGGAGATTCAGTTTTGTGATGGAAGACAGGCTCTTTGATAAACCACGAGTGCTACTGTAGCAGAGTGTTGGGTATCCTGGGTTGTCCTCGCCCCTTCTTCAGCAGCGTGGTTCTGGCCTCGACTGGACCACAGTTGTTCCACTGCCAGGGTCCAGCCAGGCTGAATGGAGCCACACACTTTAGCTGGAATGAAGCTCCCATCCTATAGTTCTCTCCCTGCAGATGTGTGCAAACATTATAGTACATCGATGCAAGCACGCCATGGATTTCTTGTTTGGCGGGCTGTTTCAGGGCTGTTAGTGGGCTGTTTCGGGACTGTTTCGGGGACGTTTCAGAGCTTTTAGACCCAGCTGTTTCAGGCATGTTTTTAGCTGTTTTACAGCTGTTTGAAAGCTGTGCTAGCCATAGGCACTGAGATGACTCAGTAATTTTCTACTATGCATTGCAGGGTATCCAAAGCTGAGGGGGTCCAACCATCACATTGAGGGCTCTGGTTTAATACACTGATTCGCACAATTATAATCCACCAGTTTCAGCGCTTGGCTAGACTATGCTGCTGACTCTCCTTTTTGAAAGCTCAATAGGTTCTCTCTCCCTCTCTCCCTTCACCTTCTCTTTCTTCACCTCCTGTTCTTTGTCTTCCTCCATACACACCTCCTCTTCCACCTCTTCCTCCTTCTCCTTCTCCTAACATCCCTCCTCCTCTCCCTCCTTCCATCCCCAGCCCTCCTCCTCCACCACCCTGCAGGGACACAGTGCCCATGCAGGGTCCTCCAGGACACCGGAGAGGGAGTTCCCAGTTTGCCCCCCGACCCTCATCCGGCCCCTGCTACTCCATAAGAGGGTGTGGTCTGGAGAAGGGAACCGTGGAGAGTCCGGATGCTCTGTTTCTGCAGATGACACCATGGGATCTGGGCTATTACATGCAAGGCTGTCATGGGCTGTTCATCAACAGAAGAGACAGTTTCATGGCAAGGTAATGTCAATACACAACTGACATAATTATATGTATGGTTCAGACTCTCCATTATTGAACATAAAACTTAATAACATAAAACCTTCAACAGATTTATCCAGCTTTTTAAATATTTAGTATATGATTTACTGCCAACCTCATTGTGGTGTTTGTTGTGTTGGTTACTATAGTTAAGCTTTTTGAATCAAAATTCAAACGCACGTGTGTCTGTGTGTGTTTCCAGGCCAAGGCTTCCATTTGACTTAACAACTATCTGGTTTGATAACATCTACGTATAATTTAAAAGCATTGATGTTCCCCTGGAACATAAAAAGCCATAACAATTTTCATAATATATGGGAGTACAAGAGATTCGTTCACTGGTTATAATCAATTAGCATTTTATCCTCCAGGCAAACAGCAGTGTTTTATGAGCTTGCTCTCAATTATTGATTAAAGCAGTCAAACAGTAAACAGCGAGCAAACGAATGAAAGAAAAAAATGGGATATCACAAAGTTGGACGAAAAACGTCATCTGTTTAGATGGAACATCCCTGCACTGTGTGTATCTGAATAGAAACAGGGCTTCAGGGTGGTTGTTGTTGAAAAGGTTGAGTTAGGAAAGAAGACCTTGAGATATCCAGGGCTCACTCGGGTCATGGTGACTTCAGTTTGTGACCTCACTCTCATTGACGCAGCGAAAGTATACATTTCTCTCTCACGGCAAACCATCTGCTCCTCCTTTTAGTCCGTTCTATCAACTATCTGCGTTGTCGTTACAACTCAATTTACCATACTTGAGAATATTTTTCCATGAATCTCATTGACTCTGATGATCATTGTCATTATCCTGTCGTCAGTGATCTGTCCATCATGGCCACCCACCCCTCTGGCTCGACCTCCAACTCCCTCCCTCATTTTCTCTCCCGCTGCGGAGACACACACACACACACACCAACTTCAGACGAGTCGCCGGCGAACTCTGACGCTTTTCTGTCAGAACTCCTCATCATTCCACCTGAGCTGTCAGCACTCAGGGCCACGTCCTCCTCCAAAACAACCTCAAAGTTAATCAGATTTGAAATAATGCAAATCTCAACAGTTCTTTTTGAAGGTGATCGAGCTGCCCATTAATTGAGTTTAATTAAATCACTGTTGACATGCGTTGTTTGCTGGTGAGCGATATGCTTGGGGACTTAAGTAGGGACTGGAAGTACGTGAGACCCAGTCTCCTGTAGTACAAAGTCAAGCATAGTTCTACACTAGGTTACAGCGCAGAAGCCCCACGTTTACCAAGACACTCCAGAACACGGGTTGAGCATAACACTAAAGAAGTTTGGGGAGGTTTATCTAAAAGCTGCCAACATAAACCACAACTGTGCCGTTAGAGGTTTAGTGTGTGTTTCCTTTGTCCTTGGTGTATCCCTGAAAGAGCTCTCATGTGTTGTTGTGAAGGCGTTCAGTATTGGAGGAGCTGTTGAGGATCCTGTCAGATAACTGATACCCAAAGGGAATATTCACCAGCGAGGCACAACGATACACTGCCCCCCCCCGCCCCTCCCCCACCCCCCGCCCCCCCCAGCTCCACGCTACGCGGCCTGAATTATGAAGCCATGAATTAAACAGCAGATTCTCCATATCTACAGTCTCCTCTCCTCCCCCATCATCCCTCCATCTCTTCATCCCACCCCCCCCCCCCCCCCCCCCTTGTCCGTCCGTCCCATTCAACCACACTTCAAACCTGAGATATCTTTGATTCGGCAGACAAAGGCTCGCCTTAAATAAAAAGAGCATTAACAAGTCAGGCTTGGCGGTGAGTCAATGGCGGAGCCTGTGAGCACTGCTGGCCCCTCAGAGCGGTGACGTAGACACTCTATTGTTAGTGAAATGAACACCTGGCTGACACAGACCTGCTAAACCACGGCTGTGTAGTCACACACACCTGAGGCCCTCCACCAGAACTGACACACAACACAGTACACAGTACACAGTACACAGTACCCAGACGTTGGAGTTACATCGCAGCTCGCCCTGCTGTCCTCTCTCCTCTCGTCTCCTCTCCTCTCTCCTCTCCTCTCCTCTCCTCTGCTCTCCTCTATTCTCCTGTCTCCTCTCCTCTCTGCTCTCTATTCCCCTCTCTATTCTCCTCTCTGCTCTCCTCTATTCTCCTGTCTGCTCTCCTCTCCTCTGCTCTCCTCTATTCTCCTCTCTGCTCTCCTCTATTCTCCTCTCATCTCTGCTCTCCTCTCTGCTCTCCTCTATTCTCCTCTGCTCTATTCTCCTCTGCTCTCCTGTCTGCTCTCCTCTGCTCTCCTCTATTCTCCTCTCTGCTCTCCTCTATTCTCCTCTCTTAACTTTTCTCTTCTTTTCTCCTCCTCTCGTCTCCTCTCCTTCTGAGAGGAGGTCAAACCACAGCTTAGCAACAGGGGTCTTCATTCAGTCTGGCTTCAGTATAGCCTAACTCTCACATTCCAATAAAAAAACCCTCCATGATTTATTAAACTAAAATCCAATTAGAGCCCATGATCAGAGGTAACGAGCAATGCCGGGAGAGTGGAGTCATGCTTCCCATCACTGATGATCAAAAAGCAATTCATTAAAACCAAGTCCAGCCTTCCTTCACGTCAGTACAAGGAACGTGGGAAGAATCAAATCATTCCTAATTGAAGAAGAAGATCATGGATGCCACCAAACCTCCTTTCCAAAGGAAGAAGCTCACCTCTTGTCAAAACTCATTTCCCCCTAAACCAGAGGGACCAATTAGCATTTAGAACACTCAAGGCACCACGGTGGACTGTCCAATCAACTCCAGTGCAGAGCTCCTTCATTATCATAAATTCCAGTTGAGCATCTCTTTGGGCTTTCAAGATGGAGATGGATGCTAGCGTCGCCTGGGTTTTAGCAGCTAATTTGCAGAGCAAGCTAATGAACACATTGGATCGATAGAACTTCACACAGAAGCATATGTTACTTGGCTATAACTCCACTTGAGACAACAATCACCAGCAGGCGAACGGTGACCTTCCCTGACGGGACTTCAAAAGACAAGGGAAAACGCCACCAGAATGGCGTGCTGTAGGCGGTAATTAAGCCCAGCCATATTGTCAGCCAACAACACCAATTAAAAGCAGAGTGTGACAAAGAGGAAACCAATTAGCTATGAATCTGCTCTCACTCTTATCGAACCAGAACCAGAAGCAGAACCAGTGAGAACTTGACTATCCTAATGGTTAACGCATGGAAAGCCTGACCTTCAAAGGAGGTAAAGCAGTAACTCTGTAGTCAACAAATATCTGGTACCAGCAAGGTCAGATGATCCTCACTGTCTGAGCCCGGCTGTGGGTGAATCTCATTAGGCCTGGAGTTTCAGAGGAAGAGAGAGAGACACAGAGAGAGACACAGAGAGAGAGAGGGGGGGGGGGGGGGTGAGGGAGTTGGGGAAAGTGAAAGAGACATTGAGAAACAGGAGAGAGAGAGAGAGAGAGATAAAGAAAGATGGAGAGAGAGGAACAGAGGAAGAGAAACAGAAAGAGAGAGAGACAGAGAAAGAAAGAAACAGAGAGAGAGATGGAGAGAGGAAGAGATGAGGCGTTCGCTACACTTCCTGAAGGTAGGACAGCCACTTCAGTCTCTGAGCCTGTTTCGTACTGCATCCTGTGACTGATAACCATCTACAGCGTGATGAGAGGAGAGGAGAGACGATCAGAGGAGCCTGTCCATGAATTCATAGACCCGACACGAAATGGCCTCGGCTGCCAACTATCTCGAAAAATATTTTGTAAACAAATGGGATGGCAGTATCCAGTTGGGTCCTCTATGTTGTTTGAAGTGAATGATACGCCTGAAGCTTGTTCCCGTCTCTTAGAAATAGGATCTGATTCCTTTTAATTCCTACCAGACACCATCAGGTTCATGCTAGGGATTGTGTCTGCTGCAGGACTTGGTCTGTGTGTGTTCTCACACACTCATGCAATACCTCTCTCTCTCTCTCCCTCTATCTTTGTACACCATGCAATACTCTCACACACGCTCTACAGGCCTTACAATACACACACACACTCTCTATGGACTATCCAATACTCACACCCTCTCTCTCACTGCCTCTGTCTTTCTCCATCGGGCATACAATACCCGCACGTACTCTCATACAACAAACACACACACTCACTGGGATTGGACCATAACATATCCACGAACCCTCCCTGCGGACTACATTACCCACACTCTCTCTCTCTCTCAGTGGAACAGCTTTCTCTCAGTGGACCTTCACCTAGAGGGGCTGGCTCTGGCAGCCACATACATTGCCTGGTAAATGATTGTGAATGGGGCCTGGTGAGAGACAAAGTGTTTTCTATTTGTGAATTAACCTCTGACAGGTTCAGGAGCGAGGAGCCACATGCAATGTGTTGTTTCCATATCCTTGTGGCAGCCAGTAAATACATTGCTCTTTCCAGTCACATACTACATTATCCTGTGTCCTTTACCCTCCTCGCACAGGGCCCAGGGACAACCATGTTCAAAGCTGTAATGGTTTAGCCCGGAATGCCGCTCATTGAACGGAATACTGAGTGGAAAGTTCTGTCGGCTTCCACCCAAAGGTATACAAACAACAACATTATTGTACTTCATTGGCAGTAAAGCAAAAATAGTATGTCACATTCCTCAGAATTACCATAATGGAATATGTAAATGTTGTGCTGGTGGGCATGTTGGTGTGTGTGTGCGTGTGTGTGTGCATGTGTGTACATGTGGATGTGTGTGTGTGCGGTGTGTGTCTGCGCATGTGTGTCCTCGCTAGAGCTTCCAATGCCCTTGGTATCGGTTGTTTGGAGGATGTTTTCGTGTACTAAGGACATGTTGGAGAGAATGCCTCTTATCTCCTCGACGTGAACATTGAGAACCTCTGGATTTGGTTTTCAATTATCCAATAGTCCCTTGGTAATTTCTCGACTTTGTTTTTATCTGGCAGTGAGCACCACTCACTCAGGGATTCAGAGCCCCACCCCAACCCCTAGTCTCTCTCTCTTTATCTCTCTCTCTCTTTATCTTCGCTCCCTTTCCTTCGCCTATTCCTTCCTTTTTTCTCCCTCTCTTCCCCCATCTATCTTACCTCTCTCTCTCTCTAACTCACTAACATTCTCTCTCCCTTGCTACCTTTCCTTCTCCACAGTATAAAGCATCAATACTGTACTGTACAGCCTTACTGTACAGTACAGTACATCAATACCGTACTGTACTGCCGATCGATTTGCATAATCTACTTTCTTTAATCTCTCTCTCTATCTTCTCAGGGTAGAAGTGGCAGGATCTCGCATCAGATTAGTAGGATTCAGTCGATGTCCCCAATAGATCACAGGGGGACTTTCTCCCTCAACTGCGTGAGTTAAAACAATCCAGCTCCAGACCTCCATGATCAGCCCTCATCCGCTCCACTTCCTTCTAGGAAGGGGGCAGGTTCTGGGCCTTCCGGAATCAGGTGTAAATGTCCAACTGGACCTGGGTGGATCTCAAGGATTCCAATGTGCAGTGTAACAAGGTTATTCCATATCTTCTCCTCAATGAGTTCCAGTCCTTTCAAAAGAGCCAAAGGGAAATCAAACCAAAGAAACGGGGGGGGTTCATCTCCGCGGGGGTCCACAAGGTCTAGTTCTTCGATTCTGACAGGCAAAACACACAGAGGCAGAGGTGGCGTCATATCGTGGTGGAGATCCAAGCCTTGCCAAGGGCCTGACGACTGGCAGATCCTACTTTGAACAACAAAAAGGTTCAAAAGAAACCAGGAGCGAGTATGCATCGTACCTGGCATCCGGAGCCTTCTAAATACATGCATTCAATCACAGGAGCCTTCCACGATAGAGAGAGAGAGAGAGAGAGAGAGAGAGAGAGAGAGAGAGAGAGAGAGAGAGAGAGAGAGAGAGAGAGAGAGAGAGAGAGAGAGAGAGAGAGAGAGAGAGAGGAGGAATTGGACCAGTATTGTTTACAAAAGGATGTTTGTGAAATGCCCCTTGAGCCTTAGCCAGTATTTGATTACAGTCGAGCAAAAGCCTGAATAACTGAATGATTGATATTCAGAGGAGGGCTTCCCTCTGCCCGGCTGTAGCTGGGGAGTCAGCAGGAGGCCTCACATCTCTGCTATGTGATGTCACTTCACATTAAACGTGTCCACAGCCTCATCCTTACGCCATTTTTTTGTCTCTATTGTTTTCTTTTCTTTCTCTATTTCCTTTCTTTCTCTCTCTCTGCCTTTCCTTCTCTCTCTTTCTCGCTTGGTCACACGCTTTTTGAGCTTGTTACTCCAGCTTCCTGAGGCTGAGGAAACCAAAGAGGAACTAGGAAAGGAGCTAGGAAATGAACTAGGACAAACGTCAGTTAGCAAGCCCACCAGGCTGCCAGACTGACAGTCATTTAGGCCAGGAAATGAGGCAACAGCATGCAATATGGACCTAAGTGGGAAGTCATCAATTGAGTCACCTCCACTGTCTCCAGTCTCCCAGTCTCCCAGCTCTCCAGAGTGCAAGGCTTCACACTGACTTCATTAGGCGGCTGGCTCACACAGCGCTAGACATGTGACGGGGGTGACACCTTAGTGACAGGAGAAGAGATGAGAAGAATAGAAGAGGAGAGGAGAGGGGATAGGAGAGGAGAGGAGAGGAGAGGGGATAGGACAGAAGAGGAGAGGAGATAGGAGAGGGGATAGGAAAGAAGAGGAGAGGAGATAGGAGAGGGGATAGGAAAGAAGAGGAGAGGAGATAGGAGAGGGGATAGGAAAGAAGAGGAGAGGAGATAGGAGAGGAGAGGAGATAGGAGAGGGATAGGAAAGAAGAGGAGAGGAGATAGGAGAGGAGAGGAGAGGAGAGGAGAGGAGAGGAGAGGAGAGGAGAGGAGAGGGGATAGGATAGGATAGGAGAGGAGAGGAGCTGAGACAAGTAGTTGGCCCGTCCTTTGATCCTGATCATATATATGATGACAGGTTGCTAGCAAACACACACACACATCTCTGTGGCTGCTGGCTCACAGAAGCAGCTCAGTAGTCAGCTGCAGTCCTTGGGGAAGGAGAGGGCAGTCCAGAAGGGAGCTTATGTAAATTCATCTCCATGTGTCTGAGAGGCCATGGGGCGCCCTCTAAAAACACTTGATTGTGCTCGGTGTAGAAACAAGTCACTCAGCGCACATCAAAGGATACATAATAAATGAGCAAAAATACATCAATTTCAGAAATATATAAGAGATGTATATGGTAGACCTTGTGCGAGAAATGGAAGGATCTACCATGTGCCTGTAAACCTAATGAGTAGATCAAGCAATACTTTATCATTATTTCATCTCATCTTATTCCTTGTCATTTTCTTGGTATTATTCACTGTATTTCTCTGTATTGATTCACATTACAGAGGGACAGTTGTGGAGAACCGGTCACCTTGTCCTCAGTGTGCTCGATTTATATCAGTCTGTGATAAAAGACCATCTACAGGCCAGTTTGAGCCTGGTCTCCAGGTTTAGAGGTGGCTGGAGCCCCTGGATGAAGGAGTCTAATATGTTGAGCCTGACATGTAATATAAGTGTCTTGTCTGTGAGTGAGAGTTTGCAGTATTTTGTAAGACTTCCGTTGGTTGAATTTCAGCTGTTATCATTGAGTCCTTCATAAAGATAATTTAAAAGAAAAACATCTCCTGACCTTCATGACTCAGAGCCGCTTTTCGGCGTACCATATCCATGTTTCTGATCTATTCATTATTCTTCAGTTGTATTTCTGGTCTGGTGTCACTTTCTGTTCCCTCGGCTAGCCGATGAATGTTAGAAACTCCAGAAGCCCAGACAGAAGCCATTGGGTAAAGACAGCTTTATCTTCCACAGGTGCTGTGCAACAATTACAAATCTGGAGGACCTGGAGATTTAGATCTATTGTATCATACATTTATGTTAAGAACGTAGGTGTACGCTGTTGTATTGAGCTGCATGCAGTGTATACATGTGGAAATGAGGACTACTGTTTGTGTGGGGTGACTTGCAGCCAACTGGTACGGCCGTGAAAATTAATGCGTGACATTTGGCATGCTGTTGTATTTGAGTTTGTTTTGGCTCCTGGGGATACAGGGTGTGTGTGTGTAGGTGTGTGAGCACGTGTGTGTGCACGTGTGCGTGCACGTGTGTGTGTTTGTGTGTCTGCGTGCCCATGTGCCCGTGTGCGTCCGTGAGTGTACAGTATGTGTGCTTGTGTGTGTGAGTGAGAGAGAGAGTGATAGAGAGGGAGCATGTGCAGTACAGTCTCCCCTCGACCAGGATGCTCACACACACATAGCTCCTGTGGTCTCACAGGCCAGCACCTCACCGCACCTCACCGCACCTCACCACCGCACCTCACCGCAGCTCGCCCCAGCTCGCCCCAGCTCGCCCCAGCTCGCCCCAGCTCGCCCCAGCTCGCCCCAGCTCCTGGGGCTCTCTCAGTAGACTTGTGTCAGCCGTGACCTCTATTACACATCCGCACACACACACGTCCTAAGCTGTCGCTGAGGTACTCTTTCTCATGTCCCTTTTGCACATTCTGGATTCTAATCTAGCATCCCCGCACCTCATCCTCAGTGTTTACACCTCAGACGACCAAAACAATCTTCCCTCTCCCGGTTGCTGTGTTGCTCAGTCGTCATTCAGCCTGTCCTGCTGTGGGAGGAGTCATATATAAAAGGAGATAAGCATCCCGACTTGGACAGGAGCTATTTACACGGCACACCACTGCTGAAAGCTTCCAGACTTACTGCCTCCGCTTACACACACACACTTACACACACACATACATGCACACAGGACACACACACGGACAAACACATGGGGGGACACACACATAGACGGACACACTCACGCACACACAACCCCACAGACAAACACGATGTGTGTCTGTGTGTATATGTGTGCTTACCTGTTACACTGTAGCTTAACCTTGGTAGGCACACTGGTAGGATGTTAAATAATCTCTTATTAACAAGAAGGATTTTTTCTTGAAAGTCTCATTTGTTCATTGATATTTAGTGATTGCCTTCCTACTGAACTTAAGTCTGGAAAGTCTTCCCTTCCTAATCTTTCACCTCCTCCTCCTCATCCATCTCATTTTACCTCCTCTCTCCATTCTTCTCGGACTCCCCCTAGTTTCTCTCTATTACTAATCTACTCTCCCCACCCCTCCCACCATTCGCTTCTTTCTTTTATTATCCCTCCTCTCTCCTCTCCTTCACCTTTTCCTCCCGTCCCATCTTTCTTCTCACCTCCCCTTCTTTCTTTACTGCTCTCCCCTCCTTCTCTCCTCACCCCTCCCTCCCCTCCTCTCACCCCTCCCTCCCCTCCTCTCACCCCCCTCTCCCCTCCTCCTCTCTTCATTCCTTCTTCCCTTTCCCAGGAAGTTTGGCTGTCCTCTCTTATTCTCTAACACATGTAAATGTTTCTGGTTGGCATGTCAGCAAGGATTCTGACTTAATCATAACCATCTTTCTCTCCTGCTATGTGACTCACTCAATCTGCCACTCCACCTTTCTCTCAATTCAATTGGAAATATACATTTTAATAACTTTATTGGCACAAGATAAATGGAATCTATTGAAATCTCTCATACACCATCCAATTCGTTCTCTCTCTCTCTCTCTCTCTCTCTCTCTCTCTCTCTCTCTCTCTCTCTCTCTCTCTCTCTCTCTCTCTCACTTTCTGTTCTGTCTGTTCTCCGTCCATCTCTGAAGTGAACGTGGTTGTTTAATGAATACATCACGCCGGCTCTTCATCCTCACTAGCTCCCAATTACAGTTAGAGGCTGAAATAAACCTCCTCAACCTCTCAGTGGTGAGAGGGCTCTCCTGCTCACACTGTTCATTATGCAGCCCTCAGTCCATACTCCTCTTCCTCTCTCTGTCGCTCTACCTCTCTCACACACACACTTTAGTCTTACTCGCTCTCTTTCGCTCTCTCTTTCTCACTCTCACTTTCTCTCTCTTACTCTTACTCTCGCTCTCTCTCTCTCTCTCTCTCTCTCTCTCTCTCTCTCGATGTCTCGCTCACTCTCTCTCTTACTCTCTCTCTCTGTCTTGCTCTCTCTCTTTCTCTCACTCTCCATCCTGCTGACACTCGGGTATGCCTAATTCAGTCTTTAGAGAGATAATGAAATCCTAGTTTGAACTTGGATGTGAAGGCTGAAAAAGAATCATCTTTTGGGGGTGGGTATTATTGACTGCACTTGATTCGTTTCACCCAGTGCAATCCAAACCAGCCGATCAGTCCCCAGAGAGTTCACGGTGAGTCTAATCAAATTCCGCTACTCAACTGAGGTCTGTGTCCCACCTCCAGGGCTGTGGAGATCAGAGGAGAGCATGGTACTCCATAGGCGAAGCACAGAGTAGATGTTTGTAGAAGAAAGTCATGAGAACCAGGTTATCCAGGCTCTCCAGCCATCAAAGTGACTGCTCAGGGAACTAGAACCCTCCAATCCCTCCATCAATATTTACTATCAGAATGCAAATAAATCAGTCGAGAACGATTAGGGCGGTTTCGGAGAGGACTGCACTGCAGTAAAACTGTCTGAGTCGTCTGCCGTAGCACGGAAACAGCTTCATCTATCTATCTGAGACGAACACAATGGCCCCATAAACTAGGCTTGACTGTGGGAGTGCAAATTCCCCGCACCAACAACTACATTGATGAGAACACTGGGTCATCGAGAAACTGCTGAGCTCACATAGGGTGGGAGGGCTTAAGGGGAAGCATGAAGTGGGAGAAAAAAGTCCATTGCTCCAAATTGTGAATTTAGGTCTGTTGGACCATGTGACTGATGTTCTTTATGTAAGCAAAATCTGTAGAGGAAGAGAGAGGGTCTCACTCGGCTGAACAGAAATGGGACAAAAAAGAACAGGTCCTCTCCGTGAGAGATGGAAATAATGAGTCTGGTTTGAACACCGCTCGGCCCCCCTGCCCTCCACGTCCCCCTCCCCCTCCCACCGCCTCCCCCTCGCACCCCTCCCACCCTGCAGTGTTAAGAACCACACCGTGAAATATTAAAGGGGAAACCACTTTAAGATGCGTCCGATCCCCCTGCACTCTGCAGAATAACATTTCATCTGCACCCAGCGGAACGGAGGAGAAGTCAGGCGCAGGGAAACCTTTATGTCACAGCCTGACCCCCAACAGCCTGACCTTTCCTGTCCTGCGTACGTTGACCTCTGTGAGTCCTCCGAAACAGGCCGCAATGCCTGTTTAAAAAGTGATAGGAGTTTCGTGTCTCTGTTGAATACTGAGCTATGCCTTCACTTGGCGTCCATCAGGACGGTTGGGGGGGGGGGGGGGGGGGGTTGGTGGTTGGGTGTCTGGCAATACCTCACCAACCTTTGTGCCTATGTGTCACTTCGGAGGATTGTGTGTGTGTCTGCATGTTGTAGAAGACATTTAATTTTAAATTAAGAATCTTCTGTCCTTATGTTGTTCACTAATCAATAGAACTAGTCATTGGATACTAGTATGTTCTCATGTGTGTTTACTATTGATGAGAGTTGATTGTCTCTTTTTGTCAGGCTAAATAGATGTCCAGGCTAAGGAGAAAGTTCTGGGTAAACATCCCTTGTGATGACTACAGGGAGAGCTCCACCTATGATCTCTCTCTGCCCTAGAGTGGTCCTGGGCTGGGAGCTGTGAATCTTGTTCTTTGTGACTGTTGTAACACCTTTACTACCTGACTGTCACTGTCTGTGTTTACATTCTTGTGCCCTATAAAAGATAGTCCTCCGGTCTTCAGAGCTGAGAGAGACATGATCAAGACCTAAACCTGGTGTTGTGTTGTCATTTATTGTCTGCATTTATTGTCTGCTTTTCTCTCCCAAACTGCAGATTGATAATACTCATAAAATCCAGAACTGAGCTGAGCTTAGTCACTCCGTTACATAATGAAGAGAACGACCAAACACTGTCTTTATAAGTGTGTGAGCGCATGTGAGTCTGCGAAATAAATTGATATAGAGATGAATGGAGAAAAAGGAAGAGAGAGAGAGAGAGAGAGAGAGAGAGAGAGAGAGAGAGAGAGAGAGAGAGAGAGAGAGAGAGAGAGAGAGAGAGAGAGAGAGAGTAGATTACAGTTCACATAGAACTCAGATGGGATTTGAAGGGTGATAATGACTTATACACACACAAACACACCCATGGACCCACACACACGCACACTCTCACACACAATCTCACCTCCACACACTTAAAGTACTGTGACAGACACAGGTGAACAGTGCTGTATTTATCCAAAAGCATTATGGGTCTGTGTAAATATCCACCCAAAGATAGGGTATCAACCAATCATGTCAGCTCCCAGGGTGGACTGACAGATGTGGTGTTCTAACAGGATATGACAACACAGTTTCTTGTCTGTTTGCTCAGATAAAGAGAGGGTCGATTTCAAGACACAGGGCTGGAGTGTACACCTGCGAGAAGGCAGATCTTTATTATTGTAGAGTTCTTTTTAAAGGACGTGGTTGGAGTGTACACTAGTTCTCCAAGGACAGGGAAAGCCCTACCCTGCAGCTTGGCTTGGCCTTGGATATGAGGAGATCTGGGGAGCTACTGTACAACCAGACTCAGAGCTATTGATCTCAGCCCATGGATGCAACCAGAAGGCTTAGATTGTGGTTTTGTAATCCTTCATCAAACAGAATATGCATCTGAGAGTGTGTATGTCCTCTTCTATAATTTATAGGCATACATCAGGTATAATAGATATGCTGAATGACCAGAGGAAAACACTTGAACCATGCCTCTTGAATAATAATCGATATGTAATTTGTACAGGGTGGTAGAAATGTTTTGACCCTTCCTGGACCTTCCATTTGATTTGGGTGTTCTAATTAGAATTATATTTTTTATGTATGAATACCTTCACATTTTCATTTTTTATCAGACTGCTTTCTTTTCTGGCGTGAGATTGATAGAGACTGTTGGTTCTATCTTCATTGATTTAGCATTCTCAAGTTAATACCCCATATTTAGTGAAGGGAAAGGCATTGTGTTCCAATGTCATTACAAAATGGATCAGGCCTCTGCTGTTTGTCAAGGCAGAAATCAATACTGCTTATTATTTCCATAGTTTCTCTACCACCTCATTTTGCAATAGGGATTCTAAAAATCATTGCTCTCCACTGTGTGTGTGTGTTAAAGAGAGAGACAGGGAGACAGACCAACAGAAAGGGTGAGCGACACAGAGGGAAAGAGAGATAGAGACAGAGTGGGACGGGGAGAGAAAGATAGGTAAAGAGAGAAAGAGAGATAGAGACAGACAGACAGGGAGGGAGGGAGGGAGAGAGAGAGAGAGAGAGAGAGAGGGATAGAGAGAGAGAGAGAGAGAGAGAGAGAGAGAGAGAGAGAGAGAGAGAGAGAGAGAGAGAGAGAGAGAGAGAGAGAGAGAGAGAGAGAGAGAGAGAGAGAGAGAGAGAGGCGAATATATAGAAGGACGGGGGTAACATATTTGCCCCTCTAATCCTACTCAACAGTTTTAAGATTTGCTGGTGTGACCTTCACTTGTCTCTAAGGTTGCAATAAACCATGATAATTGATTTTCATTCTAGGCATTTTGTTGTAGAGTCCAATTATTCCTACCTGATACCTCAATGAGAAATTCCTTACAGTCTAACTGGAAGAGATTATTTCTTAAGATGCATTAAATAATGCAGCTGCTCAATTTAGCTGCCAAACAACCTGTCACGCCAATCAGGCAGCCAACCAGTTAGGCAGCCAGGCAGCCAACCGTTAGGCCAATCAAACCATCAACCTGCTGCTTGGTTTGGCAACCCAGCGGCAAACCTGACCTTGAGCCGCGTGACAAGCGGGCAGATGAGCGTTTCAGAGTCAAACGTAACTGGCCCTTTTCCCTTCCGTCGACGCCGACGGGAGGGAAAAACTCTCAACTCTGGACCGGACCGTTAAAGGTGACCTATTCTTGGGACTACATTGGCTCCGGTGCAATACAGGAATTGTATGGGTTTTATCATGAGGAATCAATTATTTAGATAATTTACTCACGTTCTACAGTTTGAAGCATAAGGATTCGTTATGCACTATCCTGCTCCATCCTCTCTCCATCCTTTACGATCTCTCCTCGTCTCCCCTTCTCTGCACTGACAAGTGACGTTTATGGAGAGCCAGCGCAGCGCCGAGACAGCTGGAAACTCAACCGTCGCAAACTAAACTGACAGGACAACGTTCCGATGTGACAGATTAAATCCAATTACTTTTTGTCTTAAAAAATGTTTCAGAGTCCTGGTTTTATCATATCGGTTGAGTAAATCCTGAATTTGTGGTTTTAATTCTTGAGACAGACTAGGCTACTTATCGCTCTTTTGCTATTCTCAGCAGTTCATAATTACTTTGTATCAGTGAACAAGCACAGCGGAAGAGAAGATGGACGCAATTAATCTGTTTGTGTCTCTCTTATTCCCTGACTTGGTGGGATATTTAATTGCAGTATTTTTATAATGTGAATTTCAAGCAGCAGCAGCTTTATTAACCATTGTACCCGTTCTCTTAATGCTCTCTTCATCATTCCGTATTTAATGATTTATTGCCCTACGTCTCTGACTTTATCTCCATGCTCCTCCCCTCGTTGTCCCCCATCTCTTCCCGCTCTCTCTCCATCCCACCCTACCATCTCTATTTCATTTTCTCTTCCCCTGCTCTCCTTCCCTCTCTCTCTCTCTCTCTCTCTCTCTCTCTCTCTCTCTCTCTCTCTCTCTCTCTCTCTCTCTCTCTCTCTCTCTCTCTCTCTGTAGATACCGGTGGTCCCTCAGTTCCAGATGAGGGACACGGACATGATTTCCCTCTACAACGCAGACTAGCTGCACAGTGGCAAATAAAGAGAGACAAAGAGAGAGAGACAAAGAGAGATAGACAAAGACGTGGTCCCACTCCCAACCTGCCACCTCTCCCTGAGCCCTGCTGGTCTCCTCGGGACACACACTTCTAGTGTATCCTTGTTCCCAGGCCTGAAGTCTCTGTCCAGGGACCGGCTAAACAGAAAAGCAGTTGTGAGGCTGGCCACGTCTGACGCTACATGGTCCCTAAAGTATGCCAAAAAATAAAACAATCTTTTTCTCTTCCTTTGGTATCTCCATAACTCTCCCTGCCCTCTCTCTCTCTGTCTCTCTCCTCACATCTTCTTTCACATATTTTCTCTCTCCCTCTGCTGTACATCTTTGGGCATGTGCGTCTGTGGAAGCTCTGTGTATCACAGATGTTAGCATGCAAAGTGCCCCAGTGCTAATGAGTGTACTATAAATGCTTTATGAGACGAGGATAATATGTAGTTTACAGTGCGGCCTCAATACACATGGAACCTTTCCAGAATAACCAGCTGCACTGCAGTCTGTATGAATGGACTACTGGCTGATACACTACAGAAATCAGCCAGGACTGAAACATTATGATGCTGTTTTAGCTGTTTATGTGTCTGCCAGGCCCCCTTTCTGACCTTCCTTTCAGCCTGCCTGCCTGCCTGTCTGCTTTTCTGTCTGCCTGTCTGTGTGTATGTCTGTCTTTCTGTCTGTCTGCCTTTCTGTATGTCTGTCTGTCTGCTTTTATGTCTGTCTGCCTGTCTGTGTGTATGTCTGTCTGTCTGCCTTTCTGTATGCCTGTCTGTCTGTGTCCGTGTCTGTGTCTGTGTCTATGTCTGTGTGTCTGTCTGCCTTTCTGTATGCCTGTCTGTCTGTGTCTGCATCCGTGTCTGTCTATGTCTGTGTGTCTGTCTGCCTTTCTGTCCTCTGGCTGTCGGTCTGTCATGCGCGGGATTTAAACCTCCTACCTCCTGTGCAGAATGCCAGCTCTGTCTTTAGATTGAAGAGGATATCCAAGGATACTAACTGAGGGGGGGTTGGGTGGGGGTTATTCGGGGATATATCATGTCCTGAACACGCATGCTCATCAAACCCCAGATCTAAGCCCCAGCCACCTGCCCTCCCGTTCAAAGGCACAGAGGTGTGGAGTGTGCCTGCATCGGCCGGCCTCTGCTGGTTTTAAAGAGAATACTTCTCCTCACATCTCCGAGAGGAACCTGAAGGATGGATGTGATGGGTGTATGCTGCTGACTCAAACCCCAGGAGCTAAGACCTGACAGGCGGGAGAAGGATCCGGCAGGCGTTGTAGAGTCATGCATGCAGGTTAGAGTTGGTGGTCGTCATACAGGACGGATACACACACACACACACACTTCCTCTCTCACCCACCCATAAAAGCTGATTCATTTATGTTTTCAAGGTGGTGAACTTATCAACTTTTGAACTCCATAATATAGAGTGGAACAAGATGTGGAATATGTTCCACTCTTTTTCGTGTATTTGTTTTATTTTAAAGCATGCTGGTAGGGGGCCGGCTGGTATTGTATGTATAATTAATGACATCCGTCGGTTTGCATCCAGTCGACGGACTGTTTCATTTAGCCAAGCTTACAGAACCTGCTGTTAACGGCAATTCTTTCCGTTTGGGGAGGGAACATGAGCTCCATCGTAAACGGTCTTCTCCATTGGTGGAGAGAGAGAGAGAGAGAGAGAGAGAGAGAGAGAGAGAGAGAGAGAGAGAGAGAGAGAGAGAGAGAGAGAGAGAGAGAGAGGGGGGGGGGGGGGGGCAGACCATTTAACTCCGTAATTCTCCAAACGGGAAGAACAGCAGGGACAGAAACAGAAGCATCTGGTGATCTCAGTCACCTCAAACTTGTTTGACAGATTTACGCTTCAGAGTAAAAGCGAGAGCACCGCTCAGCCTCGGACTCTCATGAATAAAGACCGTCACCTCTGGGCGTCCTCCTCACATTAAGGAGCAAGTGATGCGCCTTGTTCAGATAATGTGATACTTTTTCCTGGTGACATTAGCTGTAGGTAAGAGACGTACCAGAAACATCAGGATGAGCTGATACAAAATACTGTAGGCCTAGACTACAGGATATGGGAGCTTTTGGGAGTTTTCATCACTCATAAATAGACATTTAAACATGAACATTCCATGAACAAGTCAAATATTTTCTTCGTTCGCAGCCATATTTAAATGCGGTAGGCTACAGATTTTTCTCTCTCCTGTGGTTTCAAAAAATATAGCCCCGCCTTAATTTTCCACCGTCTCAATTTTTGCCCGTTACAGTTACACAGCGCCTCGCGCCTCCGTCGGTACTGAAGGTTACCTCGTGCGTATGCGTAAAGCTCTCGGAGACAAGACGGATTCTCCGCTGATTCCACCTCCCCTATGCGCGCGAACGGACGGAGATCAGGCAGCATCTTTCCAGGATTTTTCGAAAACAGAAGCAACACCGGAATACATTTTTTAAAACAATGTTTTCGTAAGCAGTTCACAGTCTGTATGATAGCTAATTTGCTGACACTACGTATGGCATCTCTGCGCCCTTGCAGAGTCTAATCATTATTGGAGAACTACAAGGAAAATGTACCAAACAAACGGACGAAACCAAAGGCGCTAAATGTGGACATCTGTGGATTTAAAAGACGGATATCTGTATCAGAAAAAATTGAATTAAACTTATGGCGTGAAGGTAAGGATAGGCACATCGTATCAAGGCTATCTATGCCATATGCACAGTCTTCGATGTTGTCGAACTTAGACATTTGTAGGCTACTGAAGCACTTCTTATATTTTTACTCTGAACCTAAGATACAAAGTGTGATTCTTTATTTCAAGATTCTAAGTGATTTATTGCGTGGCGTGGTATTATAACGAATCTTGATTCTCCCAAATGAGTCGCATTTTAGGCAATGCACAGACTGTTAGCCTATCTCATAAAAGGTATGACACCGCTAATTTTACAAATATTTTTTATTGACGATGATTTTGTAACCAGGTGTAGTGTGTGTGGGGGTGTTTGTATGTGTGCGTGTGTTTGGTGAGCTTGCGTTTGTGCGCTCGTGCTGGCGTGTGTGTGTGTACACTGTCTACAAGGTTTATGTATGCAGCCTGCTGTGTTTTGCCTGTGTGCTGTGCTAGCATGCACTTATGAGGCTTTTGGGAATATTGTTTTATTCTCAAATTAGTAAAACAAGCTCAATTTAATTGTACCCCCCCCCCCTCCCCCCTCCCTAACTGGTTTCAAAAAAACATACTGTATGTCAAAGTAAAAATGGTGTCAGCATGAAGCGATTCCAGCGCATTTCTTGAACGTTTATTGCCAGAGCGTGACCCTTCTCCACAGTACTTCGGTATCTCCGGTGTGCAGTGTGCGTTTGAAACGCGGTTTGCTCTCCCCCCACTTCCCCCTACACAATAATTGAGTGTTGTGTTTGTGCAGCTCCGTGTGCCCGAGCACAGTCTAAGAGCCAGTGGCCTCCTGGATCCAGGAGGAGACAGCTTGTCTGTGGACATTACAGAACCTGTGGTCTGTACTTGGGTCCGTCAACACGGAGCACATAACTCCTTCATACAGACACGCATAGAACTGTTACTGCCAGGAATCAGAGTTAAACCCACTGTTGGTGATGATGAGGGTGTTGATGATGGAGTTGATGGTGAGGAGGAAGATGATAGCGGTGATGATGACGGTGATGATGGTGATGCTGATAATGATGATGTAAGGGTGATGCTGATGGGCTGATGAACAAAGGAAGATGGTGAGGGTGAGGAAGAGGATGAGCAAGATGAAGATGACAGGGGTAATGTCTTTCAGAAAGAGAGACTCGCAAGAACATTAGAAAAGTGCAAAACTCCCAAATGACACGTCAATGCCCAGGGAGGGTACACATAGATGACCAAAATCACAAAGATTTTTGGATATTTATAGTTCCATAATTTCTATATTGCATGTTTGATAACCCTTCTACTTTGCAAAAACAAACAGGACCTACCGGCAATGATTATTGATCAATCCAGCCTATACTGTAATTCAGACATCAATAGTCTGGGCCCCATTTGTTAAATGGGCAGCTAAAACACATGGAGGTTGGCTGTGAGAAACATATTGACATGGTACTTACAGACTATAGACAGACCAGGAGCTTTTGTGAAATACACTTTTTTGTGGGGTTGGGGTGGAGAGGTTCAAGCGATGGAGGGAGGATTATACACCAGCAATTTTACAAACATAATGGAAAAAGATAATAACAAATGAATACATAATAAATCCGTAAATATCTCAGATTTCAGGGTTCCATCATTCTGAAACCTATTGATTTGCATCCGTTCATGTGGAATTGACCAAACAGTGATTAGACTTCATTGCTTCTATCTGCAGTGTTAATGTGTTAATGGCATGTAGTTAACACATTATCATACTGCCTGAGATACTGAAAAAGCTCAGGGTGCAGCTGTGTGTTACTCATCACTGTGGCGGTCTGTCTTTGTCTTCTACCTGGTAGAGTCCAGTCTTGTCTCTGTAACATCCTCTTTCTCTCTCTCCCTTACCCTCTCTCTCTCCCTCTCTCCCTCTCTGTCTCTCTCTGTGTCTCTATCTCTCTCCCTCTCTCTCTCTGTCTCTCTCTCTGCCTCTCCCTCTCTCCCTAGCTCTCTCTGTCTCTGTCTCTCTCCCTCTCTCTCTCTGCCACATCTGTCTCGTCCATTTGTGTCTGTCTCACTGTCTATTTTCCTTTCTCTTTCCTTCTCTTCCTCTCTCCCGCCATCTCTCCCTCTCTCAATACCTTTTTCTCTTTTCTCTTTCCCTCAATCTCTCCCTCTCCCTATCCTTCCCCCTCAATATCTCCCTCTCTCACCCCTCCCTCCCTCTCTTTTCCTCTCTCCCTCCCTTCCTCTGTCCTCTTGTCATATTCAGTTGCCTTAGAGTCTCAAAGTATCCTCATTCTCACTATCACACACGGACATACAGACACACTAACTCTTAACTGACACCTGGGCAATGACAGTAGTGGCTGAAACGGTCTCGGTCAGGTGCCTCATTTCAAAACATTCGACAGCGATGAACTTCGCTCCACATCTCCTCCCAGCAACCGCTCAACGACCCGTCCAACAAATAATCAGATGGTGTCCATCAGATTCCCATCGCAAGTAGATTGTGTTTATAACGTCAGTATCAACAAAATCGACAACAAACAACAACAGCAGTACGACAGCAGCCGCCCAGTTAGGTTTGTTAGTTCACTGATCTGTTCACACATTTAGTTTGACGTTGAGCAGGGCCCATTTTTTATTTTGACAAATCAATCATTTAATAGTGGCGTCCGTCTCTACTGCTGGAATTCCATCCCCCTCCGCACCCTCCATACCATCCATCAGACCCCTCATTGGAGTCCTCCTGTCAGGCGGAAGATGGAGGAGGCAGTTAGGGCCAGAGACCAGAGGAGGCAGCATCCGTTAGCTGGTGATGCTCATGGGCTGCTTACTGTTGTTAGAGGTAGACCTGTTTTCTCAAGTGTGTGTGTGAATGAGTGTGAGTTAGTGTGTGTATGTGAGAGACAGAGCAAGAGAGAGCGAGCGAGGGTGTGAGTGTGTGGGTATCCGTGTGTGTGTGAGAATGAGTGTGTTTGTGAGAGTGTGTGTGAGAGTGAAAGACTGTGTGTGTGTGTGTGTGTGTACAGACGTGTGCAAAGATGCCAGAGCGAGCGTCTGGTTTTAATAGTGTTACACAGCGCGGCCTGTCGTGATTTTGTCCATTGCTATAAATCTAGCTGTAGTGAGTGTTACAGCCGTGTCTGTGATGCACAGCACCGACGGGAGATGTGTTGTTGAGATGTGATCCTGTTTAGGCGTGATTCATGTCAGTGTGCTGGGGTTACCTTGACCTGCAGGCCCTCCTCATGTAAAAACATCATGTTCCTACTGTCCCACCTGGTCTCTGTTTCCTGCTCTGCCAGCATCACTGTAGAGGAGCACCCGCTGGGCTGGAGAGGAGGAGGAGAAGAAGGGGACAGCGTACATGTTGTGTGTGCTAGAGGTGTCTGTCCTGAGTGACTGGGTGCTTGTTCGGGTACCTCAGGTCTGGTCCTAACCAAGCTGGGTTGGAGATGATGGGGTTTAGAAAAACAGAGCTGTTGCTGCAATCGACCTGTTTTCCAGTCTCTGTGATCTTACCTGTTTTGACGGTGTGATCTGCCTGGTACAGAGCCTGCTACAGAGCTTGGTACAGAGCCTTCTTCCCCTGGGAGATGTAGACATGCCACTGTTTCAGTCACACACAACCAACAGAGTCAGATAACCCCACTATCTCTCTCTTACTGCGTGTTAGACACACACACACACATTTATCTGCCTGAATGTCTTTACTATTTAGCTTTGTAGCGCTTGACACTCACAAAAGCCATTCTGGATTCATCATGGATCTCTGTGGAATCCCCAGCTGCACCCGGCAGACAAGTGTGAGACAGATTGACAGAGTGAATGAATTAAAGGATGGACAAAATGGAGAGAGAAAAGAGAGAGAAAGAGAGAAAACAAAAGCCCTGGAGGGGAATGAAATCTCTCAACAATTATCTGGCTTGGGAACATATAGAGCCTCAATGCTATTAAATGAGAATATGGGATCTAGTCCCAGTCTGCCTCCAGACCCAGTCTGCCTCCAGACCCAGTCTGCCTCCAGACCCAGTCTGCCTGCAGACCCAGTCTGCCTCCAGACCAAGTCTGCCTCCAGACCCCAGTCTGCCTCCAGTCCCAGTCTGCTTCCAGACCCAGTCTGCCTCCAGACCCAGTCTGCCTCCAGACCCACTCTGCCTCCAGACCCCAGTCTGCCTCCAGACCCACTCTGCCTCCAGACCCCAGTCTGCCTCCAGACCCACTCTGCCTCCAGACCCCAGTCTGCCTCCAGACCCAGTCTGCCTCCAGACCCAGTCTGCCTCCAGACCCACTCTGCCTCCAGACCCCAGTCTGCCTCCAGTCCCAGTCTGCTTCCAGACCCCAGTCTGCCTCCAGACCCAGTCTGCCTCCAGACCCAGTCTGCCTCCAGACCCCAGTCACACGGATCCTTGTTAGATAGATCCATGGATGAACATGGTGACTGACACACACACTCACATATGCTCCACACACTTGCACACACACTCACACACTTGCACACACACTATGCTCCACACACACATACAAACACCACACACACACTAAGGCTTGCACAAGCTAACACACTCACACACACACATGCAGACCTCTGAGGTGTGTCAGAAACAACATTTGCTAGGCTGTGTGTACAGCCAGAACCTTTTGTCTTTTGTGTTTCTAGTGGCAACCACAGGCTCACTGAGCACAGAAAGAGAGCAGCAACGAGGTCAGACCATGCACAGAGGGCCAGAGTGCTGGAGTGGCTATAATCTGAAATAGCTCTTTAATTGCTGTTGTGACATTTCACCCGGAGGGGGTTCAGTGGGGGGGCCGGTACGGGTGTAGTGGCCTGGGGGGTGGTGGGGGGGAGGTTTTTTTTGCCGGGCTAACTCAAGGCCCCTGCGCTTTTGACCTTTACAGGGACTCTTATGAATAATTTGTCCCGTCGAATGCTTTCTTTAGCAGCTCTGCTTGCGAAAACTACTTTTCTGTGTCAGCACAACCTTTTTTTATGAGAGCTGGGTGGTCAACAATACAGACTGGTCATTAAAAAGAAGCTTAATGGATTCCCCTTTCTTTCTTTCCCTGTAATCATCTGGTTGGATGTGATTCAAAGTTTCTGAATGCTGTTTCTGAATCTTTGTGTTTATTGTTGGTTGTTAGAAGTGAGGAGAGAAGTAGAGTTGAGGAGATTTGAGGAGAGGAAAGGAGAGGAGAAGAGTTGAGGAGAGGAAAGAGAGTTGAGGAGGAGAGCCATCAGAGACCTTTCTGGTTGCCGGGTGCTGGTTGCTATGATGGAGCTATCTGCTCTTCCTAATGAGGACGTCTGAGGCTCGTTACCCAAGGTCCTCTCTGCTCAGTACAACTCCTCTTCTCTTCTTTCCTCAACTCTCCTTTCCCCTTACCTCCTCTTCCTACCTCTCCCCTCCTCTCCCCTCCTCTCCCCTCCCCTCCTCTCCCCTCCTCTCCCCTCCTCTCCCCTCCTCGCCCCTCCTCGCCTCTCCCCTCCCCTCCTCTCCTCTCCTCTCCCCTCCCCTCCCCTCCCCTCCCCTCCCCTCCCCTCCCCTCCCCTCCCCTCCCCTCCCCTCCCCTCCCCTCCTCTCCCCTCCTCTTCCTACCTCTCCCCTCCTCTCCCCTCCCCTCCCCTCCCCTCCTCTCCCCTCCTCTCCCCTCCTCTCCCCTCCTCGCCTCGCCTCTCCTCTAGTTAACCTACAGCCCAGAGTCCTGCTGGTTCTACCACACCCTGTTGCCTGAAACAGCCTCACAGTGTTGTGAGGTGTTCTGTCTGGAGTGTTTCTGTGTGATCATGCTGGTGCTACACTGCACGGACCCTTCATGGCCCCTGTGAACTCACGCTGTTGTATCGCTACCTGTTCAAAGAATCCTGGATATTTCATTAGTGGGATTCATATCTTCTTTGTGGAGGTCTGTCAGGACACATCTGTTAGGAAGATAACTGCTCTGTCACTCATGGCTTCTCTGTAGAGGTGCAGAGGGGTGTTGAAGTTCTGTCCGTCTGTCTTTTCTCTCCTTTTTCTTTTTTCACTACCCTTTGCTTGCTCTAAGAGATCAATTTCATTTTCTCTCTTACTCACCCCTTTCTCTCACTCACTCACTCAGCCATTTTTTTTGCTCACCCTTTCACCCCTCTCTCCTCCATGTCTCTCTCTCTGTATCTGTATCTCTCTCTGTATCTGTCTCTCTCTCTCTCTCTCTCTCTCTCTTAAAATAGATAGTCAGCCGTATCTAAACACCTGGATGGATGAATCTAGGATTCTTTTCCCACCCAGACAATCTCTCTGCCATCTGGCCCTGCATCCTCCCCGGTCCTCCCACCGGCTCGGCACTAATCCAAGCACGCCGGGCCGAAACCGACTGGTTCTCATATGCCCTTGGAGACAAAACGGGCGGCCAAACTCATCTATCGGGAGAAATAATTTAGCTTGTTAAATCTTGCATGCGTTGGATGCTTTCTTAGGTCGATCCATCCCCGTCTGCGTCGGTTCTGAGGTGCAGAGCGGAGCGGCCTGCTCGGAGGCCAGGGTTCGAACCCCAGCTCGTTCGAGTTGCTCCCGCAAAAACATGGTAAGAGAGAGAGAGAGAGGCGACATCACAACAGGAAGATGAAGACACAGTAATTGCTACTCTGTGAAAGGACTTTTATTTTCGTCTCTGTGAGACTTGAAGTAGCCCAGTTTAGAGAAAGGCTGTGATGACTAACCTCGTGTCGTTCTGTCGTTCACAGTCACAAATGACAGCAATTTTAGTCGGGGAATCGTTGATAGATAATTGACTAGCTTCCGTCAATGGTTTTGACCCGGCAAGTAAGAGGTCCGAGGCGGATGGA
This sequence comes from Thaleichthys pacificus, assembly GCA_023658055.1. Lineage (NCBI taxonomy): Eukaryota > Metazoa > Chordata > Actinopteri > Osmeriformes > Osmeridae > Thaleichthys > Thaleichthys pacificus. The sequence continues at coordinate 5,902,979 of CM042852.1, forward strand.
AAACGAATTTAAAAAGCCATTATCTGAATTGAGAATCAACCACTTTGGTGTGTATTGACAACCATGTCTGCTGAGGTCTCTAATGTTGTAGGCATTCGCACAGACACACATTCTCACACACACACACACACACACACACAGACCCGTCGCATGGGTCGTGCCAACTGTGCGACCGCACAGTTGGCACACTGGGGGCTTCGCGCCTGCCTGGTTTACAATCACGTTTTGCACGTTTTTTTTCAGTTTCTACTTTCAATATTTTTTAACACATGCACACACAGCAAGGCACACACGCACGCAGGATATGACTATATATATGTCGGAATTATGGACAGTCCCCGTGCGGCTTGATAGTGATTCACGCACACACACAAACTCACAAAAACACATGCACACACACAAGCACTCATGCAGGCACACATTCACACACAAACATCTACACATAAGCACCCCTATATGAGGTTATATTGGGAGCAATAATGTGGATGGAGGGTGATGTGAAATTATCTGTGGATGTAGGGAGAGAGAGAATGGATGGAGGGAGGGAGGAAGGAAGGCGTATGGTTGTGTGTAAAGGTTGGAGGGTATGGGAACAATAGATTAAGGGATGGAAGGATGGAGAAGAGAGGAAATAGGGTAGAGTAGGGATGGAGGGATGGAGAAGAGGACAAGGAGGATATGGTATAATGAAGGAATAGTGGAGCTATACACCAAGTAAAGTTTAATTTACCTGTTATTGTTTGATGTGTCCTGATTGGATATATTATTGTTTGATGTATCCTGATTGGATATGTTATTGTTTGATGTATCCTGATTGGACACGTTATTGTTTGATGTATCCTGATTGGACACGTTATTGTTTGATGTGAAGACTCCTGAGGGAAGCACGCCTCTCTAATGGCTGTTGGTGCTAGCAGTTGCTCTTTCTCTGTGGCTTGAAATGGGCTTCCAGCTGTACTGAGAGCATGTTTCCTCAGGTCTGGATCATGCTGGGTTTCTGTTGTTTACATTTGTATAGGTCAGAGATGGACAGAGAAGTGTATTAGTCAGGATGATCTTAATTCACCTGCCTTTCCACAGTATTGATCTGTTTGCTGTAAAGCTCTTTCCACCTTGTTAGCATGATGCAGGTGACAACTCTAGAAAAGCTTCCATACATGTGACCTGTGTCCTCGCACACAGAGCCTTTGACTCCCACTCATAGCTCACAGGGTGTACAGCCTACTGTATGTGACAGGAGCCTGTAGATGCTGCCCTTGAACATATTCCAGGAGGATAAAGAAAGGGAGAGCGAGAGAGAGATGGAGAGGTAGAGAGAGCGAGAGAGAGAGAAACAGGTGGGAGGTCAACCAAGAGGAGCAGGTGGCAGCAATAGCTGCTCTGTTCTAGTCCTCTAGTGCTCTGTTCTAGTACTCTAGTGCTCTGTTCTAGTCCTCTAGTGCTCTGTTCTAGTCCTCTAGTGCTCTATTCTAGTTCTCTAGTGCTCTGTTCTAGTCCTCTAGTGCTCTGTTATAGTTCTCTAGTGCTCTGTTCTAGTCCTCTAGTGCTCTGTTCTAGTCCTCTAGTGCTCTGTTCTAGTCCTCTAGTGCTCTGCTCTAGTCCTCTAGTGCTCTGTTCTAGTCCTCTAGTGCTCTGTTATAGTTCTCTAGTGCTCTGTTCTAGTCCTCTAGTGCTCTGTTGTAGTCCTCTAGTGCTCTGTTCTAGTCCTCTAGTGCTCTGTTGTAGTCCTCTAGTGCTCTGTTGTAGTCCTCTAGTGCTCTGTTCTAGTCCTCTAGTGCTCTGTTCTAGTCCTCTAGTGCTCTGTTCTAGTCCTCTAGTCTTCTGTTTTAGGGATCTTGTGTTCTGGTGTTTTCTGGGTCTGATACTCGTGGTAACAGTTAGCTGTTTTGGTGTGTGTGTGTGTCTTGGAGTTCAGGTTCTGATATCCTCGTGTTCTGGTCCTGGTGTGGTAGTTCTGGTGGAGCTGTTTTGTTCTCAGCTGCCCAAGCTGCAGGGAGGGAGAACCCTCTCATAGAAATAAGGAAGGAGAGTGATCCAGCGGATGAGTGGAAACAGCACAGGACATCTGCAGGATACAGACACACATCACAGCCCCCAGGGCCTGGCCTCCCATCACCAGGAGAGTCTCCCTCTGCCTCCTCCCATCACCCGGAGAGTCTCCCTCTCCCTCCTCCCCTCTGTCCTTCCATCCTTCCTCCCTCACAAAAACCCTGTTCTGTTCTGTTGTTTTGTTCTGTTTTGTTCTGTTTTGTTCTGTCATGTTATGTCCTCTCCTCTTCTCTTCTGTCCTCTTCTGTCCTTTTCTCTCTCCTTTCCTTTCTTCTCCCCTTCTCTTCTCTTCTCTCCTCCAGTGCCCCCCCCCCCCTCCACATACCCCCCTCCCGGGTGTCAACTTAACTCTCCCTCTCTCCCTCCTCTCTCTCCCAGGGCCCCTCCTCGGCCTTCCTCACTCACAGCTCATGGATGTCCTTACCCAGTATGCCTACAACGAGAGTTACTACGACAACGACACATGGGGCCTCAACGACACGGAGCGCGTGCAGAAGCACCCGTACAACTACTACGCCATGCTCCTCACGCTGCTCATCTTTGTCATTGTCTTCGGCAACGTGCTGGTGTGCATCGCCGTGTCCAGGGAGAAGGCTCTCCAGACCACCACCAACTACCTGATCGTCAGCCTGGCCGTGGCTGACCTGCTGGTGGCCACGCTTGTCATGCCCTGGGTGGTCTACCTGGAGGTAGGGAGAGATGCCGGACTGCCACACACACACACACACTCACTTATACACACACACACTCACTCATTTATACACAGACACACGCGCATAAGGAGGCACGCGCAGGCATGTACGCATACACCCATACACACTCTCACACACACACGAACGCACACACAGAAAAGAGCTGGGTCTGATTCCCTCTCTCTCTCCATCTTTTCCACTCTCTCTCGGCTGACTCACTAATTCACTCTCACGTAGTTCTCTCCCACGGTCTCTGTCACACATACACGCACGCACACGCACACACAGGCTGCCGCTTATCACAGTTTGTGTTATTCAGCAGTCATCTCCAGCATTACTGTGTGGTCTGATGAGACTGCAGAGAGGAAATCAGACATGCTCTGAAAGGGAAAATGTGTCCAAAACTTTGACTGGTATGTCGCTATGAACCTGTTTCACTCTGTTTTACAAAGTTAAATTTAATAATTAGTCTGTGAGTCTGCCATGGGACCTGACAAGCTTACAACGCTATGCTGTATAGATATATCAAGACTGCACTTTTAAATCCATTACATTACACCTTATTTATATTTAACAGTCATGCCTCAGATCTTCGTGTTTTTAGCAATTAAGTTTCCACGCTGCAGGGCAACAGTGTCGAATTCTGAGAGTAGAGAATTACGTAAGATGCTTTCAGGGCTAAACCGTGGGAATTATTACCTAGTTTTACAAGGGAAAACTAAGGGGAAAAAAGAGGGAGGGAGGGAGGGAGGGAGAGAGAGAGAGGGAAAGAGGAAGAGACAGAGATACACACACACACACACACACAGACAGATCAGCCTTGAGGGCCAGAGAGACATGAGAGAGAGATGAAGAGAGGATGGGGAGATATCCAGCATCATTAATAGGTACTCTGCATTCTAAGGCTCAAAGTCTGGATAGTGGCAAAGTCATTATGTCAGCATGATGTCAACCCCCCCACCTTCCCCGGTCCCTCCTTCCCCATCCCCCATCTCCCCCTGCCACAGACTGGCCCAGAGTCTCACTCCTGCATTATTCTATACTATTGTGCAATCCAACTTTTCGAAGCGTCTGATGTGAGGTGTGGACTGTGTGCTTTGTAAACGAGCAGGCGATCAGGTGAGGTTGAATCAATGCCCACTGACATTTGGGACTGTGAGCAGAGGAGAGCGGAGCCTTGGGCTAGTATTCCAGTATTGCACTAGATGCTCTGCCCAATCAATACGCAGGGAGGAAGTAGGCCAGCTAACAGATAAATACCTCTCTCTCTTTGTCTCTCTCTCTCTCTATCTCTCTCTCTCTCTCTCTCTCTCTCTCTCTGTATCTCTCTGTATCTCTCTCTATCAGTGTCTCAGTATCTGTTTTCTCATCTTCCTTCACCTCTGCTCCTCTCTCTCTCTCTCTCTCTCTCTCTCTCTCTCTCTCTCTCTCTCTCCGTATCACCTTTCTCTTCTACATATCCCCCTTTCTCTCTCCCTTTCTCTCTCACTCTTTTGAACACTCCAAAGCAAAGTGCATGTAACGTGATATCTCTTTAACATTCTAGAACCCTCTCCGGACAGAACTGTGTTGTGCCTGGGGAGTGCCCCCCCCCCCCCCGTTATCGTCGTCGTCTCCTAGGTTTACATTGAACTGTACAGTTTGGACTGCAGATGGACAGCAAATGTCAACACTTGACCAGTACACAACCCTTTGTGTCCAGACCCTGCTGTGGCCTGGTTCATAGACCCCTCTCCATCTCTGAATCACAGAGTTTGGGGTCTACGCAGCATTGGCACAAGCTTAACCAGGAAGTGAAGGGTGGACCAAATGAGTTTGTATCGTTTGTGTTGATCTCAAATCCATTCGTCTCATCCAAACGCCAGATAGAGGTGGGGTTGGGTGACAGTGTGTCTGAGACTTCCTAAACGCTGTCTCTCTCGTCTCCAGCCTCACGGCTCGTGCGAGGATAGCTCCCTGTGGTTGCTGTGACTACAAGAGTAAACAACTCAAGCAGTTTGTTTCATGTGATTTTCGTTTTTTGGCCTGTGGTATTATTCCCACTGTAAGGCTTTGGTTGGAGCTGAGTAAACAATGTTTCTGTGTCTTTAAACTGCATTATTTGGATTATCTCTCCTCGTCCTGCACATGTTTACAGTTACTGTGCAAAGTGGGTTTTGGAATGTGAGAGAGTATGTGTATGGGTTTTAGCATTGGTGTGTTCTGTATACAGAATGTGTGTGTCTGCTAGTGTGTGTGTCTGCGTGTGTGTGTGTGTGTGTCTGCGTGAAACGGTTTACAGACATCTCAGCCCACTCCTGATGTGAGGCCCTTATTTTGGATCTTGAGCACAGCTTTCTACAGTCGTGCTCTTTGTCATTAAATGCTAAATTAGCATTAATTATGACAGTTTTCACATCCAGCCAGCCGTGTCTAATACGAGAGCGAGAGAGCACACTGCTGGCTCACACGTTGTGTGTCACGATCATTACTGTCTTTGTTGAGGAGAGGAAGGAGAGGCGTCTGCCACAGCCTTCATGCTGGCTTCTCTTCTCCTTTTTTCCCCCCTCTATTCCTCTTCTCTTCTCTCTCCTCTCCCCTTCTCTTTCATCTTCCATCTTCCATCCCCCTTTTTGTTTCTCTTCGGTGTCCCAGCCGTTCTCGTCGTCTTTTATCTACCCTTTTTTTCCCTCCAACCACGCAGCCTTCTGTACTCTCACAGAACACAGGCTAGTAAACCCCGAACGGTACGCCAGGCGTATCTTATCAGATGAATAATCTGTCCTTGTATTAGGAGGAGAGAGGCAGAGACACAAGGCACCGGCAGAGCAGTACACCAGGAAGCATGTAGAAGGCTGCGCTCACATTAACATAACAATTGGATTTCTCCTTGGTGTGTTTCATTTGGATTGTGTCGCTAGGCAGACCAGCACAATCCCTCTGTGTGTGTGTGTGTTTGTGTGTCAGTTTACGCAACTTAGTGTAGATGCGCGCAGATTATGTATGGGTCTGTATGTGTGTGGGGTGGGGGCGGGGGGTAGAGATGCGGGGCTGGTGATAGAGAGATGCGGGAATGATCAATAGGAACTGAGATACAGAAAGAAGTGGCGAGGAGGGCAGGAGGAGTAAAAAGAAAGCAGGCAAAGTATCTTTCATATGGGCCCGTCAGGTCATGCTTTAATGCCTGGCAGAGGAGGAGCAGCCGAGACAGGAGGCTCTGAAAGCTGTTCTCCCTGGAGACATGGTGCCTGGAGAGGAAGCTCTGCTTTGTCCTGGTGTGCCTCTACTGGGCTAGGAGAAGAGAGGAGAGGAGAAGAGAAGACAGGAGAGGAGAGGAGAGGAGGAGAGAAGAGAAGAGAAGAGAGGAGAGGAGAGGAGAGAGAGGAGAGGAAGGAGAGAGAGAAGAGGAGAGGAGAGGAAGAGGAGAGGAGAAGAAGAGAGGAGAGAAGAGAAGAAGAGGAGAGGAGAAGACAGGAGAGGAGAGAAGAGAAGAAAAGAGGAGAGGAGAGAGGAGGAGAGGAGAAGACAGGAGAGGAGAGGAGAAGAGAACACAGGAGAGGAGAGAAGAGGAGAAGACAGGAGGAGAGAAGACAGGAGAGGAGAGAAGAGGAGAAGACAGGAGGAGAGGAGAAGACAGGAGAGGAGAGGTGGAGAATAGAAGAGACAGAACATCCGAAGCCATGACCACCCCCCCCCCCCTTCTCCTCCCCGTAACACCCCCCCCATCCCTCCCTCTCTCCCCTCCTTCCCTTGTCAGAGAACCTCCGATGATAGATAGTACTGTGGGAGTTGGAGTGCAAGCTCCTGTAGAGAGTGGAAGTGGGTTTCATGAATACCGATGGTTTCATCAGCAGTCCCTGGGGCTGTCTGGGAGTCCCTCGGCCTGGCGCCTGCCGCTCATAACCGCCCTCCTCCACGCCGCCCTCCGAGTGGGAGGAGTCACCCTGAATGACAGGAAGAAGCAGTTTGCATGACGGAGTTGTCAGGAGATGCATGTGAACAGCTGAGCTGATTGAATAAACGGTTTGTGTCCGTCACTTAACATTCGGCAGAATGCACCTTTAATGCCAGCGGGTGACACTTGGTTTTAGCTGAGAGGCAGGCACATGCCGAACTCAAGTCAAGAAAGGCCAGCTAAATGTTTAATGGGCCTGAAGTGAACTTGGTTGGATGTGACGTCTTTAAAGTGCAGTTTGTTCTTGTGTATACTTAGTGGGAATGTGTTTTGTTTATTTTTTGTTTTTATTCTGCGGAATGTTCCCATGCGACGAGGCTCCAAAACGCCAAACAGTGTTTCGGCTCTCTGAGCACGCCTGCCGGACAGTTGGAGGTGTTCAGCTGACGTCTGCCTTGTTGTTTGTTGCTTGTCTTCCAGGTGGTGGGCGAGTGGCGCTTCAGCAAGATCCACTGTGACATCTTCGTCACACTGGACGTCATGATGTGTACGGCCAGCATCCTCAACCTCTGTGCCATCAGCATCGACCGGTGAGGGGAGGGAGGGGGGGGGGGGGTGTTGGTGGAGGGAGGGTTAGGGGAGGGGAGCGGAGCGGAGTGGAGGGAGGGGAGGGGAAGAGAAGGGAATGGGAAAGGAAGGGAGGACGCACCTGAATAGCCTCATTGGCACCAAGGTTGGACTGGGTCAATCGGATCAGTAGATGACTACATTTGAGGTGGAAAGGGAGGAACCCATGGAGGAATACATAAAGAGAGGGAGGAATAGAACATGCAAGACGGGGAGAGAGGAAGTCTCAAATAGATTAAGTAAGGGAGGGAGGAGATTCGATTGCTCCATCAGCACCCGGGTCAGTCAGATCACCAGATGAAAAATTGGTGGGGGGAGAAGGCGAGAAGCGACGATGGAGGAATAAAGAAAGGGAGGGAGGGAGGAGTCTAGATTGTTCCATCGGCACCCAGGTCAGGCCCCACTGAGGAGCCACAAAGGAAATCTTTAGATGTGAACACAGACAACAATGTAGCAGCTGTGTGCTGGTTAATAGTTGCATCAGGAGAACGGGAGGCTGGAGAGACAACCAGACCTATTAGTCTCGCTCTCTCTCTCTCTCTCTCTCTCTCTCTCTCTCTCTCTCTCTCTCTCTCTCTCTCTCGTTCTCTCTCAATCTGTCTCCCTCTTTCCCATCCTTCACTCTTCCTCGCTCTCTCCCCTTCTCTCTCTCATCCTCTCTCTCTCTTTAGAGAGAGGAGGGTTGGAGAGACAAGTGGAGCTGCTACTCTCTCCTGCCAGAGACAGCTCCCAGCTCCCCTCCCCTCTCATCAATGAATAAACGTGCTGTGATAAGAGCAAAACGTCACCATGGCCACACCGATGCTTGATTCAAAAGGTTTCATTAAAATGTCCATCGAGGTAATGTGTGTTCGATATATGAAATGCAAATGTAAGATGTATTCTAATGTATTCTGGGATAAAGTGCAGCCCACTCCAAATGCAGTATGGCTGGTGAATACCATAGAGGACCTGAGTAGTTTGAGTGTCCCCTTATCCTGGTCCACAGCGGTGATTAAGGTAGACACACAAACACACAATTACTCTCAGACACACACATTTACTCACAGACACAAGCACACACACACACTCAATCATTCATTTACAGACATACAAACTCTCTCCGACACACACATACACACAATTTCCCACAGACACACAAACACACACAAGCGCTTAATTACTCACAGACACAAGCAAAGACACACTAAATCACTGAGAGACACACAACCTCTATCTAACACACAAGCCAACACACACCCAAACTCTCTCCCACTGTCAGGCACACACTTCCTCCACACTCTCCCGAAACAAAGCGAACCAATGAGGAGATCCAGCAGCAGCCATAGAAATGTAAAATAGCATTATTGAACTTCTCATCTATATTTTACTGATTAAATTCTGCAGAAGAGGGATAAGAGAACCAAGCTTGGTTTCCTGTAGGCCTAAGTGCTGCAGAGTTGCAGAGGCTTAGTCAACTTGAAGGATTAATAAACCAAATTACAATGGAATCAATATGGCAGAGGCTGCAAGATTCCTTTGATTTCCTGAGGGTTTTAGTCCAGTGATAAGGTCTGCCACCAGGCCAGTGCTAATTGATAAGGTGTCTCCTGAGGGATTCTGGGAGATGTGGTTCCTTCCCCTACTTTGTTTCTTACAGCCCTCACATACAGACTCACACATGGGCTTTGGCGTCACACAAACACATATGGGCAAACAAGCAAGTAAACGACCACAAACAGCTTCATGTGACCACCTACGCACATATACACGCACACAAACACACACACACCAACACACGACCAATCATCACCCGCAAAGAGCACTCTCGTTTGACACTCAGTACATTATGTGCAATTTCCCCACTCACATAATTATCCTTCTCTTTTTTATAACAACACGTTTGAGGGAACTATTCTTCTTCAGCAAGCGGGCATGTGGAAGTGTGGTGGTTCTGCTGTTTACAGCTGCCAGGCTCTCCTTCTGACAGCTTACTCTTTACCCAAGGAAAATCAAATGGCACAATGCCATCACAGTGACTGTAATATGACCCCACTGATCTGTCCCTTCTCTCTCTGGGGTAGATTTACTAACACTGCTCAGTTTACGCTGCGTCTGTTTATGCCAGTTTGGTAATAGCGCCTGCTATGCTTCCTCATTTTGCGTAGTATTTATCAAACCTGACACCCATCAGGCAATCATCTCATACCCCCCCCTCTAGCGTAATTAGCGCGTCTCTAAAATAACAATGGGCCCGCATGTCAGGTGTCAGGTGGCTGAGCGGTTAGGGAATCTGGCTAGTAATCTGAAGGTTGCCAGTTCGGTTCCCCGCCGTGTCAAATGATGTTGTGTCCTTGGGCAAGGCACTTCACCCTACTTGCCTCGGGGGGAATGTCCCTGTACTTACTGTGAGTCGCTCTGAATAAAAGTGTCTGCAAAATGACTAAATGTAAACGTATCTATCATGGTGGATCTTCCTACGGGAAAAAGAAAGCGCAAGCTTAAATTGTGTGACGTGCATGAAGTAACAGCAAACTTGGAACATATTACAGGGCAGAACATTTACATGTATTCATTTAGCAGACGCTTTTATCCAAAGCGACTTCCAAGAGAGAGCTTTACAAAAGTGCATAGGTCAATGACCATAAACAACGAGATAACCCCAAAAACATTGCGGGCAGCCAAAACAGCATACGAACATGAAGAACATCCACACCCTCGGAAAAAATTGGCCTATGTCTTCGCCTTGCTCGGATCACTGCTGCCATTGAATAAGGTACATTTGTACACACAGGAAAACGCGCTCCTGGTTTCGACCTGCTTTTAAGAGGCGAATAATTTTCCCTGCAGGATAGAGGCACGCTCTTACTGACAGTCTTTGTAAATACCGCAGAATATATAATTAGGCACACTTTACGCGTATTCTCTCACCTTTTTGAGTGGAAGTCCCACTTTCCCCAGCATGACGCATATACACGAACGCATATTGAAAGCACAACTTGTCTGTTCTCGCTCATGTGGCAGGCAATCTGCGATTTTACCCAAGTGCGCCCTGTTTGTAAATAGCCCGCATCGGTTAAGTCAGTCTTTGAGAACAATTAACGCCTGGAATCAGGCGCAAACGGCTTGATAAATCTCTCTCTCTCTGTCTCTCTTTCTTTCTTAACTTCTTTCTTTCTCTACACTATCCTCTCTCACACACACCTTTCTGCCCCTGCTCCACCCCCCCCCCCACTCCCCCCCACACACACACCTTTCTGCCCCTACTCCACCCCCCCCCCCCCCACACACACACACACCTTTCTGCCCCTGCTCCACCCCCACCCCCCCCCCCCCCCACACACACACACACACCTTTCTGCCCCTGCTCCACCACTCCCCCCCACACACACACCTTTCTGCCCCTACTCCACCCCCCCCCCCCCCCCACACACACACACACACACCTTTCTGCCCCTGCTCCACCCCCACCCCACCCCCCCCACACACACACACACACACCTTCTCCCAGGTACACAGCGGTGGCCATGCCCATGCTGTACAACACGCGCTACAGCTCCAGACGCCGTGTCACCGTCATGATCTCTGTGGTGTGGGTGCTGTCCTTTGCCATCTCCTGTCCCCTGCTGTTCGGCCTCAACAACACTGGTGAGCCACGCACACACACACATATCAATACACACACACATATCTACAATACATAGTATACAATACTCATTTCGGCATACAAACGCACAAATATCTATATGCACACATACAAACACACACACACTGCCTATATGTGCACACTCGCAAACGCACGCATATATATACACACTCACTTCCACACACACACTCAAAACGAATAAATCTGTAGTTACAGTAGACCGCCTGCCCCGCTGTAAATCCCAGCTGGCACATATTGCTTCTTCACATACAGTGGCAGGACGCCACTAGACTAGCATCCTGCTCAGCCCGCCCAGTGCAAACACACTCCGTCATGTCAGGGCCATGTCAGTCTCCAACAGCCCCTCTGCTTCAGCTCCACGGTGCTGCGGCTGGGAGCTGGGTCTCAGTCACCAGGCTGACATGGTGTGGAGACAATGTAGTGAGCTGACGTTACACAGCAGCTACGTCTGCTGCTCTGCTGAACACCATGGTGTAAATTCCCGACAGGAGTTAGCACGGCTCGAGGTCTCAGGAGGGGTCAGGACTGAAATATGCCTTCCTTCTCCCTTGTTCCATCCTTCGTCTCCCGCTCCCTCCCCTCCTTCTTCCCTCCCTCCCTTCCTTCCTTTCTTCCCACATTCCCTCCCTTTCATCCTCCCTTCTTTCCTTCCCCCTCTCTACCTCCCTCCCGCCCTCCCTCCCTCCCTCCCTGCCCTCCCCTAGCAACGCGTGACGAGGCGCAGTGCGTGATCGCCAACCCGGCCTTCGTGGTCTACTCCTCCATCGTGTCCTTCTACGTCCCCTTCATCATCACCCTGCTGGTGTACGTGCAGATCTACGTTGTGCTCCGCAAGCGGCGGAAACGCGTCAACACCAAGCCCAAGCGCTCCGGCCACCAGGGCCCTGAGCACGAGCTGGCCGCCACGCTGAAGGTGAGCCTGACAGAGACAGACGCTAGAACAGAGCTTTAGAGGACTGTACCAGGCCAGCTATAGTCTTACGGTCTATGAAGGTGACAGAGATCATGTTTTTGTTTTTTTGTTACAAGGCCAGGGCCAACAAATTAAATGCATTTAGGAGTTTGGCTGTATGCGTGAATGATACACAAATGGCTACTGATATTGAATTGGACGAGCGACACGTAGATTAGGTGTGTATAGTATTATATAAGCAAGTACATCTTAAAAGGAAGGACTTGTGTCTTGGTGTGTCTCTCTCTGGCTCCACCAGAACCCCAGAGTGCTGCTCTGATCCAGGTTCTCTGTTCCAGCTGCCACTATTCCAGGCTTTCTCTGGTCACACGACCCTAAAGAGAGACAGAAAAGGGAGATTTGGACCGTACTGTACTTACCCTGGTCATGTGATCACAGACATGCTCTTGTTTAACCCCCCTGACCCTCTTGAGACACAGGAGATTAGCTTCTAGAAGGTCCGTGTTGAGCCAGCTGAGACAGGTTCATCCTCTCCCTGCTACTCACTGAATCACAAAAACACTGGCTCAGTGATCCCCCCAGAACACAAGAAGCACATGAGAAAGCACACCAACACACACACACTGTCCTCAGGAGCACACACACAAACGCACACGCACACACTCACTGCCCCGAGGAGAACACAAACACACTTACAAACCCATCATCATTGATTTTGTAGAGAGATCAACAGCCATCCTTCTAGCGGAGGTCAGGATCTCCCCAGATCCAGTGATCCAGGCAGTCCCCCGTCTCAGCCCCCCAGTCTCAGCCCCCCAGTCTCAGCCCCCAGTCTCAGCCCCCCAGTCTCAGTCCCCCAGTCTCAGTCCCCCAGTCTCAGCCCCCCACTCTCAGCCCCCGTCTCTCAGTCCCCCACTCTCAGCCCCCCAGTCTCAGCCCCCAGTCTCAGTCCCCCAGCTCTCAGTCCCCCAAGTCTCAGTCCCCCACTCTCAGCCCCCCCACTCTCAGCCCCCCGTCTCTCAGTCCCCCAGTCTCAGTCCCCCAGTCTCAGTCCCCAGTCTCAGTCCCCCACTCTCAGTCCCCCAGTCTCAGTCCCCCACTCTCAGCCCCCAGTCTCAGTCCCCCACTCTCAGCCCCCCAGTCTCAGTCCCCCAGTCTCAGTCCCCACTCTCAGCCCCCCAGTCTCAGTCCCCCAGTCTCAGTCCCCCAGTCTCAGTCCCCCACTCTCAGTCCCCCAGTCTCAGTCCCCCACTCTCAGTCCCCAGTCTCAGTCCCCCACTCTCAGTCCCCCACTCTCAGTCCCCCACTCTCAGTCCCCCACTCTCAGCCCCCCACTCTCAGCCCCCCAGTCTCAGCCCCCAGTCTCAACCCCCTGGCCACCTATGCTCATGGATTGGCAGGTCTCTTTCCCTGAACCTCAGCAGTAATTATGAACAATGATGTTGTGCTACTGAAAACTTTCCCTTTCCTCCATATGGATTTTACTGACGCAAAGCAGATCAATGACTTCTGAGCCCAGAAACACAGTAATGTATTTGACTCTGCTTTACTCTTACACAAACAGTAAAGTAAATGCCTTTGGTTGGTGTGTGTATGACTGTGTGTGTGGATGTCTGGGTGCGTAATCTATGTCAGCATGGATCAGCAGGTCTAACCATTGCTAATGTAATAGCAAGGCAGTTTCAAGGAATACAGTCCTCATCAGTTTTGGCTGTCAGTCAATACATGTTTTAAATTATAATAATACTTGACCTATGCCAGTTATTTCTACACCTGCCATGAATACTGTTATTGACATCATGGAGAATTAAAGGGTACACACACACAATCACACAATCACACACATTTTGTTTTTGATGGCTGATCTTTGTTCTAAGTGGTTTCTCTCAAAGACAGATTGATTAACCAGAGAGCTGAACACAAAGAACTACAGTTATAAGATCGTCTTTTGATAGACACTCAATAAGAATGTACTATAGCAACTGTTTCCAGTATATCATCTGTGAAATCATGACAGGATTCATGTGGAAACAAATATAATTTCCCTGCTGATAATTAGAAGCAGTATGGTAGTTTTATTGTCAGGTAGAATGTTAAAATCAATATAATAAGTAAAATGATAATTAATTAGAAGTATATGGTTGTTTCAATGGAAGGGAGAAAAGGCTGTAATAGGCCTGTGTACTAACGCTGTCTCTCTCCCCTGGCCTTCCCTCTCTTTCTCCCTGACCTCCCTCTCTCACCCCTGGCCTCTCTCACCCCTGGCCTCCCTCTCTCATCCCTGACCTCCCTCTCTCATCCCTGACCACCCTCTCTCACCCCTGACCTCTGTCCCTCACTCCTGGCCTCCCTCTCTCATCCCTGACCTCCCTCTCTCACCCCTGACCTCTGTCCCTCACTCCTGACCTCCCTCTCTCATCCCTGGCCACCCTCACTGTTCCCCCTGGCCTCTCTCTCTCTCTCTCTCACCCCTGGCCTCCCTCTCTCACCCCTGACCTCTCTCTCTCACCCCTGGCCTCCCTCTCTCACCCCTGACCTCTCTCTCTCACCCCTGGCCTCCCTCACTGTCCCCTCTGGCCTCCCTCTCTCACCCCTGGCCTCTCTCCCCCTGGTGTCCTTCTTCTCTCCACCTGGCCCCTCGTTCTCCCTCGGACTCTCTCTCTCTCTCCCCTGACCTCTTTCTCTCCCCTGACTTGTCTCTCTCTCCTGGCTTTTCTATCTCCTCTGGCTTGTCTCTCTCCATATCTCCCTCTCTCTCCATGGACCCTCTTTTCCCTGGCTTCTCTCTCCCCTGGCTTCTCTATCCCTGGTCTCTCTCTCCCCTGGTCTCTCTCTCTCTTGCTCCTCCTTCTGAAGCAAGAGAAGTGCACTCACCCAGAGGATGTACGTCTGTGCACTGTGATCGTCAAGTCTAATGGCAGCTTTCCTGTCAGCAAGAAGAAAGTGGTACGTTTAATTATCTTGGTCTAATTCCAGAAATATTTAGTAAACTCTCTGAGGGTTAGTGGGCGGGGGGGGGGGGGGGGGGAGCGTGCGCGCGCGGGGGGGGGCGGGTGCTTCCCTTTGGTAAGGAAGTTAACATGGATCCACCTCCAGATTCTCCCCAGTTACCCCCATTAAAACGCGATTCATCAGATGCGTTAAGGATTCAATTTATCAAAGCAGTCGTCAGCGGAAGCCGTAATTATCATTTACCAAACTAAATGGATGATCGCAGCATGTTCATATAATCCCGCCGCCTGAAGGCCCATTATGTGAAGAATGTTTCTGGCACGATGCACCAACCCCCTCTCTGAAAGATTTACAATGTCTTTATTCACTGTATTAAATCACCACAGGCTCATGCTAGTCATTTCCGGTGTCTCACCAAATCTTCATCACAGTTATATCATGAAGCAAAACGGATTTTTGCAATTCATCCAATCACAGCTCAACAAAGAGTATTGCATCAGTAGTTAAAAACAGACCTTCCCCAATCCATCCAATCGCAGATATTCATCAAAGAGGTGGCCAACGAGGCGGAGGACATGGAGTTGGATGACCTGCAGACCTGCAGCAAGCCAGAGAAGCAGCAGAAGTGTCCGGACCCTCCCCAGGCCTCCAGCCACCAGCCCCCCCAGGCCTCCAGCCACCAGCCCCCCCAGCCCAACCAGCCCCAGCCCTCACACCTCTCCAAGCAGCTGCTTCCCAGCAAGGCCCCCAACACAAGCCCCACCTCCACCCCACCCACCCCGCCCGAGGAGGCTCTGAAGACTGAGAAGAATGGGGACACTGGGCCCAAGGAGGTCCAGGCGGAGCCTCCCAGGGTGACCAAGGCCTTCCAGACCCAGGCCCTGCCCAACGGCAAGACCCAGACCTCCGTCAAGACCATGAGCAAGAGGAAGATCTCCCAGCAGAAGGAGAAGAAAGCCACGCAGATGTTAGCTATCGTCCTGGGTGAGTAGAAGTACTTATTTGAGTATTTTCTCAAGTAACTTACTTACTTATTAGAGTACTACTTGTAAGTGTATTGGTTTATTTGACGATCCACCTTGTGGGCCACCCTTCAGACCTCTGACACAACTTGAACAGGTAGTTAGAATCGCAGGACGATGAAGAAGAAAAGCTGCTGTAGGAGAGTAGCGACAGCGATGTCAGGGGATCTGGTGTTTGGTCTCTGTAAAGGCAAGGGTACCATGTGTAACCAAGAGGAGCCAATTAAAAACAGCTACTGTATGTGCTGCTCTGAATGCAGTGTGCTGGTCTCCTGCCTGGGTGCTTTAGCTTCTGTTATGCTGGCTGCTTCTCCTTAGTGAGAGTTTGAAAAGAACTGGAAGGCAGTGCAGTACACAGTGATGCAACAACATCAAATCATTTGTCCTGTCTTCACATTGTGACAGTTTATTTTTTATTTTGTTCAAGTATAATACTAAAGCAAATAAAGCAATAAGACACACACCTAAGGTCTGCATCGAGACCTGTCTATCTTTAATGAGACTCTATGCTGTCTTTAATGGTATTGTCCCTCTCCTCTATCTCTTCTCCTTCTTGTGACTCCCCCCCCCTCCATCTCACCCTTCCTCTCCCTCTTCAGGCGTGTTCATCATATGCTGGCTGCCCTTCTTCATCACTCACATCCTGAACACCCACTGCACCACCTGCAAGGTTCCGGCTGAGATGTACAACGCCTTCACATGGCTCGGCTATGTCAACAGCGCAGTCAACCCCATCATTTACACCACCTTCAACGTGGAGTTCAGGAAGGCCTTCATCAAGATCCTGCACTGCTAGGATGGTGTATGAGGAAGAAGCAGTGACATCACGTGCTGTGTACTTCCATTGGCCGTGTTGGGACTTCTACCTGTGACCAAGCCTGCTAGGAGACCAGAGTGACTTAGCGGCGGCCATTTTGGAAGACTATATCAGACAATATGAACTAACTTTGTGGACTAACTGTTCTCTTGAATGAATGTAAATCAAAGGAATAACGTCTGTATCAATGAACTTGTTTCTTGGAAAAAATGTCATATTCTCTAGAGACCATTGTGCTTGTCACTCAAGAGCCATCCTTAATGTATAGAATGCACGCACACACGCAGGAACACGCACAGACACACACAACCACACACACATGGCTGTGATTAAAAAATTAAAAGTAAATCAACATAATATTTAATCTGTGTATAGGTTGTGTTTTTGCTGATGCCTGCTTTCTGCGGATAACACCGAAGCATCAACAAACCAGTGTTTGTCTCAGTATTAAGCCCAATAATTGAACTAGAAGCTCCTCGGTTTTTCAAAACTACCATAAATCAGAATGTGTGCTGAAAAAAACAGAGAATTTTCTATTTCTCACTTTATCATCGGCAGAAGAGGATGCCACTTATGTGCAATGTAATTAAGAAAAATCAAAAATTTATTTTAATTGAATAAATGTATTATTATGAATATTATTATTCTCACTATTATTATTGTTATCGTTTGCTGTACATGCTTTGTCGAGGACACATTCAATGTGATTATATGGCTGCCGTGGAAACGTGATGCATGTTACATCGCTCCTAACCTTGATGTCTCATCAAATGTATGTTTGACCAAAAAAAAAAAACGAAAGATGTTCAATAAAACACGTTATGAGACACTGTACCGTGGCCCACAAACATCTGTTAACCCTCCTCCAATGACCTTCAATCCCACCAGTCTGAAAACTGATCCTGTAGCACTTTTTTATGTATTTCTCCACACTTTTTAAACAGTTGGAACACGCTGTCCTGTGTGGTCTTCTTTGAAAATTCACAAGGTGGATTGTGTGGTTGTTTGCGGTCGTTAACCACATTACCGGGAGCCCCAAGGACACTTCCTGAGTGGGTTGAGGGCCCTCCACATCTCTGCTGGCCTTCACACATGCAAACAGAAAGGAATGGTGGTGCCTAACACAATCCTACATAGACCATCTCTCCATAATAGTCTAAAAACTAAATTAGCAGTGCCGTCTGTATGTGTGTGAGTGTGTGTGTGTGTGTGTGTGTGATGTGATGTGTGAGGATGACACAGTGTGATGTGCAAGCCACATCTCCCAGGACATTAGAAGGCCATTAGCCCCATGGCAACCATTATCCGAGAAGAGTTGACTCAACATAGCAGATGAACTCTAACACACACATCATATACAGACTCAATGTAGAAACACAAACATATGATACCCTCAGCCATACTAACACACACAGGCACAACACACACTCATACTCAAAAATGTACAGACTGGCAAACACACATACACTCACAGTCACACACATACACTCACACACACATTCCATACATGCCCCCTCCAACTGATCTACATACATTAGGTCGCCATGGGGACAGGGAATATAAATACCTGGGTTGACATATTCACATAAAATGTATGTCATAACAGCTGTTTTCTCACCACTTCTGAGGTGCTTAGGAGGAAAACGTCTGCAAATTTGACATTACAGTAGACTGAAAAATTTCATTGGGATAGTATGTATTATATATATATTATGTCTATAGACATACTGTTTATAGACATGGATAGACATTTATATATGAACATGATACTGTAAATGTCATGTAAATGTACAGCACTGGCCTGATCTACAATATGGGTTTCTACAAGAACATGGTAAAGTGCCTGCCACATATACATTTAGATATAAACATGGTACAGTATCTGATATATAAAAACAGCTACTGTATTTGCTGCTCTGAATGCAGTGTGCTGGTCTCCTGCCTGGGTGCTTTAGCTTCTGTTATGCTGGCTGCTTCTCCTTAGTGAGAGTTTGAAAAGAACTGGAAGGCAGTGCAGTACACAGTGATGCAACAACATCAAATCATTTGTCCTGTCTTCACATTGTGACAGTTTATTTTTTATTTTGTTCAAGTATACACACCTAAGGTCTGCATCGAGACCTGTCTATCTTTAATGAGACTTTATGCTTTATGCTGACTTTAGTACTCTGTCTTTCTCCCTTTCCAGAAAGGCTCATTCCAGAGCAGGGAAACATCTCCACCCTCAAGGCCTTCTCACTGAGGGGACACGCCTCACATTCCCCAGCACACCTCTTAGTCAACACAGTTGTAAGGCCGATGACGCTTGTGTTTGTCCCCGGCTGTGAAACAATTTGGTTAGATGTCAGGGAGATTGACTCGTTAATATCTGACTCCAATTTAGAAATGTGCAAGTACGTTACCTGTAAAATCGAGCGCTAACCAGTCAATGACATGAAACTCTGTTCTAGGTTAAAAGGGTATGCTTGATCAGGGCAGCGACCTTAAAGTATGCATACTCACTAATCAGCCGTTTATCTCTACTATGGATATGGATTTAACCACCAACACAGTCTGCAAACTGACCCCCAGAGGCTACGGTATTACCTTCGGAGCATGGAAAGTCCTACTGTATGTGACTCAGAAGCCTTAAGTTAAAACCTACTTCGAAAGTGTATGTCTATAGCCAGTGTTAGCCGTATCAACCCAACTAGGTCAAGGTTTTCACCGCCTTACTGTGATAGATACGTACAAGGACAACCAGTAACTTAAAATGCACAATGATTTATGCAACAGCTGTCTGGTTTATTATCTAAATAGTAAGATAATCAATACAATAATAATGAAACATAATCAAATACAAAACATACTTTCGGAGCAATCGTTAAGGAAGGTAATCACAATGAAACTAGGCTAATAGCCTAATGCATTGGAGCTCGTATAGTAAACAAAACTCTGTTTCATCAGCACAGGGGAAAGTGTGAACTAGTTCTAGCCAGGTGAAATCACTCATTCTGATTGGATTTTAAGAGCAGATTGACTACTGTAAAAGAGGGGACTATTTGCATATATTGAAATGTACGCCCCAACAAAGCTTTAAAAAATATGAAATGTGCCTTATTGCATTCCAGTATTGTAGAGAAACATGTGAAAACATTTTCCTCAAATACTGAACCAGCAAACCACAATTTTTGTCATTGCCAGAACATATGGCCACGACTGTACATACTGCATGTCAGCACATACTATCAGATCAATCTATCACAACAATCGTTACAAGCTGTCATCCTGGGTTGTATGTAACGTGACTTTGAAGACACCCTGCTGATTCCACACAGTCTTCCATTTTTATAATCAGTGATTCTTTGTCTAAATCTGGTACACAACAACATAAATCTAAGTAGCATAGCAGGTGTGCGCATGAAAAAGCCCCACTAAGTGTCACCTCTGGGATGCACGTAGGAAGTCTGAAAGCAAGTGTTCTGCTGTGGTCTCTGTGGTAACTGTGGCGAGACCTCATTTCAGAGGCTGTGTGGAGACAGAAGCCAAATGTGTGTGTGTGCATGAAAGTGTGTGTGTGTGTTTGTGTGTGTGTAGAAGTGTGTGTGGGTGTGTGTGTGTGTTACACACAAAAACGTCTTGCTAAATTTGGAGATGATTCACAGCTAATTGACGATTTTACACTCGATCAATTAGATGGGGGACGAGCGTCGGGGTTGGCCAGTGCTCTGGAGGGTCCACCAGAGGGTGTCTGCAGGGTCCTCATGCCCCGCTACGTTTGATGTGCTATGAGCCAGCGCTGGCTGTCTGTACCTGAACTCGCTGACTACTGATTGGTTATGCATACGCACTCACTGCTGATTGGGGCAGCGGAGGGGTAGAGTCCGCCAGCAGCCAATCATCCGATTGGCTTTTAAAGGAGCTCCCTCGGGCTCCTCCCCCTCCCCCCTCCTCCTCATTCCTTCCACCCCCTCCTCACCATCCCAGATCCTCCTCACCTTCCCCCTTCCTCCCCCATCTCTCCCACTAAACCCAAACATCCACCTCTTCAGTCACAGTCAGTCTGGAAACCATAGCGATGCAGTCTCCCATGTCATATCGACCAAAGACACACACATGCACGTCAACACGCACACACACACACTCACCCAAACACACACGGTGTAGTCTATTATTGACTGTGACATTGATTCTCTGTAACGTTTTAAGGCTGCCTGGAGAAAGCGACTGACAGGAGTCTGTACCCACAGGGACAGCTGTGGAGAGCAGAGGTATGCAGGACTTTATGGAGAGGGTTTGGCTCCTCTCCAAACACTCCGGCTCCTTCTGACTGTCTGTCTGGCTGATGGGCTCCTCTCGTTTTTCCTCGTCTTTCCAGACTGGTGATTGGCAGGTTCAAATATCGAAGTGGAGGTAATGTGTGAGTGTGTGTGTGTGTGTTTGTTGCTTGGGTCTGTGTGCATTCATGTACTGTATGTGTGTGGTTTCAGTATGTGTGTGTGGGTGTGTGTATGTATCTGTGTGTGTGAGGTTTGGCTTCTCCGGTGTGTTTGTTCCCACACCGCAACGTCTAATAAAGACAATCTAATAGCTCATCTGCATTATTGAAAACTTCCCACGTTGTAGCTGCACCCCGCTCTGAAAGCGTTTTAGTGGCACCTGCCTCGGGGCCAAGAGGCCTGGCTGCTTGATGTGAACGTGAGTGTTACCCCTCAGAATGCTCTGGTTACCACGGTGAAGGGATAATCAAAGCCCACCCTGCTGCTTCCCATCAGGCAACCATTTGATCCTGAGTGTTCCACGGTCCTCTCTTCATCTCTCCACCTCTCCGTCCCTCTCCGTCTGTCTCCGACTCGGTATCCCCTCTCTCTTCATCTCTCTCTCCCTCTGTCTCCCTCTCTTTCTCTCTCTGTGTCCTCTCTCTCTCTCTCTCTCTCTCTCTCTCTCTCTCTCTCTCTCTCTCTCTCACTCTCTCTCTCTCCATATATCCTTCTCTGGCCAACTCTCTTTCTTCATCTCCTCCCCCCAACTCTCTCACTATCCATCTCTCTCTGCCCCCTCTCTCTCCACACCCTCTCACTGTCACACATCCCCCCCCCCCCCTCACTCTTCCTCATCCCACTCTCGGCCCATCCTCTTCATCAGACGAGCAGAGATCAGATCTATTCTGTGGGTCTCGCGTTGAGATGAGCAGCCTGAGAGTGAGAGGTGAGAGTAGACCTCACGACACAGAGGAGGAAGAGAAGGTACCGGGGAGAGGCGAGCCCCCAGCTCCAACCACCACTTAGCAGTGATTCTCTGTACAAAACTGAGGGCTAATGTGAAATGGGGCCATTTGTCATCCTCCAGGACACATCAATCAGTCAGTGTGGAGCAGGAGCCTGGCCTGGCCTGGTGGGACTGGACAGCAGGACTCAGGGTTTTAGGGTATCTGCGTGTTCCATCGGAAATGATAAATGTTGTTTACTTCAGTTTGACTTCGGAGGAATGGCATTTTACTTTACTCTGGGGAGAGATCACTCTCAGATTACAAGAAAAGAAATGAAACGTAACACATAATGATAGAAGATTTTAGCAATCATGTCATCGGTTGCCACATCTCTTTGTAAATAATCTGTATTTTCTAACAAAAGTGAGGCTGTTTTCTTCCAGGGCCCATGATTACAGCTCTGTTTGATTCTTTCTGTGAGCTGTACAGAAGCACAAGAGCCTCACAATGAATGTGTTGTCAACTAAAGAATTAGACACATATGGTCCACAATTTATAGTCCACAATATTTTGTATTATTTAGACTGGGAAAAGTGCTTGCGTTCTTGTAAACAACATCTTGTTTGTGGATTAATTCAGTGAGAGCAGTTGCTAGGGAAGAGGTTGCACCAAAACGAATGGTTGTTGTTGTGGATCTGGTGTCATTGTCGTCGATAGTAACCAACACTTCCTGTTCCCCAGGGAGTCCAAGGGGAGGTGCCAGGATAGTAAACAGGCCATTAGGGAGGACAGGATGGATGCTTCCCTCTCCCTCCACTTCCCCCAGGGAGAGACAGCAGTCCTGGTCAATACTGAGGAGGAGGCTGGAGAGAGGTGGGAACCAATGACGCACCACAGAGAGGAGGCTGGAGAGAGGTGGGAACCAATGACGCACCACAGAGAGTTCTTCTTTTCTTTACTTTTGTCTTCTTTTTTTCAGGAAACGGGTCTATGCTAATTAAATGTTACTCCTTGAAGTTTCACTCTAGACGGACAGACAGAGGCCTAGTGGCCCTAAGAAAGAACCGGTATCAAACAAGCAGATATATTCCAAATTAAAATTGAAGCACTGTGTGCTGGTGCTGTGGCAGAGAGAGTGATGGAGAGAGAGAAATATAGAGAGAGGGCGAGAGAGCACTATCAACTACATCAACATAAGTGCCCTGCCCTCTACTTAAAAACAACGACCGCTCTGCTCCCCCCCCAATATAAACCTCTCAGCTCAGCCAGCGTTGGCAGAGAGGATGGGGGTCCGAGTGACTCGTAATCATGAATCCCTCCCAGGCGTGGCAGGTATCAATCTGCATCCTGTCCCAGCCTGGGGGGGGTTCGAGGCAGCAGGAGTGACGAGGCAAGCCGGCCGGCGTGGCCCTGTTGTTAATTGTGTTGGGAGTGTCTGGACGCAGACTGAAGGAGAGCTCCCCGGGCGAGCGAGGCACAATCACACGCTGCTCTGCGCTCTCTCCTCTCCGAGTCAGGAGATGAGGGGAATTAGAGGGGCACAGCTGAGCCATGCAGAGGTGTTGTGTTTGGCTTCCTAATGTGTTAATAACTCTGTTCCAGCTACTCGACCACAGAACAGGGCCACACACACACACACCACGCCAATCTACAAACCACTCTAACATCTCACCACACACACATTACACACACACACACACACACCAGGCCCTGACACCCCCACCCTTCCACCTTTCATGCATCCATACTTCACACATTCAAATCAATACTGTCAAGCACCTGCGCCTTGCACAGCGTGCTGCCACGGCGACGGCGCTCGCTGACTAGACGGAGACAGAAACAGGAAATCACTCTGGCTGAGATGAAGCTCTTAAGTGCTGGCGCCGGCGTCATCCGTGATCTGTCATCTGTCTAGCAAATCTGACGGTTGATCTCTACTCTGGGCACACCTGGCCCTGTACCGGAAAAACCTGGTCGGTGCTGGTTATTACGGTTATGGCCACAGGATCAAAGGGTTCAGGGTTCAGGGGTCACTGAGAGGGATCACACCATGCTACGGAGGATCAGATCCAGAGATCTCATCCTTAATCCTAATCTGTGACCTCTGGAGACTGTGATGGATGATGCCCGGATCCCAGGTCAGCACTAATCCCAGGCTATAAACTCTAATCCCATACTACAGTACAAACACTCATTCCAGACTGAAAACACTACCGCCAGACTACACAGCTTCTGCAGGGGAGATCTTCCTTCGACAGTGTCCATAAGATCCTGTAATCTCATTAAGAGTGTGAGATTTGGGGCCTGATCATCAAAACAGCCATCTGTGCCCGCAAGAAATAAAGCAATATATCACCTAGAATAAAAGTGTCAGCCATATGACATTGTATGACACATTTCATAGGTAGAATGTCATCTAGAGGTCATCAGATTGGATAAATGAGCAGGAGGGAGGTATTACCCGACAGAGAGACTTCTTGCCTCCCCTGAAACTGATTTACACAGGTTGAGACGGGTGATCTTCAACTCCTACTCAACCTGGAGTTGACCTTCAGATCAACCAGGGGAAGTTGGTACATATCACAGATGCTGACATCATCAGAGTTCAACTTTGAACAAGGAACAAAACTTTTTTTAACTGAAAGAAAAATGTGTCTCACTTCTCAAAGAAGTTCGGATGACAATGTCTGTCCCATCAGTGGTGTTGCCCTTCTGTTTGAGAGTACGACCTCTTTGATCCATGACGCAGCCACAGAAAGTCTAGAAAGAGTCGCGAGTTTCCAAAACTTCCAGACACCCAGGCCAATATAAGCAGCTATGATACAGACATCCTCATACACCATCATACGCTTATTGATTCATCTCAGCGTATCAGGTGATTTATATACTCTGGAGTAGAGACCGGCTGAGGCAATTCACCAGCCTCATTTCATCTTATTTAAGTCATCACACCTAATCTTCTCTTTTTCACCTGGTTCAAAGGAACTCTGACTGGGAAGTTTCTCATCCCACAGAAGGTGGTGTGATTGGACTTTTTATATTTCAGTAAAGACGAGTCTATGTGTTTAAAGTTGCGGATCCATCCTTCTTATGGAAAATACCTGTGATGAAGTATTTAGCCAGGGCCCTAGCTCTGGTTGTTTGTGTTTGCCTTGGGTGATACAACAGCCAGACACAGGATTTGACAAAATAGACCCCAGTCTCAGAAGCAGCAACAAACTACAACAGTGAATCCGTCGCTACTCAAACAACTTCAGACATTTCACAAGGCTTCAGAAATTAAGGACAGAAATTCCAGTTTCAAAGACTGTATCAGCCAGTCATTTGCTCTGATAGCTTCTTTAATCACAGGCCTCTACTTTTATAAAGCCTGTGGATGACTGACCCGGTCATCCATCTAAAGTGCCCCCCACTGCCGTGAGTGCAACATGGCGAGAAAAACAAACAAGTCTAATCATCATCATCTTATCAACATCTTCATACAGTATAATCATCTCAAGCGATTCCAGCCTGGAGATTCACACAATGCATCTCATTACCTCCAGGATGATCTGTGTGTGACCCTGTCCCCAGCTCCAGACTGCCCTCCAGGCAGCTCCGTCTGCCTGAGAAAAACGGTCTCTCTCTCTCTCTTTCTCTCCCCCTTATCTCTCTCCCCCCCCACTCCTTCTCCCTCTCTCTCCTTCACAGTCTGTGGCTGCCTGAGACAGCCAAACCTGCCTGGAGAGAGGGAATGGTGGAGAGAAGGAAGGGGGGGAAGACTGGTGGGTGTGACGTTTAAAGAGAACTGGCAGGCCGTGAGCAGGACAATCCTCCATTCATCTGCTACACTGCCGGCTCCTTCGAGGCCTGAAGGACGGAGTGAGGGAGGGAGAGAGTGGAAGAGAGAGAGAGACAAACAGTGAAGGAAGGTAGGAGAGCAGGGAGGGAAAGAGGAAGAAGAGGGGAGGAGAGAAGGGCATATGGAAAGTGAGAGAGTGAGAGGGAGAAAGTTGGGAGATGGCAAAAGAGGAATAGATAGAGGGAGCAAGAAGAGAGTGCAAAAGACCAAAAGAGGACAAGCGAAAGGGGGAGTGGGAGAGAAAATGAGTGGGCGAGAGAGAGATCGAGCACAAAAGACCAAAAGAAAGCTAAAGGGGAGTGAAAGAAAGAGAGAGGGAGAGGAGAGCGAGGTAGAGAGAGAGAGGGAGCGAGAGAGGGAGATGATGGAAGATGGAGGAAATGAAACAGATCTCTATCTGAAGGATGTTTTTTTGTCTTCATGCCTGCCAGACTGGATCCAGACATTCTGACAGGAATCTTGCCACGCTCTGACTTCTCTCTGCAACTTTGAGTCAATTTTTCAAGGTTCATGAAATGTCTCTTTCATTTTCCATCCTTTGCTACGTCCTGCAGCCTTCGAACACCCTTAGAGCACCTGGGTTAAGTGCTATTACGTATAAGCAGGTGTGTGTGTGTTTTTGCATACGCATGAGTGTGTCTTCAAACAGTTCCCAGGCGTGAGTCATATTTCTTGTTGAAAGACTGTACAACCAGACTGACATTCAGCTGTCCAACAGCTCCACAGCTGCAGGAGCTGGTAAAGAACGGGCGTCCTTCACTGTTGTCATGGTTCTTTAGTGGGCCGTGAAAAAATGACCTTGTCTTTTGATCCGAATCACTATTTATTTGATGATAACAAAAGTAACTGTGCTTGTAAGCGAGTGCAAAGAGTACATGTTTGTGCACACTTCCTTTGAATATATGTGTGTGAGCGTGTGAGCGTGTATGCACGCAGGAGTAGAGTGTTTGTGTGCACATGCAGTGGGTGTGCATACAGTGTGTCTATGTATGTTGTGTGTGAGGGCGCATGCTGTGTGTTTGTGTGTGTATATGTGTAGGTTAAACGTGTGCGTTATACAGTACTGCAGCTCTGTGGAGATGACATAGATAAGCGTAGGTTGTAATCCCAGCTGAAATCCTCTTACTGCAGCAATACCATCGGATGTGTACGTGGGCTTAGAGCGCAAATGGAAAGTAAAACAAACAAAGAAATAGACTGTTGTCACAATATCACAGATAATCGCTTATTGTCTCCAAAACAGCTCCTGGGGGCTCAAACTAAATGTGTTATAGAGCTCACATAACAGAGCTGGGAGCCTCAGCCCATCTCATCACTTCCTCCTGATCATCTTCCTCACAGCTCTGCCTTCGAACAATCAGTAGCTGTTAAAGCACACACGGGACTTCCAGACAACACCGTTTCCAAGTGGCTGTTAGTGCAGAAGGCCGTTCTGGCACGGGGTTTGTGCTGACGCCAGGTCCCATAGCAAAACCTCCAGCTGCCTGTCAAAACCTTGATCTTTTCTTCACTAACCCTAACCGGAATCCTAACTCAAAAAAAGAAAAAAAGTCAATGTTGTTCTATGTACATGACACGATTCAATCAATAGATACATTCTTTTTGTCTCCAAACATGAAAAGATGTGATACTGTGACCTAGCTGATGAACTGTCTGGTTGACATTACCTCTTTGCTGTCACACCTGTCTGCTGACGGTGAGAGGGCTGACAACAGCGACTCCACGAGCGTTACGACTGTCACTTCTGGTATCACATCTCCAATCCCTTTCTGACACACTCGTAAATGAAGTGTCCCAACCTGTCTCAGTCACCTGCAGTGAAAATGACAGGGATTGGGTCGTTCTCTTCCTGTTTTCTCACCCTCTCTCTCTGGCTCTAGTCTTCCCCCTTCTTTCGATCTCCCATTACTCTTCCTCTCCCCCTCTGTTTCCCAGAAGACATCTTGCCAGGCAGCATTCCTCCTTGTCTGTTGACATTGATGGGATCTCACCCGGAGACAAGTGTGTAATTCCTGTGATAAACTCTTTCTATTTATTCCTCTAAGTACACACTCACATACCCATCCTGTCAGCAATAACAAACATTCTAGACAGTCATCACCCCGTCAATACTAGCTTGCTTGAGAGGCAAACCCCATCCCATCCACAGTAGCTAGCTTGCTGGGTAGCTAACAGGCGTGCGGGATAATGGGAGGAATGAAGGATGACGCTCATCTCAAGCAGTAGCAACCTTAGCTAACCTGCTAGGCATCTGAGAGGGATGAAGCTCATATCCAGGAGCATCTAATCGATGGCTGGAGCCTGACCTTTTACACCCACCAAGACGCTCCCTGACAGATGGTAATTAGGTTTGTTAACGACTGACGCTATCATTCAGACATGTGGGTAATGCTCTAAAGCCACCCATGGTCCCTGCAGCTCAACACACGGAGAGAGTGAGAAAAGGAGAGAGAGAAAGAGACATACAGAGACAGTGACAGAAAGAGAGGAAAAGGGAGAGAGAAAGAGTGGGAGGGAGAGAGAGGGAGACATACAAAGACAGAGAAGAGTAATACATGCAGAGACACTGTGAGGGGAAGACAGAGAGACAAACACACACAGAATAGAGATGCAGAAAGAGACAGACAGACACAAACAAACAAGAAACAGGGTTTCAGAGAGAGATACTCAGAACACAGACAGTGGGTTCACAACAACAGCAGTTATTAAGTACACCAACATGTTGCTCAGCCAGATTCGGTCTGGACACTCCACTGTTAAAGAGAACTCATTTAGGCTCAATAATGCCCTCAGGCTTAAAACCCTGCTCTAACAGATGACATTTGCCAAAGGAGATCAAGAGCATATCTACATAATGAGCTGTTTATCCTGTCTGGGGCGGGGGGGTGGGGGGGTGGGGGGGGCTGTGCTCCTCCTGGATCCTCTCTACATCTCTCTCACTCACCGCTCTATCTCTCTCTCTGTCCTCCCCCACCCACTCTCCCTCCTTCTATCTCTCCCCCTCCCCCTCCCTCTATCTATCCCCCAGCCCTCTCTCTGTCTCCCCCCCCCAGCAAACCCATCCATTCCCACCTGCCCCCTCCCACCACCTCCAGTATCCAGTCCCCACATAGTCAGGCTTGGCCAGGTCCCTCTGCCCAGGTGTGCCAGCTCAGCAGGCTAAACAGGCATCTTCCCGGGCACCTCTGGCCTCGCCGGGGTAATTGATTGTGAGTGATCTCTCAAGGCTCCAGGGGGGTCATTTTCCAGTCTTTTTTTTTTTTAGAGGGTGATGATGTAGAAAACATCTCCCAGGGCCTAGATTCCACCCCGATGCTGTCGCTGTGTCTCTGCAGGGGGATGGAAAAAGGATCCCGGGTGTGGATCCCTTAGCTGGGCCGTCCCGGGACATCCTGGGGCCTGGTCTCTGGCAGGCCTCCAGGATGTCTGGCTCTGCTCTGCTCACACGCACTCACTCCTAAATCTGGTCATAACACACTGTACACTTGTACACATAATACACCATGGCTACCCAGAGCTTTCCACCTCAGGCGACGTGACCCGCTGGGAATAATGTCTTAACCTTTAAAAATGGTCGATGTGAACAGTAAATAGAGAGCGCTGACGTAAATATGTTAAAAAGTGCCAATTGTGCTGTCTCCTTCTTTCTTTCAGCTCTGTCTCTCTCTTACTGTATGTTAGAGGGAATGTCACAACGCTGCATAGGGAATGTAGCACTGCATATGTCAGCCTTGCAACCCCCTCATTCTGTCAACACCATTACTCACAGCTGATGCTCCAAAGCCACCTTGTTTTGCTCAGAATATCCCATTCTGCCTGCTGCTCTGCTTGTCCTCAGCGTGGCTGCCATCAAACATGCAGCTCTGGGATGATTAATGGGGAGTATTACAGCTTTCCCGCCCAGCCTGGAAGATCCCCCCCTCCCCTTCACTAAATCCAGTCCTACACACACACCTGTACACGCACGCATATTTACACCTGAACACACACACACACCTGAACACACACACACTTGAACACACACGCACAGGACATTCATATGCACCTCAACACAGCCGCACACACACATATCTAATGTACGTCACACAAGGCTTGAACACGGAGGAAATGGAAGCTACTCTGTCCCTGGAGTGTTCTAGAATAATGTACCCGGTACAATGTACTCTCTCTCCCATTTCTTCTCTCTCTCTCTCTCTCTCTCTCTCTCTCTCTCTCTCTCTCTCTCTCTCTCTCTCTCTCTCTCTCTCTCTCTCTCTCTCTCTCTCTCTCTCTTTCTCTCTCCCCACCTCTCTCTCTCTCTCTCCCTCTCTCTCTTTATTCTCTTACTATCTCTTTATTCTCTCTCTCTATTCCCTCTTTCTTTTCTCTATCTTCTCCTTATGTTCTCTCTCTCTCTCTCTCTCTCCTACTGCCAGCTGTTTATTCCTCAGTATTTCTTGCAGATTTCATCATAACCTTATATTGTTCTCTTATCCACTTTCTTTTCCTCCCTCCCCCCTCTCCCCCTCCACCCACCTCCCCTGCTCTGGACAAGCTTCGTGTTGACCTTTATCACAAATCCGAAGGCTTCACATCTACAATGTTCCGGTATTTTCGGCAAGGGTCCTTCGGAGTGGAACCAGACTGAGCCTGGGAGAGAGCGATCTCTCTGGAAACTCGTCAAAGTCTGATCGGCTCGCTTCTGACTCGTGGGTCCTGATGACAGGCAGCTCTGCTGGGATTTAGCGTGCTGAGGCAAGTGTTGCTACCATGTTGAGAAGAGCGTGTCTCATTACAGGAGAGGTGCTCTGGTAGACCCAGGATGGCGGCGGCCCCACGGAGGGGGGGAGGTGGGGAGGTGGGGGGGAGGTGCAGGGAGGGGGGAGGGGTATTGAGTAATCAAAGCCCTCCATTGACAGGTATCCCAGCCAAATCGGGGCAGTCTGCGCTCTTCCCAGGCACCTACCTGTCCTCCCCAACAGGCTGGTAATCGTATCCCTAACCCTGAGCCTAATACCATGGGTAAATGGGGTATTTAGTTTTTTTGTAGGGCAATCGTGCTCAAACAATTCATTTTCTTTCTTTGTTCTAGCACAGTAAAAAGACGGACAAGCGGGCTCAAGGAACATGGCTCAGTCCGTAATTAGTTTTGTGCGGGAAAAGCATGATACCGGGTTGCTGGGTAGGTAAGCAGGTTAAACAGGCGGCCAGGAAAATCCTTGTCACATCTGTTTTAGAGCGGGACAAATCAGGAACGTGACTGCTGTGTGGGGGCACAGCCAATGATACTCTGCCCTGGCACAAGCCAAGGGTTCGGCCCTGCTCGATACACATCGCCATGGCAACTGAGAGCGGGGTCCTCTCAGGCCTTGCAAGGTAGGCTGTCTGCCGGCTTCTAGATGTGAGAAGGTCTCCAGTCCGCAGGTGGACACACACACATAACACAGACACACACTCACCTCGTTATGATAACACACTTTATGGCAGGGACCTTCAGCCAAACAAAATGTACCTTCAGTACATAGAAAATCTGACAGCTTACATTTGTATAGAGAGTCAGTGTTGATGTCTATATAAGGTATATAAGGAGCACTATAATATCCACTTTGTTATAAATCAATGCATGGGTTTCTTGCTGTAATGGCATGTATTAGTAGATATGTAACACAGTACGTTTTGCTGCACCAGGAGTTCACAAATCATCCTGGTTCTTGGAGAGAACCAGGTTCCGGGCTGACCTGAGTCATGGGTGGAGTGGTATCTGGGACTTGAGCCACAAATCTTTTTGGAAAAAATGTTGGTTGTAATTTTCTTTAAATATAACAGTAGTAAGAGAGTCCAACATAATTATACTATATAACTATTTTGAGCTCAAATTAAGGCTAAGAAATGTCACTTGTGCGCGAAGTGCACTCACATTACCAGTGGAAGTTCATATCTAAGATCAGATCAAAGCTTGACTAAGTCCTAGGTTGGGACTAAGCCCTGAAGGTTTACTATGTCTGGCTCCACCCCTGACCTGAGCTGAACACAATGTATTTTTCCGTCAGGGTTTAGGAACGACGGACTCCTAACAGGAATCACAGGAATGAAAAGAATCCTAAAACAACCTGTTTGGTGATTTTTCTTTTTCTGAAACAATAGTCGTCCGTCATCCTCCTTCTCCTCCTTCCCCTCCTCCTCCTCCTTCTCCAGTATCTGGATCGCCTCCTCTCTCTACTCCTCCTTCTCCAGTATCTGGATGTCAGAAATATTAATCTATCAAGCATTGCACAGTCAGTCGGTGAACAAGTTTAAGAAAGCTTTATTGCTTGCGGCCGCAAGGAGGCAAAACATCACACTCCATTGTGCATGTTGTGCTAGCAAACTATGTAAAGAGAACTGCTCTTGACAGTGATTGGTTAAAACAATGGCATGCAAATGTCCCATGGCTCTTCCTTCATTGGCTCCCTTGCATAGACCTGGCACACGTGTGTGCGTGTGTGTTTGCGTGTGTGCGTGTTTACGACAGCAACCATGAATCTCCGGTCCTGATGTCGTAAAAGCTCCTTCACATAGGTGTCAAGCAAATGGTCACCAGACCTCGCGTCTCCATCTAGCCCTTGTCAAACAGTATCTCTTCGAAACAACCAAACCCCCCTCTTCTTAGTCCTCAGCCCCAAGATAAGGGTCTTGTATGTTTACCCAGAGTTCAGATTTGGGGGTAGGCCTCTCTATGCACACAAGGAATGCTGAACACAGTATCATTTTATACAGAATAAAGTTAAAAAAAAAAAATCTTCAATTTTTCCGACACTGGATCACCTCCTCTCTCTACTCCTCCTCCTCCAGTATCTGGATCACCTCCTCTCTCTACTCCTCATCCTCCAGTATCTGGATCACCTCCTCTCTCCCGCTCCTGCGTGCCAGCTCCAGAGCGATGCACCCCGAGGCGTCCCTCAGCCTCCTGTCCGCCCCGTTGAGGAGCAGCGCCCGGACCACGGCTCCGTACCCTCGCTGAGCCGCCAGATGCAGGGGCGTGGCCTGGCCCCCGTTCCTGGCATTGACCAGGGCGCCGTGGGAGATGAGCTGGAGGACGCTGGGGAAGCTGCCGCTGTGGCAGGCCAGATGGAGCGGAGTCCAGCCGCGGTCGTCTGCCAGGTGGGGGCAGGCGTGGGCCGCCAGCAGCTTGGACGTGGCGTCCTCTTGGGTGTGGTGGCAGGCCAGGAGTAGCGGCGTCCAGCCGCCCTCGCCACAAACGTCCACGCTGGCCTGGTGGCTTTCCAGCAGCAGCAGGCAGGCACCGTGGCCCTTGAGGGCCGCCAGGTGCATGGGGGTCCAGCCCTGGAGGGTGCGGGCGTCCGGCATGGCTCCCTGGGCCAGCAGCTGCCTGCAGATCCCAGCGTGGCCCTTCAGGGCAGAGACATGGAGCGGGGTGTAGTGCCTCCTGTCCTTGAGGTTGACCTCTGACCCCTCCTTGACGAGGAGCCTCGCCACCCGGAAGTGCCCTGCCTCTGCGGCCAGGTGGAGCGAGGTCGACTGCGATTGGTCCACTGCATTTGGGTCCGCCCCTTGCGAGAGGAGGAGCTTGGCGATGCTGACGTGTCCGTAGGCCGAAGCCAGGTGGAGAGGAGTCCTGCCCTGAGGTCCCTCCCCCTCGGAGGCGCTGTCCAATCGCGACAGCAGTAGCCTGACCACGCTCTCGTGGCCATTCTGAATGGCCAGGTGGAGCGGCGTCCAGCCCGTCTGCTCCTTGGCGCCCGGCCGCGCCCCCTTGTCCAACAGGAGACGGACGTCCCGGTCGTCACCGTTCTGAGCGGCAAAGTGGAGCGGCGTCCAATCTTCGCTGTCCCCCAGATTAACGTCTGCTTTGCTCTCGACCAATAGGGTGCTGATGTCATGGAGACGGTGCAGGATGGAGACAATGAGGGGCGTATA
Organism: Thaleichthys pacificus; assembly: GCA_023658055.1. Taxonomy (NCBI): domain Eukaryota; kingdom Metazoa; phylum Chordata; class Actinopteri; order Osmeriformes; family Osmeridae; genus Thaleichthys; species Thaleichthys pacificus. The sequence continues at coordinate 5,936,496 of CM042852.1, forward strand.
GCCCCGCTTACTCGGGCAGTTGGTCTGGGCACCGTGGGCAAGCACCAGTCGGACACTCTCGATATCGCCGCTGGCAACGGCATAGTGGAGGAGGCTGTTGTTGTCAGAGTAACGCAGAGACAGGTGTTCTTTCTTCAGGGAGCGACGGAAGCTCTGGAAGTCTCTCTGGGAAAGGAAGAACAGGACGCCATCACTGTCCTGGTCATCACCTGCACAGGAAGACCAGAAGAAGACATCAGATGATGTGTCTGGTGGATGAAGACAGAGAGAGAGACATAGAGAGAGAGAGAAAGATGGATAGAGAGATGGAGAACAGTGAATGATGCAGGTAGAATGAAAAAGAGAGACAGTGTGTAAGAGAGGGGACAAGAGAGGTCAATAGAAAGGTGAACTATGAGAGAGAGAGAAAGAGAGAGAGATAAGCCTACTAGTGTTAAGTGTTAGCATCCAACCCTTAGTTGAACACAAACTTTTACAGAGGTCACATCATGCTACCGTCACACGCCTGAACTTCTTGCATCAAAGTCTCCCTTCAATTAAAACTTAATTCATCAGACTGTATTCCTTGACACAAAATACCCTGTATACACCCTCCAACCTCTAACCTAACTCATTTATCTGTGACAAGGCAGACGTCCGACACATTATTAAAACAAACTGTCGTTTTCAACCCTTGAACCCTCAGTGTAGGCTTGGCAAGAAAGCTTTTGACTCCCTTTCTCTAATTAGTTTGTCAGCTTTTCAGACCTGAAGTAAGAACCTTGTAAATGTCAGCAGCAGGGACAGCAACACACACACACATTGCTGCACACACACATCCCCGCACACACATGAAACACACACACATCCTTAAACACACGTTCACATCCCTACACACTCACATTGCTACACACACTCGTCAATGCACACCCTCACATCACTTCTCCATTACCTGAGGCAGAGTCAGGTGCATCATGGATGGATTTCTGAACGAAAGAACAAGGACAATTTGTAATAGGTTTATAACATGTTCACTTAAATCATATTTTAATCTACGTTTGTGGGGACTTAAATATGATATACTGTACATGAGAGAAGAATAGAGAAAAAGAGAAAGAGAGAGAGAGAGAGAGAGAGAGAGAGAGAGAGAGAGAGAGAGAGAGAGAGAGAGAGAGAGAGAGAGAGAAGAGAGAGAGAGAGAGAGAGAGAGAGAGAGAGAGAGAGAGAGACAGAATGAGGTACAGAAATAGAAAGGGCAGGTGTCCCTACTCTAAGTGAGGTAGACAGCAGGGGTCGAGAGAGACAGAAAAAGAGAAAAAGAGAGAAAGAGGTAGAGAGAGCCAGTGTCCCTTACTCTCTGTGAGGTACACAGCAAGGAGTAGTCAGGTGTGTGAGGCTGGTCCCCATGGCTACCCCCCACACTGGTCCCTGGTAACCTCAACACCTCGCTGAGCAGCTCTGTCTTTCTGACCGTCTCTGGAAAACAAACAGACAAAACCTGGATTCACCCACGCAGCACTTCCAGTAGACCATTAACACATGTAACACTATTCCACCGCCCTCCTTCCCACACAGAATATGAAGATAAAGGATTCACTGAAACGTCTGTGGAGCAAAATCCCCAAAGAAACAGGCTGTTTTCCTGGTAGTTGTGCATATGGTGCTAAACATGAAACAAAGTTATGAAATGCATACCCAAATAACTTCTGTCTCACCAGGCAGGGAAATTATTGAGTTCATTAGCATGCTTCTGAAACATTGTGTGGTGTGACGCATAAATTATAGTAAATCAGTAATGTGGTTGGAACTGAAAAGGAAAAAAAAAGGCTTAACCCCGCTAATGTGAAAGGGTACAGTTTGTGCATACATATGTGTCAGATTAGCATGCACTGTCACTGTGCTCTGAGTCTGGGCTATAATTGCTAGACTGACTTAAAGGTGACCCAGGGCTCTGCCAAGGGCTTCAATCTCCTTCTCAGCCAGGATTAGAGGAGACCGCGTCAGGTAGAAACAGCAGGGGTTTGTCTCCTCAGTCAGAATGTTTGTATCTCAGAGTGTGTTACCTCTGACAGCTCTTGCATCACACATGTGAGAGGGGGATGAAGGCAGACATGAACACTGTGCAGAGGTGTAGACAGAGGCCAAAGAGACATGACCACTGTGCAGAGGTGTAGACAGAGGCCAAAGAGACATGAACACTGTGCAGAGGTGTAGACAGAGGCCAAAGAGACATGACCACTGTGCAGAGGTGTAGACAGAGGCCAAAGAGACATGACCACTGTGCAGAGGTGTAGACAGAGGCCAAAGAGACATGACCACTGTGCAGAGGTGTAGACAGAGGCCAAAGAGACATGACCACTGTGCAGAGGTGTAGACAGAGGCCAAAGAGACATGACCACTGTGCAGAGGTGTAGACAGAGGCCAAAGAGACATGAACACTGTGCAGAGGTGTAGACAGAGGCCAAAGAGACATGAACACTGTGCAGAGGTGTAGACAGAGGCCAAAGAGACATGACCACTGTGCAGAGGTGTAGACAGAGGCCAAAGAGACATGACCACTGTGCAGAGGTGTGTGTGTGGGTGTATGCTTGTGTAAATGTATGTTACCTGAGAACTCAGGCCTGTTCCCGTGTTCCTGGTACTTTGTGTGTGTGTGTGTTACCTGAGAACTCAGGCCTGTTCCCGTGTTCCTGGTACTTTGTGTGTGTGTGTGTTACCTGAGAACTCAGGCCTGTTCCCGTGTTCCTGGTACTTTGTGTGTGTGTGTGTTACCTGAGAACTCAGGCCTGTTCCCGTGTTCCTGGTACTTTGTGTGTGTGTGTGTTACCTGAGAACTCAGGCCTGTTCCAGTGTTCCTGGTCCCAGCACTGCTGCATGATGCTGATCAGCAGGTCACTCTCGGGAGGCTTGTTGTCTGGAATCATCTCCAGGCTGGGCCGTCGCCCTGACGACACCTTCATCAGCACTGTGGTTATACTGCTTCCTGGGTCACACAGGAAACCAGACAGCCGTGTCACAAACACGTTTCAGCTTGAATGGCTGCAGTAGGAAAGTATGATCTGCTGACATTGTTGCTTGACTACTGAAGACGCATATGTCTCTTGTGATGGATTTACTGTAACATAACTGCTGTAATCATTTGATCCTGCTGTTATCAGTTTTAGGGGAATACTCAGGGTGTGCTGAAGGTGTAACATGTCCAACCTGCATAAGGCTTCGACTGGGTTAGAATCTCCCACATGACGATGGAGAAGCTGCAGTACAACAGGCAACACATCAGTCACCCATAACAACCAAACATCCCTCATAACGCAGAATCACCCCTGACAACCAAACACCCCTCATAATGCAGAATCACCCCTGACAACCAAACACCCCAGACAACAAAATAGTAATCACTGACAACACAGAATCACCGCCAATAATACACCACCACCCCTAGACAACATAAAATCCCTTGAGTTCCTGGCCCTGTTTGACATACATGATCTGGTTAAGTACGATAATGAGGCCCATGACTGTAAGATCAATAGTCACCACCAGACAGCATTAATGGAAGTAACCTCTTAACTTGTTTTCATCCTATCAGCATGGAGAAGAGGGGTGGGGGGAGGGAGGGAGGGTCAGAGGTTGGAAGAGAGAGGGGAATATGGAGAGATGGGGAGATTTAGAGAGATTAAGAGAAAGAAAGCGAGATAGATAGATGGATAGAGAGGAGTGAGATATGAAATAGAGAGAAACAGAGAGAGAGACATAGGAGACTGAGGGTGGAGGGAGAGAGAGTTCAGGAAAGAGAGAACAATAAGTAGGGGGGGGTGGAAAGAGAGAGCAAGGGCGGACATATGTGACACATACAAAGACACACACACACACACACACAGGGAGCAGTGGGAGGTGATAAGTGAGAGGCGACAGCAGAAATATGGACACGGCGGTGATGGTGTGAAGAGAGCGTTCGCCCTTGGAGGCTCACCTGTAAACATCAAAGGTGGTTCCTGGGGGACAAGGGGAGGGGCTGTAGGCCTCAGGCGGAATGTAGCTGACGTTCCCTCGCTCCGTTAGCTGCTCGACCAGCTCCTTCTGGTTCGCAGCTTCCTCCCACTTAATCAAGCCAAAATCTGCTATCTGTCAAAAAAGGTGGAAAAAAATATGTTAAAGACAATTAAAGAGAAAATGATCTTGAGGATAGACATCATCCAGTGATGGCCTCCTGTGAGATTGGAATCTTATCAATCTGCTTGAAGCTTGTGTTTAATTAGAGCCTGTCAGAAGGTCGTTAGCAAACCATGGTGGACTCGTTAGCAGACCAGCACGAGCTTGTTAGTTCATTAGCTGGATCCACATCAGGGCGGCCACGGTAATGACGGCATTGAACGGACTCACCTTCTCATCCTTCTCAGTCTCCCTCGCCTCCCTCTTTGCATTTTCCCTACCTCTCCCTCCACCTCCCCATCCTTTTCACTCTCATTCGCTCTCTATCAAGCTCTCCTTCCCATCCCTTCTTCCTCTCTCCTCCCCCACCCTCCCCCTTTTCCTTCCCGCACCTCCCCCACCCTCCCCTCACCTTGACGTGGAGGTGGTCGTCCAGCAGGATGTTGGTTGGCTTCAGATTGAGGTGGAGCAGCGGCGGGGCCAGGCTGTGGAGGTAGTTCATGCCCATGGTCGCCTCGTGGATCATCTGGAACTTCTTGGGCCATGTGAGGGTATGGCTGGCCAGGAGGGAGTCCAGCGAGCCGCCATTCATGAACTCCATCACCACGCCGACGGGGTCGCTGCAAACCCCGTAGATGGACACGACATACCTGAACTTCACTTTTGCTAACTTGGACGCCTCGTCCGTCATCCGTCTGGATGGAGGGACGGAGAGAAAGAGAGAATTATAGAGTGAGGGAGATAAACAGAGAGCTCCACAGATACAGCTATCTGTGAGATCAACAGAAACATGTACAGTGCAGTATGTGACCGAGAATGTGGCCGACACACAGACACACACACACACACACAGACAGACAGATTGGGGGAAGGGGAGAGTGAGGCAGAGCTAATCATGATTAAGCTTGTTATTGCAGGTGCACAATGTTCTTCTCCTAGTTCAGATCATAACAGATTTGTTCCACCAGTTTGCCTTTACAAGGCGTTGTTTCCCTCCATTACTGATCTCATCCACAAAGTGACTCATTAGCAAATAGCCCTGAAATAATGCACAGTATATGCACCCGGACAGGACACTGAAGTGTTTGGAATTAATCAAACAATTAACACATTTACATGCTCTTACCACATGGCACTGTACCTTGCATATATATATATATATATATATATATATATATATATTTGACAGTCTGACATGGCACAGCCCACTACCTCCTCAGTCATACCTGTATACGTTGTTGCCAGAGAGAGTGGTGTCAAAGCACTTCAGAGCACAGGTCTCCCGCAGCACCTTGAGCTTGACTCTGTACACCGCTCCCAAGCTGCTCTCCGACACTTTGATCCAGTCAGCTTCAAAGTCATCCTTCCTCAAGCTCTTGAACCTCCCAAAGCCCCCGTCCAGATGATCCATAAGTGTACAGATCCCTCCCGGTCGCCAAACACTCTCTCTAATCTCATACACACACACACAACGATTAGCGTCCGCACACACACAGATGAGTGTCCACAGGGGTCCACAGGTTGCCGAGGGGGGGGCGGGCGTCTGGAGGGAGTCAGGTCACCCGTTGGCTCTGCTCTTGCTGTTAGAGAGCTGTTTCCTGGCCATTAGCTGGACGTTTGAATGGCTGTTTGCTGGATATTTGAAGACAGCTTGAAGGCGTTGCTGGTTGGCTGATGGCTGTTTGCTGGAATTATGCTGGAAGTTTCTTTGCTGTTTTCTGTCTGTTTCCTGGCTGTTTGCTGGTTGGATTCTGGATGTTTCTGAGCTGTCTGCCAGCAGTTTGAATGATGTTTAGAGGTTGTTTGGTGGCTCTTTGCTGGCTGTGTGCAGGTAATCCTGTTTCAACAGCAATGTGGCAAGGCCGGTTCCTGGGCGGGAAGGGAGGGAACCACACTGCCAGGAAGGGGCAGATGGAGGGGGAAACCTGATCCTCCAGCCTTGCATGCTTGCTCATCTATTTGTCATAATTCCAGGTGGACCTTTACACACTCACACAACTGTCATGGTGAGCTACAATACTGTAAGTGTGTCACAACAACTGCAGCTTGTGGGTGGAAAGTATGTCACACAACATAGAGAAACAACAGAGTATCAGTTTACTCCAAGACCGTCTGATTATTGTTTTCCTGTGAAACAGCTTTCACTAGGCTGCGGTGTGTCGCGTATCAATGAATGAGTCCCTGTGTGCCAGTTCACTCAAGACAATCACATATTACATTTGAGCATTTATTGATAACATGGCATGACATGGAAATGGTTTGACTTTGGCAGAGTGGATGATCTAATTGAAGCGCTCCCGCAATGGGAGCAATAGACATATAATCCCCCTGGTGGATAGAACATGGAACATACACACAGCAAAGGGGGGGAAGGGGATGGTGGAGGGTGGAAGCAGCACTGATCATACAACAACCGGGGTGAGTGTGTGCGTATCCGCGCGGCCTTTTAATGCCGTCTTATCGGACGTGGCCCACGTGCTGGCTAACACAGGTGTGGTGATGAGCAGATGCCGCGTGCTGCCCGATTGCCATGCCTGAACTAGCTTCACTCATAGGGGGCAAGGTGAAGCATTCAGGTGGAACTTGTTAATGTGTACCGGCTGGTTGTTTTCATAGCAGTCACAATTAGTTTTCTGCTCCTATCCTGCACAAAGTAGGAGCACTGAAGAGTATAGAGTTGACTGAACATATAGTATAACTCTCTTAGCCACCACTGATGTCATTTACAGAACAAATTCAAAACAAATTCTCTAATACAGTCACCATCACAACTCTGAAGCTCAACCTGAAGCATTTCCTGACATGTCCTGTAAAAGGGGCGATATAAATAAAGTTTGATTTGAAGTGTTTGGGAACTGAACCTGAAGAAGAGTGACCAGTGATTGGGCCTTTGTGGCATCGCCTGTAAAAAGAACAAGACAAATATAGTTGGACTGGATTGGAATGTGAGGGAGCTGAACTCCCTACAGGTGATTCTGAAGGAGATGTTCAGGCCAGCAGGTTGAGCAAGCACACACTGATTGCGTGTGAGGGAAGAGCAACACCTTGTAGGCATCATGAAGGTGTCTCAAATGATTTATGAAGGACCCACGCTGGTGTTATTGTCAAACTGTAATTTGGGGAAAGTGGATCCGGCGTGATGAGTCTCTGCGTCTGCAGCTCTCTCCCTCTGCTCTCCCACTGCTCTCCCCGTGTTCTGCAGAGAGACCAACTAATTGTGTTTCTCGAAACTGAGCTTGCCTGCAAGCAATCAGGTGTGGAGTGCAAAGCAGACATGCCTCGGCGTGACTGGGGGAGCGACGCGTTTGGATTATGTACACATCCGTCACGCAGTCCACACACAGGCTGCACACCACACACAGGCTGCACACCACACACAGGCTGCACACCACACACAGGCTACACACCACACACAGGCTGCACACCGCACACAGGCTACACACCACACACAGGCTACACACCACACACAGGCTACACACCGCACACAGGCTGCACACCACACACAGGCTGCACACCACGCGTCACAGATGGAAGCTGACGCATGCTTCTGGAACGTTGGAATTGATCTAATGTTGCAGTCAGAGACAATAACTGCGTTGAACGAGAGTCCCCACAGAGGGTGAAATAAAACCAGAATGAAGGCGTATTACAACCTCCACTTCCTCTTTCGTCTTGACTGCTGATTTACGTCCAGCAGTGCCCTTTCTATGGTTCAGGTCTCAACTCCTCTTAAAGAACAATAAGCCCGAGGGAGTCCTATCATGGTGCGAAACACCTTGCTCCTCAGGCATCGAGCTGATCTTGCAATCTGCAGTACAAAGGCCCCACTGCAGGATGTATGTAGTCTATGCTATGCAACACAAGCTGCTCTTGGCCTGTGACACACACACACACACACACACACACATGGTTAACTAGAAGAAGAAGTCATGCACTGTGACAGACACATACACACAAACAAGTGTCCACCGATGACAATTCTCCTCACACATCATGAGGCCGAAACGGGAATGGAACCCAGGACATTCTTGCAAGGCCAGCTTTGTTAAAGGCTTTTGTTTTTGCAGTGCAGTGCTGATCTTGGGGTTGGCAATTGCCCAAGCCTCTCCTCTGATAGTTGCATTAAAACGGGCAGATTGTTGCTCGCGACTCCAAATCTCTGTACTCACCTATCCGCTTCATTGGATGCGCCTGTTGTTGAGCAGAGGTGAGAAGCGATGGAGCCTTTATGGGCTGTCTTGGGACCCCGGGGTTATGGGAACTCGATTCAGGGAGATGTGAAAATAAAGACTCCTTCCGAATGTCTCAGTTTATCACCCTGCTGTTCACTTTATGGGTTAGCCAGTTAAATCATACTTACAGGTGAAGCCATTACTGTTTTATTCACCCTGGCTCTGAGTGAGTTGGAAAATTGAACACATCACGTCTCTAGGTCTTACGTTTCTTTTTAAAAATACTTGGGTTTGAGGTTAGCAATGGCAGAGAGGGGGTTGGGGGGGTCCTCTTCAAATAAGATGTCTAAAATCCCCCGCGCCTCCACTGTAGCAAAACAAAAGGGTGTGTTGGACTTTCTGCCATCAATCCCTCTCTATCCCTTCCTCCATCTCTACTCGCCTCCCTGCTGAGCCGTTGGGAAGAGCGTTCGTATTAATGCTACATGTACTGTGATCCATTTGGACACAGGCCCATGCGTCTCCCGACACACACACGCCCCCCCCCCCACCGCCCCCCCCCCCACACACCGCCCTCCCCCCCCCCCGCCCCCCACCCCCCCACACCGCCCCCCCAGCCCCCGTGTACACCCAACTGTATGTGCTTTGTTGCTTTGTTTGACGTTTTAATTACAAGACACCATTAAGCTTTTTTCTTTTGAATATGAAATCCCCTCCAGCACAGTTCCCCCACGTCTCCTAAACCTGAAGCAGCTCCTCCGGGGCTCTCTGGTTTTAGTGGATTTGCATGTGGATTATTTTCTCAAGGGCTTCATATCTATTGTCGAAAATAGCTCCTCACATGAGGAAATAATTCAGATCTACGACGTTAACACCCAATCAATATTTAATCGAATTACATTGTTTTTCTCTGTGTTGTCCTATGGCAGGCCAGCATTTGGTGTTGGGGTTTTCAGGGATTGTACATGAAATGGGCCTGGAGGATTCATTTATCGAAATGCTGCTCTTCAGTGATGGGTGGGTAACGTAATGTAATTGGATAGACTCTATAAAAACAAATATGACTTGCAACGCTCATGCTCCTGCCGGGCAGTATACTCAATAAGAGTCAATTAAATAGTTGGCTAACAATAGAGGGATCTCTCCTCACTGCCTGGTAAAAAGTGTAATGGAGGTCTGGCCTACTTGATGACTAGCCTAAAGGGGATTCTGTCGTTGATTAGAGTCCAAATCAAAGTCTAGGGTTTCTACCCTTGTTTTTTTCCAATGCACTTTTTGTCATTACTCGCCAGACTGATCAGTTTCTAACCTGACCCTCATGGTCTCCAAAGCTCCCACAGGAATCCAGACCTACACAAGCAGCTGCATATATATAGCCCGTCAACTATCGTATATATCTGTGTAGGACTCATTCGCATTCCACCTGCTTGAGGAGCCATTTTAGATCTAGATGTTTCTCCACTGACAGCTATAGTTTCATGGTTGGCTAGCCGCTGGCACATTCTATTAGGGCGGACCTCCGGATTGATCCTGCAGTGAAAATTGCTCGGTTGTGATTGGAATTCTGATGGGTTGTCTGAGTAGTGAGTCTGGGCCCCAACCAATCAAAGCACGTGACTCCTCCATGCTGGGTGAGCTGATTCCATGCTGGGTGAGCTGATGATGGTCAAACGGCCCAGACCTCTGTTGCCCCTCAGCAGCAGAGTGCCAACGTAAGTCTCAACTTCACCACTATGAATTTCACAGAGAAGTCTGCTCTCCATAACCCACAGCATTAAGTAAGAAGGAAATGGAGAGGGGGTGTTGGAATCGGTTCTCGGTGTGGATGCCAGAGTGAAAACAGGCATGTAAGTCTGCATACAAGAACAATAATTAGATCTCATGTTTATGAAAGGACCAGTGATCCGTGCACACACACGCATACATACACGCGTCTCAGTAAATTGAGGAAGTCTTTAATCAAACTGTGCGTGTGCGCTACACCCGCTCTATGCAGGGAACAAATGATTGCGGCTTTGTGTAAAATGGAGCATGATATTACAGTAAGTGCTCCAAAGATGTTCATAGAAAGGAAGCAACCAGAGTGATTAAAAGGGTTGCTGATTTAAAATGCAACAGTTATTTGTATAGAAGCAAATGACCCAGCTATAATTATGAAATTAAAAACAAACAAGTGCGGTTTCCGATTACATGAAGCCACAAGCATCACTGAGAGGATGACAGGGTTTTCTCAAACATTTAACATCTAGAGATCAGAAAGCTGGCATGACTCTAGAGAACTGAATGAAGCACCAGTGAGGCGTCAGACTGTGTTTTAAAGAAGTCCTGCTGCTGGATTAACCTTAATCCCAGGCAATTGTCTTCTTTGGAGATTAGAATTCGTCCGAGGCACGTTTTAATGGGTTTTGTGGCATAGTGGCCCAAGAAGCGTATTCTGTTAAACCAATCTTACAATGCCTCCCAATTTGCAATCTGTGTAAGTGAATTAAAACGGTTGCCATATTAAGTTAAGTAAAGAGAGACAGCCCCGGGTGTTCAGCTTTAGTTTTTGCTGTGTTTGTCTGCATGTTTCCATGGAGATGTGAGCATTTGTGTGCAGGTGTGAAATCATACACTGGCAGCTGTGTCACGAATGAGCGAGGAGTGAATTAGGTTGCTTCTCATCTTGTCTGGCAGCTCTGACACAACGCAAGCTCTTCCTGGTCCACCCACCAAATGGCTGGATTGGTTGCTCTCTTCTCTCCCGGCTCATATGATTGGCCGTTCTCATTTTGCGGGGTAACGTGATTGTCTGTTCTCATTCTGAGGGTGCAACAAAAATGGCTGATGGGAGGGATTATGTGGTGTGTGCTGATTGGTCACGGCAGGTCTCCAGTGCGGAGGCATCCACAGCGAGGCCCGGCTTCTGGGTCCACCAGCCTCTGCCTCCTCTGCCTGTGGGCCAGCCACACCAACAGCAGGGTCAGGGTCACCAGAGAACCAGCCACCACCAGGCCCACCACCACCAGAACCAACTGCAGATCCACTGGCTCTGCAGAACATTGAAAGATAGATGGATGAATGGATAGATGGATAGATGGATAGATAGACAGATAGACAGATAGACAGATAGACAGATAGACAGATAGACAGATAGACAGACAATACTATTAGATTGGACGATCGGACCATAATAGTCAAGCTGACAGTGATAGAAACACAGAACTGTCTGACCAGTCATTTCGTAGTTGACTCTCCAACAGTCAGTGAATCCCCCGATCCCCTTATCTCAGCAGGATCACATTAGAGGCAAGCGGGGGGACTATACCCATCTCCTGAGCGAAGGTTGAGTTCTGTGCTCCTTTCATCATGGGACCGAAGGAGATATGGTTCCTCCGATTGGTCGAGATAGCTTCTGGACCCAATGAGGATGAGGAGGAATCTCTTTGCTGGATGCAGTTCTGCAGCCACACACATTTACACACACGTGCACACGTACACACACACACAACACACATGCACACACGTACAGCACACAAACACCCACAGGATGTTTCTATGCTCATGTGTATGAAAAACGATGGAGTAGATAAGCCGTAATTAGTTTCTTGGAAGAGGATGATTCTTGGCAATCTCTTGGGGTACAGACTGTGTTGTGGAGTAATACACATAATGACTATCGTTCATCCCCTCTGATAAATATGTCCAAAACATACTTCCCTCCCTGGCTCGTGCTTCTGTTTGATCGAGTTAGAAGGGAGAAGATACTTTAACACCCCACAGACTGTTAGTGGTGGAATGGATTTCCTGGGTGTAAGACCCAGTGATCCCCATGGCCCCTTAGATATGGCTGAGTTTTCATCATATAAACAAGCACTCAATGGCAGCAGAGAGACTGTATGAGCTGTCGCTTCTATCCTAAGAACCTCCACCAAGAGGGATAACGATCCCTGCAGTTCCACAGTCCCTAACCCTTTAAAGCTGATGTCAGCAGCAACGCATATTCACTCAGTCAGTCTGCCGATGGACCATTAGGCATTACAGGTTCACCCTCTCACTACCAATGCCTCAGCACATGGCAGTAAACCTCCCTTGTTGCCTCACCCTCTCACAGTCGCTGCAGTTCCTGGGGCAGACGGAGAGGTCACAGTGCAGGTAGGCCACAGAGTAGTGGACGAGCTGGAGCAGGCTGATGGAGAAGCTGGTGGAGGTGGAGACAGCAGAGGGAAGAAGACGGATACACACCGGTGCTCTGGAGAGGAGAGAGGAGGAGAGAGAGGAAGAGATGAGAGAGGAGAGGAGAGAGAGAGGAAGAGATGAGAGAGGAGAGGACAGAGAGAGGAGGGGAGAGAGGAGATGAGAGAGGAGAGAGGAGAGGAGGAGAGGAGGAGAGGAGGAGAGGAGGAGAGGAGGAGAGAGAGGAGGAGAGGAGAGAGGAGGAGCGGAGAGAGGAGATGAGAGAGGAGAGAGGAAATGAGAGAGGAGAGAGAGGAGGAGAAAAGGAGAGGAGAGGAGGAGAGAGAGAGGAGGAGAGGAGAAAGGAGGAGGAGAGGAGGACAGAGGAGAGAGAGGAGGAGAAGAGAGGAGAAAGGAGGAGAGGAGGGAGGAGAGAGGAGGAGAGAGCAGAGAGGAGAGAGGAGGAGAGAGGAGGAGAGGAGAGAGGAGAGAGGAGAGAGGAGAGAGGAGAGAGGAGGAGAGATGAGGAGAGAGGAGAGAGGAGGAGAGGAGAGAGGAGGAGAGAAGAGGAGAGGAGAGAGGAGGAGAGGAGAAGAGAGAGGAGGAGAGAGGCGGAGAGAGGAGGAGAAAGGAGGAGAGGAGAGGAGGAGAGAGGAGAGGAGAGAGCAAAGGAGAGAGGAGAGGAGAGAGGAAGAGAGGAGAGGAGAGAGGAGGAGAGAGGAAAGAAGAGAACAGAACAGAATAGAAGAGTGGTGCGACTCATAGAAGTTGACTTTGAACTAACATCTGTAGCATCTATATAAAAAGAACACTTGAACACTGTTATGATGTTGGCCACAGCATGTATAGTACATCACGCATCAAAGGTCAGAATGTTTCACTAATTCCATAACCCATAACAGCAACATCAGGCACTTCAAACTGCATCAAACCTCCACAAAACATGAAACGCTTCTAGTGTTCTATTGTTGAATTAGTCATTAGAAAATCCCATATGACCCCCCCTCCAACACACAAATACAAACTCTGCCATAGCCAAGATGTGTCAGCGTGAACTGCAAGTCTTACTACCTAAAGTTAGAAAGTTGCACATCCTGTCTGTAACCTCGCTGACTTGCAAGGTGAATTAGATGGTTTTTCAGGTTGAGATTATTTGAAGACTAGGAGGTGATGCTGGGCTAAAGGCTGTCCAACTCAGCAATCGCATACATGCTCGGGATTCATCCATCATCAGGACCTGGCCGGTGGAAGCGCCCTGTCAGCAGCTCAGCCCAGACCGACCCGGAGCAGAACAGTGGGAAGACGGACCCGAGAACAGCCTGACAAGCCTTGCGTGATTCCACCCGTTAAAGTAGGTCCAGAAATGCATGAATAAAAACTGCATCTGTCTTCACTGTCGACACTTCCTCTTACCTCGAAATAGAATTTGTTCCTCTGTTCCGATGGAGGTGGAGGTAGTAGACAGCTAAAGAGCTTATTCCCATTTGGTGGAAAGGCGAGGATTGGGGGATTTTTCTGTACGCTGGGATATGGGGGAGATGTTTTGGGGGACGTTTCATTTGCTGCCCATCTCGGTGTAGCTGACTCCTGGAGATAAGGGCCTCAACCTCAGGCAAAGCTTTCCATTTAGCAGGCAGAAAAGTTGAACTGTGCCTCTATCCCTCTTTCTCCACAAACAGGCATGTCACTATCCTGTCCAAAGCAGGATCAATTTGATAGTAGGGACACCATGGTGTTGACTGAGATTTTGCAACTGGTGACAGTTTGGTCTGGGGATTCTCAGCATTGGGGGTTTAGGGAGGGGGTGGGGGTGTAACAGATAGTTTAATCAATAACTGTTTACAGATTTTTATCATGAAGTTGTCGATCAGCCAAACTCCAGACTTAAAGAGCACCAGTTAAGCTGGTGGTTTGGAAGCACAATCTTGTTAGAAGGAAGTCAAATCTGTTGCTCAGGCCATTAGAATGTGCCTTTTGGTTGAATGGTAAATGCTTGAGTGTTTGAAACCTCACAAGTGTGATGTAATCACCTTATGTAATCATCAAGTGGATCAAAGAATATCTTGCCACTGATTGCTTAGACTATATTCTATTGTACATTATATGGTCTTAATATGCAGAACTCTAACACAGGGCATGCACTACATAATCTCCAGACATTATAACCTTGTAACTTTGTCGTTAGTTCAGTGAAGTATTCCCCCTAGGGATTTAGGGCCACAGGTGAGTGTACCTGGAGACCATGCAGCAGGTGGAGTTAGGGAGGTACAGCTGGGCAGAGGGAGATAGACAGCAGGAGGTGACCTCCATGTGGACCTGGCTGTCGTTGCTCTTCATCCTGATGACCACACGGAGGTTCCCCAGGGCTGGGACTGGGTCTCCAGGCTGGAGGATGGAGTCTACAGGCAGCAGGTCCCCAGGTGACACCTCCCTCCCCTGGGATAGGACTGGATCCCCTGCAGCCTTTACTGGGCGTTCAGGAGGGACGTCTCTTTCCAGGCCTAGGGTCATCTCTACACTGTAGTTTCCACTACCACATAGATCATCTGAGATTTCTGTCGAGCTGAAAATAGATTACAATCAATCTACCAATAAAGCGGCCAATCAATCAACATGTCAAGCGACTAATCAATGAACCAATCAATTGGCAAATCAGAGAATCGGATCAAACAAGTTACTTCTAGCAGTGGTCTTCAACCCTGGTCCACAGGGACCCCTTGCCCTGCATGTTTAAGATTGTTCCCTGCTCCATTACAGCCAAATCCAGATGAATGCTTGTTATCAGGCTTCTGCAGTGCTTGATAACAACCCATTCATTTGAATAAGTTGAGTTGGAGCAGGGAAACGTCTAAAACATGCAGGGCAAGGGGTCCTTGAGGACCAGGGTGAAGACAGCTGATTTATAGCAGTCCTTCAGTATTGCATATATTTGTTACATAATTACAGTACCATTGAATAAATGCTTAATATGTTTGTAAATATTGTGTAATATCATTACTACTTTAGGCAAACTTTGATGGTCAATGGAATAATCACCCTGTGAGAAAAACTTCAGAAATGGGCCTCCTTCTCTGGTGAAGTCTGGATGGTCCTGGCTCCAATTCAGGGTCAAGTCTTAGTTCTGTTTCTGGGTCTAGGCCAAGTTCTAATCCTGTGCCTTGGCCAAGTCCTGCTCCTGGGTCAAGTCCTGGTCCTGGCCTAGTTTCCTTTAGATTCATGTCTGACTGCCATGCAATCCACCCACCAGACACAGCATAAACCGTCGCTTCCGATTCAGACATGGTGCTAGTTGTTGTGGTTTCTCCAGATGTGCCTTTCTCTCCTGTGGTTGGAGTCTGGCCCTCAATGGTTAGAAATTGGTCAGTTCCAGTAATGGTCAAAAGATGGTCCGTTTTGTTAGAGGTTTGAAATTGGTCAGTTCCATTAGTGGTCAGAAGTGCAGATATCTCCTCAGTGGAGTGCATTTTGTGGTCAGTGATCTGAACTGCAGACGTTTTTCCAGGTATATTATTATGCTCAGTCTCACTCTGGGTCCTCAGGACAGTCTGGGTATGGTCTATCTCATGACTTCTCAGGACAGTCTGGGTATGGTCTATCTCATGACTTCTCAGGACAGTCTGGGTATGGTCTATCTCATGACTTCTCAGGACAGTCTGGGTATGGTCTATCTCATGACTTCTCAGGACAGTCTGGGTATGGTCTATCTCATGACTTCTCAGGACAGTCTGGGTATGGTCTATCTCATGACTTCTCAGGACAGTCTGGGTATGGTCTATCTCATGACTTCTCAGGACAACATGAGCTTCCCCTGAGAAGAGACTCTGTTGGTCTTCCTGATCAGGTTGTTCTGCTGTCAGTAGGGTTAGGTTCTCCCCAGCTAGCTTCTGTCTAGTCTCATTCATCTCCAGCAACAACGTTTGATCAAATTCCTTCACACCAGGACTCTCTTGTTCGTTGTGGTCAGGTTTAACAGTGGTGTGCCACAAGGTCATAACACGTTCATCAATGCCAGGAATGGTTTCGGTAGGACTGTGTAAGAGTTGGAGGTTTCGGTTATTAAACTCACCACCTAAAGTCTGCAAAACAGGCTGTTTTTCATCACTAAGATTCTGCACTATAAGACTGTCTGAAGGTTGGAGGTATTGGTTGTTAGACTCGTCTCTGGTCTGCATCATAGCTGTGGCCTGTTCATTTCCCCCAGGGGACTCTATCATAAGGCTGTCTGAAGGTTGGTGGTCGTCATGGTCAGGTTCATCCGTGGTCGCTGGTTCCACAGTGTTCTCGCTGGTAGTAGAGTGGCGAGGCAGACGAATGTTCTGCAGCTGCTCTGGACCAGCAGCACCAGGGGCCTGTACAGGAGAAGTCACACTAGAAGACAGGTTCTTCTGCTCCTCAAGGTCGTGAGAGGCCCATTGGCCTTCCAGTTCCTCAGCTCTCTGCAATGGAAGGTTCTCTCCCTCCTCAGTGCGTTCAGTTTCACTGATCTCCAGGTTCTCGCCTTCACTGGTCTCCTGGACATTCAGAACTGCTGGATCCATGAGAGAAGAACGACTAGTGAAGCTGTAATGTTTATTTTCAGTGGCTCTTTGTGCTGAAGCAAGGCTGGTATGACCAGAAGCTTGTGATGTGTGCTGAGACTGGGCAAAGTAATTAGTGGTTGGTGGCAGGAGGGATGGTAGGATTCCCAGAGTCCTCCCGGCCCTCTTATCAGGTCGTGGGCTTGTTATGTCCTCACTGTGGTGGCTGTGAGCTGAGTTGTCACCTGCTAACAATGGCACGGAAGGCGTTAGATGTGGAGGAGAAGGAGGAGGGGGTGGAGGTGTGGTGCAGAGTGCAAATTGCTCTCTCTTCACTTCTGGCCCCGCAGGAGCTTGTGAAAGGAGCGGCTCGTTATCTTGAGAAGCATGCAACGCATCTGAATGCGGTGTGTTCTGTGCGTGTGTGAATGAGAAAAGTGGGCCAGGAGGCTCCCTGCTGGAGTGAGATATCTCAGGGGCAGGGTGTCCTTGCTCGCCCTTGGTGTCTCTCTCCTCCACCCTCCTCTCCTCCATTTTCCTCCCTTCATCTCCGCTGGTCTCCTTCTCTTGTTCTCGACTGGTCTCCCTCTCCTCTCTCTCCCTGCTGCTCCTTTCCCTCTCTTTTTCTCTCCCCTCCTCTCGGCTGGCTTCTCTCTGCTCTGGTCTGGACTCTCGCTCCTCCTCTCTCTTGTCATCTTTAAAGGTCTCTCTTTCCTCTTGGCTTCTCTTCCCTTCACTGGTTAGGTTCCCCTCCATCTTTATTGTATCGCCCTCCCCCTCGTCAACGTTCTCTCTTTCCTTCTCTCTTGTGGCCTCTCTCTCCTCCCCCTCTGTATAAAGACTGTGGGGTAATGGAAGGGCAGTGTGTCCTTGGTGGGGGGGTGGCAGTGAAGGGGAGGCAGGAAGAGATGGAGGAGGAACAGCAGGGGAAGCTGGAACAGGTTCAGAGGCCCCTGAGGTCGAGGCCTTGTCTGCGTGGGGGCGTCCTGATGAGTTATTATCTGTCTCCGCCCTGGCGGGAGAAGGGAGGGGGTGCCTCTTTGACACGACGGTCGGGGTAGAGGTTGCGAGGTCCCCCGCTATCAGGTCAAACACACGTTCAGTCAGACTGACGGGCGTCCGATGAGCTTCCTCTCTGACGGGCGAGACCGTCTGAGAGACGGAGTTTCCAGTTGACATTGAGCTGCTAAACTGGTACGGATGTGAAGCATGTTGAATAATGGATAGTCTGTGAGAAGACGTATTTACTGCAAAACGAGCCTGAGCACTTGAAGGTCCAGCTGTGATAACTTGCCTCGGGGTAGAGGAGGGGGACAGATTATCAACACCGTCACGTACAGAGAAGCCTGATTTAACCGCATGGAGACTCTCTCGGGGAAACTGCAGGTTTGGTTTCTCATGAAAAGCTACATTAAATGTACTGATTGGGGTTTGAGCGCCTGTGACCATGCTTGGAATGGCGGTCAGGGTGCGTGCAGATGACTTTCTTGGCTGGATATTTGCCGTTGGAACCGTGGAAACATGCGGGGAAGATTCCGGGTTATGGAGAGAGTGATCTGGTTCAGTCTTATGAGGTGGTGGGAGTATTGAGGAAAAGACCATCCTCAAGAGTTTCTGGCTAAGAGTTGTATGGAGAGCCAGTTCATCTGTTTGATGGTGGACGGCTTGGCTGGAAAGTGACCTATTTTCCTCTTCCATTGATTGGGAGACACCCTCACTCTTACGGACGCGTTTGTGCTCGGTTGCTCCCAATTGCTTCATTAAAAAGGGAGAGGGAGATATGTGTGTCGCCGAGTGTTCCTCATCTGTGTCTGCTGCTTGGGAGTGGTGTGGCTGTCTAATGTCTAGAAGAAGAACACCTTGGGGTGTTCTTGTTTCTCTTCATCCCTCCTGGCCTCCTCATCTCTCCTGGATTCCTCTTGATCCTGTCTCCTGCTGCTTTCCCTTCCTCTCTCTCCTCTCATCTCTCCATTCTTTTTGGTTGGCTCTATCTCTTCCACCCTGCTGGTTTCTGTCTCTTCATTTATCTGGATATCTTGTTTTTTCCTCCTCTTGACTGAATTCGTCCTCCTTTAGGAAGTCTTTCATACGCCTTTCTTCCTCTCTCTCAGTCTCTTTTTTCTCCTGTCCGCTTCATCTTATCTTTCTTGGTGGCCTCTGTCTCTTCCCCTCCTATGATCTTTCCATCCTCCTCTCCCCTGGTCTCTCTCTCCTCTTCTTGTCCGCTCCCTGTGTCCTCTCCACGAGTTTCTCCCTTCTCTCTCCTGCTCTCCCTCTCCCCATCTCCACTAGTCTCTCTCTCATCCACTCTCATGCTCTCTCTCTCCTCCTCTCTCCTGCTCTCACTCTCCCCATCTCCGCTAGTCTCTCTCTCATCCACTCTCATGCTCTCTCTCTCCTCCTCTCTCCTGCTCTCTCTCTCCTCCTCTCTCCTGCTCTCACTCTCCCCATCTCCGCTAGTCTCTCTCTCCTCCTCGCTCCTGCTCTCTCTCTCCTCCTTCCCAGGCACGGAGGTCTGTGAGCAGGTAGTGTCCAGTCCGTCGTTATCTCTCCGATTCAGAGTATGCTTCATATGCGACTCTCTGGAGTGGTTCACGTCCTGATTCACCACAGTCCAAGTTGTGGCTTTCAAACGACTCAGAAGAGGGCCTTCATTTGGCATGGCCGTGCGTCGTGATTTCATGCTCCCGTGGCTTTCTGAAAGCCGTCTGTGCGTCGGCCTTTCAACAGGCAACTTCTGCGGCCTCATTGTCATCGCGGAGGAAGCACCGTCGAGCAGCGGCTCCCGTCTGACTACTGACGCCAGCGTCATCAAATAGCCAGACGCTCCCGTCGTCGATGACGACTGAGAGCGTTCCTCTGCGGTGGTGTGTGCGGGCGAGGGGGACGCACCAGGAGGAGGCTCTGTCTGTTTCAACACTTTGTTTACACTGTCAGGACTCTGGGGAGGCTCAGCTAGTACATCTGCGCTGACAGTTTTCTGTGGGCGCTTTCTCTCTGATGCAGATCTTGTCGTGGTTTCAGAGGCCAGCTGGAAGCTGGAGGGCCTCCGAGGAGACGTCGATAAGGGTGAGGAGCCCGGTTCAGCTGGCAGGCCATCAGAGGCACTCGATACAGACATCAAAGATGTCGGAGGTGGACTTGCTGGGGATAGGGCGGCGGGCGTGGTCGGAGGTGCAGAGCGGGAGGGCGCGGACACAGTTGCAGTTTGGATCGATGGCGTTCTCACAGTCTGAGGTGATTTGTCGATCTGGTTGGAGAGGATGGATGTGTTGACTATGTCACGGGTGTGGTTTAAGACGGTCAGGAATGAAACGGGTGCATCTGTAATGGTCATTGATCCAGCAGAGATGTCATTAGGTTCAATACTGCCAGTCACTATTGTACGGTTCAGATGTCGTCTAGCTCCGGGACCCGATTCCGCCTCATCTTTAGAATCTCCCCTCGCGTGCATCAATGAGTTGTCAGATGTTCTTTGTGCGTTGGCTCGCAACAGTGAGTGGTGTGTGAAAGAGTCATGGCGCAACCCAAGCGACACAGCCGGGCGTTCGACAGTGGAGTGGCTGGGAGTGAGAGAGCGCTCCGTCTCATTCCCAGATGTCAGCTGTGACTGGCCTCCGGGACCGACTGTCGTCTGCGACGTCCGCCCCTCTCTGTCTGTCAGAGGGACGGATACAGCGGGAAACGGCTTTTGGAGACGATAAGGCGAGCTGTTCGCTGGTAAAAGCGTTTCAGTGGAAGACGGCGTAGGATCCGCCTGCCTATGAACTGCCTGGTGGGTCACCTGCGCTGTGACTGGCGTGTTTATGGAGGTGTGGGTTTGTGCTCCTCTTCCTCCTCTCCCAGAGCGAGGCCTGCCGGTGAGGCTCCTTTCAACCGCAGAGGAGGAGGGAACGGAGGAAGACGTCACCTGATAATAGCTCAGTCCGCCGGTGACATTTACAGAGATATCTGACACAGTCATTGTGACATTTTCAGTGTCTTTTAACTTGGTTTTCTCTTTCACGTCATTTCTCGCTGTCTCTGCTGGGAATGATTGAGGCGGGGGAGGTGTGTAATGAGGGGTGGTGACAGGCAGCACCCCCACCCCTCCCCCAGGGCGGAAGACAAAACCTGGGGCTAATGACGAGGGCAGTTCCGGATCCTTCTCAGGATATCCTGGTGTTTTGTCTCGCTGGCAGGTGAGGCACACGTTAGTCACGCTCTTTCCCGCCATGAAGACGTCCTTTCTGTCAGCGCCTAAGATGGATTCCGTTCCACTCGGCAGGTGCTTGTTTCTTTCCAGTTCCGTAATCCCTTTTTCATGTGCGTTTTGCTCTTGTTTGTCCTCCTTGTCACGCAAGCCCACGAGGTTATCGATGGTGACGGGGCGAGGGGGGGCAGATGGTGCCGAGGCCTCCTGCCCTGGTCTCGTCGCCAGAGTGATAAACTCTGAGATGCTTTGATTGCGATTATCAGTCGAAGCGTTAAGCTGCCCTCCAGAGCCCTCCCCTGCGGCCGATGACGAGGATGGCTGAGCCCCACGCCCCGAGACGCCGTTCATCACTGGTACGACGCCGGCCGGGAGGGTGGAGGATAGAGAGACGGGGAAGGGGGGAGGGATATGGGAGAGGTGGGAGACGGAGGAGGCGGAGGAGGGAGCGATGGGAGAGGAGGGGGGAATGGGGGAGGAGGGGGGGATAGGAGAGGGGTGGAGGATGGGAGAGGAGGGGGGGATGGGGGAGGAGGGGGGGATGGTAGAGGAGGGGGGAATGGGGGAGGAGGGGGGGATGGGAGAGGAGGGGGGGATATGGGAGGAGGGGGGGATGGTAGAGGAGGGGGGGATAGGGGAGGAGGGGGGGATAGGAGAGGGGTGGGGGATGGGAGAGGAGGGGGGGATAGGAGAGGGGTGGGGGATGGGAGAGGAGGGGGGGGATGGGGGAGGAGGGGGGGGTGGTAGAGGATTGGGAGATGGGGGAGGAGGGGGGGAGGGGGGAGGAGGGGGAGGAGGGGGGGATGCTAGAGGAGGGGGGGATGGGAGAGGAGGGGGGGATGGGGGAGGAGGGGGAGATGGGGATGAGGAAGACAGATGAGGAAAGGGAGACAGGGGAGGAGGTGGAGTCTGGAGGGACAGGGGAGGAGGCAGAGATGGGGGAGGAGGGGGAGACAGGAGAAACAGGTGAGGAGGGGAAGATAGGAGAGGACCGTAAGAAGGGGGAAAAGGGGGAAGAGGGGGAGGAGGAAGCAGGGGCCTTGTCATGAGATACCAATGGCAGATCTGGTTCAGTGGAGGACGTCATTACCCACGCTGAGACATCGTCCTCAGCCCACCCAGACCAGCCCAGCCCCGTCCTGGAAGCGACGGCTCCAGTGCTAACATACTTAATGGAGGCGTCGCTGCTGGTGGGGGCTGCCCCCCCTGCTGTGTTTTGGGGCGGCGGGGCGGGGCTGTCCCTGGGTGCTTGTTTACAGCCCTGGTGTCAGCAGGTGGCTGCTGCCTGAGACTCGACAGGTTGCCACGGAGACCCGTGCTGCTCTCCGTTTTGTCCGGGCGGTTGGTTGTGAACACAGAACTCTCCCCTACAGCCGTCAACGATGACGGATCACCTTGGTGACCTTCATTTACAGTCCGCCCTACAGAGACGCAAATGACAGAACAAATGTCACCATTATGTTGACAATCCCTGGAAATCCACAACCTGGCTACGGTACTTTCAATATTAAATGAAAGCGTGGACATTAGTGGTTCTCGATATTAATGTTTGGATTCTGTTCATTTTGCAATTATGTAAATGCTGACTCACTAGTGTTGCTGTGTAATAAGTTCTACAGTACCATACCATGTTTAATAATGAAACCCTTTAGGGAGGGTAATATATTATTTAAATCATGCAAAATTCAGCAAATAGTTAGTAATGCGCAACATCAGGCTATGAAGAGATATTATCATAATGAGTTTGGCATCCAGGACACTTCCATATTGTGTTCTCCTCCAGGTAACCTCAGAGAACATGCTCAAAGCCAGCATTGTTCGCCCAGAATACAAATTGGCTCTTGTGTTTAACATAATAAAGAGACCTTTTAGCTTAGATTAATTACAGTTGCTCCTGCAGGACTACCGTACTGTACAACCAGCTTTAAAATTGTAGATGGGGGGGAGGGGGGGAGTGATCCCAGGGACCCCCATAAGAGTAGGGGAGCCCCCCATAAGAGTAGGGGGAGCCCCCCTTAAGAGTAGGGGGAGCCCCCCATAAGAAAGAAATATGAGCTTGGGGGTACCCTTCTGTGTCGGCTCCCCACCCACCACCTTGTAGAGCCCGAACACAAATCAAAAACACTTTGACACTGACAGTGCACATCATGTTTGACTCCAACCTCAAACCACTCAAGACATACCTGTATGGATGAAGAGAAAGAAGATGAGATATGAAAAGCAGTTCATTTCTGTCCCGTTGAAACAGCATGCAAATCTCCCATCCGTGTTCGCTCAGACTGGTGTTGGCTGTAAATCAGACTGGGTCGAAGAAGATATTAGTATTTGCATCCACGCACACACATACACACAAGCACACACACACACACACACACACAGACCCTCAAACACACAAACGAGTCGCAGACAGTGTGATCCCTCACTGAGTGTGGCTGCCAGAGCTCTTATTCATGCAGGGATTAGATTTCCCTGACAGGTAAACACACCCTTCTATATCCGTCAGCGCGGGGCCGGCCCGCTGTGGCATCGCCACATCCACCGCAGAGCAGGAGCACACACACAGAGCAGCACACACAGAGCAGCACACACACAGAGCAGCACACACAGAGCAGCACACACACAGAGCAGCACACACACAGAGCAGCACACACAGAGCAGCACACACACAGAGCAGCACACACACAGAGCAGCACACACACAGAGCAGCACACACACAGAGCAGCACACACACAGAGCAGCACACACACAGAGCAGCACACACAGAGCAGCACACACAGAGCAGCACACACAGAGCAGCACACACACAGAGCAGCACACACAGAGCAGCACACACACAGAGCAGCACACACACAGAGCAGCACACACAGAGAGCAGCACACACACAGAGCAGCACACACACAGAGCAGCACACACAGAGCAGCACAAGCACACACAGAGCAGCACACACAGAGCAGCACACACACAGAGCAGCACACACACAGATCAGCACACACACAGAGCAGCACACACACAGAGCAGCACACACACAGAGCAGCACACACACAGAGCAGCACACACAGAGCAGCACACACAGAGCAGCACACACAGAGCAGCACACACACAGAGCAGCACACACAGAGCAGCACACACACAGAGCAGCACACACACAGAGCAGCACACACAGAGAGCAGCACACACACAGAGCAGCACACACACAGAGCAGCACACACAGAGCAGCACACACAGAGCAGCACACACACAGAGCAGCACACACAGAGCAGCACACACACAGAGCAGCACACACATAGAGCAGCACACACACAGAGCAGCACACACAGAGCAGCACACACACAGAGCAGCACACACAGAGCAGCACACACACAGAGCAGCACACACACAGAGCAGCACACACACAGAGCAGCACACACACAGAGCAGCACACACAGAGCAGCACACACACAGAGCAGCACACACAGAGAGCAGCACACACAGAGCAGCACACACACAGATCAGCACACACATAGAGCAGCACACACAGAGCAGCACACACACAGAGCAGCACACACACAGAGCAGCACACACAGAGCAGCACACACACAGAGCAGCACACACAGAGAGCAGCACACACAGAGCAGCACACACACAGATCAGCACACACATAGAGCAGCACACACAGAGCAGCACACACACAGAGCAGCACACACACAGAGCAGCACACACAGAGCAGCACACACACAGAGCAGCACACACAGAGCAGCACACACAGATCAGCACACACAGAGCAGCACACACACAGAGCAGCACACACATAGAGCAGCACACACACAGAGCAGCACACACACAGAGCAGCACACACAGAGCAGCACACACAGAGCAGCACACACAGAGCAGCACACACAGGGTCCGGATCTGCCCCACAGAGATCACCACACACACACGCAAAATCACGTTCATGTCTGGATGGAGGGCAAGCATCTCCAAAATAGATTTTCTTCCGCATCATTTTTGTTTGCATAATTTACTCTGGGCATTACAGTGAACTTTGCTTATGGTTTGACCTATTTTGCAAATGCAGGCCCAGAGACAGGCTAGAGTCAGCCTGGGGTTAAATACACAACATATTAGTAGTCAGGGTGTGTTTGATGTGACTCGAGAGCTAGCCCACTCTGAGCTGCTTCACCGGAACGATTGCACAGGATGTTCTAAATCAAACATCCCATCACGTCACCTGGTTGACAGTATTTGCCCATCGTACCGGTTGGCCCTGGTCTCCGTCACAGCTGTCCTCTGCCCCGCGTCGCCTCGCCGCAAGAGCCGTCGTTAACGGAAACACGTCCACTCTCACTGAGCTCATGGGCGAGCACGTCTGACATGATCAGCCATGATGCCAAGCTGTTATCCGCTTGGATGTGGGGATCCACTCTGAGCCAAAGCCCCTCCGTGCTGACGGGGGGGGGGGGGGCTTCCTCTCCCCATGAACACTGACGGGGGGGGGGGGGGGGGGGGCCCTTCCTCTCCCCATGAACACTGACGGGGGGGGGGGGGGGGGGGGCCCTTCCTCTCCCCATGAACACCTCCAACCTCTGGGACATGTCTCCAGTTGAATCCCTTCTCCAGTCATTCATACACTCGCTGTGTCACACACACATAGACTAACACATACTCTTTCCAACAGACACATAATGTCACACACTCATGCAGTCACTTAGTCTCTCTCACACACACTTACTGTCTCACACACAATCTCACACGTAGAAACACCCTCACACACACTTTCAGACACACGCTCATGAACACACTCTTCTCTCACACACAAACGAATACACACATTAACACTCACTCATAGTCAGACACACATACGCAAACACTCTCTCTCTCACACACACACATCTAGCTAGTCTGGTACTATTGTGGCAGAGCTGTGAGCTCCTACTGTGAGGGTGTCGGGATAAGTGGATGTTTGTCTGAGTGAGGCAAAACCATAGCAACAGTATGTTTCATGGTATTTTGGAGGGAAATCCAGGTTGTTGTTTTTTGCTCTAAAATACAAATAACATCTTTGAGTCTAAAAAGAAGCAATCGAGGGGGGAACAATACTTTTTGGAAGGAAAATGAAGTGATTTTATTGGAACTATTATGAGTTGAACAGTATCAAGTGTACTCTATTGATGCAGCCTGCAGACTTCTCAACATCTCTGTGCTGGTGTTAAATATTACAAACAGTCTAATTAACAAAGATGACAGTACAGCTAACATATGGCTAACGCCCACCTGTGTTCCCTTCTGGTATTTGTAGTTATTACCAACAACAAGCACTACATCTGCTCGCAGGAAGCAACCAAGAACCTCTCAGACAACGTGGATGACCTTGTTTTATGAATCACGACCGAGAGGCCAGAATCTCATTTGAATAATAATTAAATTAGCCTCCAACGCATCTTTAACCTTCTCTGAACCTGCGCTAGAAGTTCCACTTCACCTATGAAATATGGCACCACCTTTTTGGTGGTGGTGGTCGAGGATTAACGAGAATGTTCCATGACGGATATTGCAAGGCAGACGGATATTGCAAGGCAGTTTTTTTCATATTTTTTTGTGTTAAACACATTGTCCTTGAGCTAGGCGTCAGAAAAAGAGAAGAACACAGGGGAAGTATGTGAGCGTGACACCGTGTCGCGATGAATAGAGCCCCACTCATACAGGAACACAAGGGCCCTGAGGCAAGAATACAAGAGTGATGAGTTGAATGAGAGGTGTCGTTCATCTCGGGGAGCACGCCTGCTGCTGTCGCCGAGGACAGGCAGGGAGTCGTTCTCTTTGTCTTTCGTCTCGCAGTGACGAGTTGAGGAGACCAAAGACGGGCCGCCAAGACGCTCTCCCAGGCAGAGCGAGCCGACCACAGAGAAAGGGATGAGTCGTGATTGTGCTCATGTGATCAGCTTCATACAGGAGTGGAGGATCTGTAGTCCGTGGAGCTCTCTGAGCTTGGCCATGTGCCTGGGAGGGAAACACACAGTCACACACACACACATACAGTATTACACACATATATACATGTTTATATATACACCTACTCACATGCACAGACAGACACACACACACAGTCACACACACAGTCACACACGCACACAAAGATACACAGACACACGAGCACACACAGGCACAAAAACACACATCCACAAACATCCACATACAAAAGCAGACACACACACACACAGGCACAGCATGTACAGACACACACACACACACACACACAGACAGGCCCAGACAGATGTAATGTCAGCAAACAGTGTTGTGCTCCCGGCCTGTGGGTTGTCCTGTGTTAAGGTGAAGGGCTGGAGCTGCCGGCTCCTCTGGGACAGCCACTCTCTATGCAGCCACACAGCCCCAGAGGACCTCGCCACACACGGCTCACTGGAACACACTGGAAACTCAGTGTGCTCGGCAGGGGGAGGAGGGCGCTGGGAGGAGGAGGAGGAGGAGGAGGAGGAGGGGGGGGGGGGGTTGTTGTTGCCGGGAGAAAGTACTGGAGTTGTTGGACCTATCAAGTGTTTGTCTGTGTGTGTGTGTGTGTGTGTGTACGTGTGTGTTCGTGTGTGTGTATACAGGCACTGCGCATGTACAGTACATTACTTACATCAGCACGAACATGTGTGTGCGACGGTGTGTGTGCAGAAGTCTGTTTACCGACACATCAGGCCAGGTGGAAAGCAGGCCTGCTAGTACCCTTAGAAGAGCAGAGCATTACCCAGACGAGGGTTGGACAACACACACCTATGTGCCTCCAGCAGCCCATCTGTACTGATGCCTTCTGCAGTTTACATGCTGAACTAGCCCCCTGGACACACACCCACGCACAGCACACATACACAAACAAAGATGCACACACACACACACACACAGTCGTACACACTCAAACACACACGTAAACACACACAGCCGTACACACACGTCTAGAGAACACGGCACCGAAAATATGCTGTAGGAGATTTATTCATAGGAAATGAATCTATTCCAGGGTGCTCTGAATATCATTTGCCCAGGAGTTGTCTATCCTGTTTATGTCCTGTTTATGTCCTGCCTGTGACAACTGAGAGGGACAGGAGGGCATCCTGACTCCCCACGTCTGTCTGTCTGGTCCTGAGGAACGAGCCAGACAGGAGGAGAGGAGGACAGGAAGAGCTTAGGGGACGTGGGGAGAATAGTGGGAAATAAGGAAGGAGGGAGTGGGTGAGGAAGGAGACAGAGGAGGGAGAGGAGGATGGGAGGAGAGTGGAGGAAGGGGAGAGAAGAAGAGAGGAGGATGGGAGGAGAGTGGAGGAAGGGGAGAGAAGAAGAGAGGAGGATGGGAGGAGAGTGGAGGAAGGGGAGAGAAGAAGAGAGGAGGATGGGAGGAAGTGGAGGAAGGGGAGAGAAGAAGGCGATGCCATGTAGGTGTCTAAGCTGAGACGTGACAGGCGGTGCTTCAGGCTGTTTACTGTCTGGTGTGTCTGTCTGTCCCTTTGTCCTTTCCTCCTCACGGTCCTGCATTATGCATGGGCCAGGTCGTCTGCCAAACGTGTGTGATTATATAGTGTGGAAACTGTATATATTTGTGTGCACTGTGTGTTCAGATATGAACTATATATGTGTGTGCACAGTGTGTGTGTGTGGGTAAACATGGATGTTTGTGCACTGTTTTCTATCCGTGTGTATGTGTGTGTACTGTTGAAATATATGCGTGTGTACTGTTTAAATCTGTGCGCGTGTGTTTGTGCACTGTTTCGATGCGTGTGTGTGTGTGAGAGCGTATCCCGTACCTGGGCTCAGCCCGACACAGTGTCCCCAGGGCGATGGCAGCGTTGCGCTGGGCGGAGGTCCCGCTCACGTCCCCCCCGGCCAGGCGCAGCAGCAGCAGCACCACGTCGGTCCCCAGCAGGCTGGAGGCCGCCCCCTCCTCCCCCACACAGTGGCCCAGGACCAGGGCTGCGTTCCCCAGCACCACCTCCTCTGGCCTGGAGGACAGCAGCCCGCGCAGGACAGACAGCCCTGGGGACCCACACGCAGACACACAGGGTGACACATGGGGGACACGCGCAGGAGAACGTGCAGGGGGACGTAGACACAGCTGCACGCAGGGATACGTACTGTACACACACACAGTGTGACACACACACAGTGTGATACACACACAGGAAGACAGACACACACACTTTTGTGTGGAGCAAAGAGGAGAGTCTCTCACGTTTATCAGCGGCCAGCAGCTCCTGGCGAGCCGGCGTGCTGGCAGCAGTGCACACAGCCAGGGTCTTAATGGCAAACCTGGTGGAGGTCTGCCCTGAGCTCTGGAGGGGCACGGTTCACACACACACACACACACAAACACATGCAAAACACACACACACAAATACACCCACGCACGGATACATACAAAACACACATACAGAAAACAAAGTTAACCGTACAATTAAAAGTATATCCGTTAGCCTGTCCCAAGCTCTGGGCGGCTCTAGCCTGGCCCTGAGAACCGGGCCAGGCCAGGCCAGGTGTGCAGGTCAGGGGGTACCTTGAGCAGCCTCCTCATAGTGCTGACCACGCCCGCCTGCACGGCCAGCTGTACTGCCGCAGGACTGTGGGGCAGGACCACACTCAGCACCCCCGTGGCTCTCTGGAGGAGGGAGGACAGGCCGTGAAGGAGGGAGAGGGGGGGAGAACTTATGAGATGTGACAGGAAAGATGAGAGAGAAACAGAGAGAATGGTCCAGGAGGAGAAACAGAGAAAAGGTTTGTTGCTCTGGCAACAGTTTAAAAAATGAGAGATGGAGAGAAAGAGGGGGAGACATTGATCTAAACCGGAAAATGGAGTGAAAGGGAGAGAAGGGAAGAAAGAGACAGAGAGAGAGAGGGGGAATATGTGAAAAGTGAGTAGCATTGCATAGTGGGGGAAGAGAGAAGGTGTCATGTAGGCGTGCGCCTCCGTGAGTGCTGCTGGGTGTTGTAGTTCTGGTCTCTAGGGCGTTGTAGTTCCTGTTCAGTGAATGGGGTCTCAGTGGAGTGATGTAGTTCTACTCTAAGGACATTACATGATATTGTTTAAGTGTGGGTTTTAGAGTTCAACTTCAGGGTCTTGCACCACTCTGCAGAGTGTGTGGTTGGGAGTTGTGCTGGGTATTGTAGTTCTACTCTCGGGTGTTGTAGTTCCTCTCTAGTGAGAGGTGGGTACTCACGGTGATGATGCCACCATCAGTATCTCTCAGCAGGTCCACACACCCTCTGCTGAGAGGAACAGCATGTTCCTGCCAGATGGAGGAGAGGGAGATGGAGGGAAGTAACTAATCCAATTTACACTGTACATCTCCCTTCCTCCTGGGGGAGGCAACACCTCAGGCTGAGACAGAGGCTGCCTGTCCCTCACTGGACTCCTCTGGTCCTCTCTCTCTCTTTCACTCTCTCACTGTGTCTCTCTCTCTTTCACTCTCTCACTGTGTCTCTCTCTTTCACTCTTTCACTATGTCTCTCTCTCTGTTTCTCTGTTCCTCTCTCTTTCACTCTCTACCTCTCTCTCTCTTTCACTCTCTACCTCTCTCTCTTTCACACTCTCACTCTCTCCCTATGTCTCTCTCTTTCACTCTCTACCTGTCTCTCTCTTTCACTTTCTCCCTATGTCTCTCACTCTGTTTCTCTGTTCCTCTCTCTTTCACTCTGTCCCTGTCTCTCTCTCTTTCACTCTCTCCCTGTCTCTCTCTCTTTCACTCTCTCCCTATGTCTCTCTCTCTTTCACTCTCTCCCTGTCTCTCTCTCTTTCACTCTCTCCCTATGTCTCTCTCTCTTTCACTCTCTCCCTGTCTCTCTCTTTCACTCTCTCCATATGTCTCTCTCTCTGTTTTTCTGTTCCTCTCTCTGTCTATATTTCTCAATCCATTTCCTGTCAGTCTCTGTTCCTCTGCTTTCTGTCTTTCTCGTTCTGTCACACCTACGTGTGCGTGTGCGTGTGTGACCTGTGTCTGTGTACTTGTGTGTGTGACCCTGTGTGTGTGTGTGTACCTGCATGGCGGTAGAGGGTCTGGAGGACAGCTTGATTACCAGGCCCAGTAGTGGATAGAGGACCTCTCTGTATTCACAGCATCTACATCGCTCCTGCAGGGTAAAGCACAACAGCCTTCACCACCTACTGATGCACCAGCCCTGCCACACACACACACGCACAAATACACACAATATACACACATATCCATACACAAACACGTGTCTATGTGCACAGACGCGCACGCACACACGTGCAGACGCGCACACACAGGCGCGCACACGCACACACTCGCACACACACTCCACATGTCCTTGATAAAAATCATAACACCAGGCACAGGTACATTATTATCTGTCATGTCTCACAGCTTTCATTGGGTGACATTTTCAAATGGTAGTGTTGCTATCAGCAGGAGATGCTATCGGCCTGAGGTGTGCCCGGGCCATCACAATTCAATAAGACAGGCCGACCACAGCACAACCTTCTCCTTGACTGAGAGGCTGCTGGTGAGTAATCAGCCTCACCATGGCGACGAGGAGCGACTCCCAGCACCCTCCCCAGTCGGCCAGTCCCTTACGAATGACGTCATCGCTGGCCATACAGTCGATCGTCGACAGGAGAGACGGGAGGACGCCGCGATTGGATGGCGTGATGTTTCTCTGGAAGTGCGCCGTCGACAAGGGCGGTCATCAACACTGGGTCAGTCAGGGACCGTCACGAGCAGGAGATATATTTCTATGTGTTCCTGGTGTCAGCGTGCTTCTTACCAGGATGCTGGTGAAATGGGGTCCAACTGAAGTGTTGAATGTGACTCTTAGCTGCAAGCGAAACCTGTCACCGTGGGATACAAGCAGGCGTGGACTGAATGGCACAAAATCAACGTGACGTAGATAGATTTCATCAAAATCAAAAATCATGTTGCTGTCTAGTTCAGGCCCTGTTACATGTCTATGTTGTATTTAGTGAGGGAAGACTATGAGTGAGTGAATGACTAAGTGTAAATGTAAGAGACTTGCACGGCCCACATGTACCACTGTAATCCTCCACTCAGGGCACACAAACACAGACATCTCTCTGTCTCTTCATCTTTCCACCCCTCCACCTCTTCAACTCTCCATTTCTCTGCTTGCTCCATCCCTCCATCCTTCAACCCCTCCATCCTCACTTGCTCCACCCCTACCCCCTTCATCCTTCCATCCCTCCATCCTATCCCCCGCTTCTTAATCCATGCTAGTTGCATGCCTCCATCCTTCTTTTCTCCATGCCTCCCCTGGGCATTGCAGAGTCTTCTCTATTTTCCTAAGTGACGGCAGCGGTAGAGAAACTGAGTGGCCTTTTGCCTTCAAGTGAGATTAACACAGGGATGGGTTATGGTGATGGATCTATGTGTCACAGGGTTGTTCACTCTGAATTCTCAAGGAGTTCTCTCTCTCTCTCGTTCTCTCTCTGACTATCTCTCCCTCCGGCTCTCTCTCCTTCGAGGACTCTTTCCTTCTCTCTTTATCTCTCTTTCTTCTCTTCCTTCTGTATCTCTCCCTTTATCACCCCTATTCTGTTCCTTATATAAGACTTCTACCCTTCTCTCAATCTATTTTTCTCACTGTCTCTGTGTTTAGCCAATTGAATTTAAAGTGATCTTTAATATGGAGCGTGGTGATATATACCGACATAAACCTAGTGCCTGGTGAGACATGCCCAGAATTTTGAAGACAGAAAAAAAGTCTCTGGAGTTAGAAAATTATATACATTTTCCCGTGCAGCCATAACATCCATCATGTCTCCCCTCCCGCAAACCCAGAAGGGCAGTTTATGCAACATACTTGTTTTCTGATGCAAAGTTCCGGAGGACAGTCAGCGCTGCTCCCGAGTCCTGCAGCGTCTGTTTGGATACACACGCCACGAGGCCTGCCGCCAACCTGCAGACACAGCCAGCAGACACAGGTAACAGACACAGGTAACAGGCACAGGTAACAGGCACAGGTAACAGACACAGGTAACAGACACAGGTAACAGGCACAGGTAACAGACACAGGTAACAGGCACAGGTAACAGACACAGGTAACAGACACAGGTAACAGGCACAGGTAACAGACACAGCCAGCAGACACAGGTAACAGACACAGCCAGCAGACACAGGTAACAGACACAGGTAACAGACACAGCCAGCAGACACAGGTAACAGACACAGGTAACAGACACAGGTAACAGACACAGGTAACAGACACATGTAACAGAAACAGGCAACATACACAGGTAACAGACACAGCCAGCAGACACAGGTAAGACACAGGTAACAGACACAGGTAACAGACACAGGTAGCAGACACAGGTAGCAGACACAGGTAACAGACACAGGTAACAGACACAGGTAGCAGACACAGGTAGCAGACACAGGTAACAGACACAGGTAACAGACACAGGTAGCAGACACAGGGCGTCACACAGGCCGCTGGGGAATCCAGGATTTAGATGCAGAATGAGATTAGGCAGGTGATCATGTGTGGGGGAGGGGGGTTTAGGGGGTAAGGGGGCTACTGTCTAGGTACTGTTGCTAAGTCTGAGCTGAGTTTTTGCTCGTCATGAATATATACACGATTAAATTTACACGGCTCTGCACACAGGTAGGAAAGCTGTGGGGAAATGTGTATTTAGAATCTATCGGTAATAGCTCATATTAAATGGATACATATAATCCCCCGCCCCCCACATCCCCTCCAACTATGTTTTCATTTCTCCATTCCCCGAAAGCCAGAGTAAACCAGCTGTCATCCTAGCAGTTATGGTTCCCTATAATCAAAACAAACGCAGGATCACCCATGAACGCTCCTTACATGTGCAAATTCAGGCTGTCAATGGCCAGATTTCTCCCATTCCGCGTCCGGGAGAGCGAGCAGAGCAATTCCAGGCATCCTCCCACCACCGCCTCGTTGTGTGATGCTAATGAGAGCACAATGGAGAGGCTGGAGGAGCGGCATCCCAGCAGCAGCTTGTGGTTCTCATCTGAAACAGCATAAGGCCACTCTCAGCTACACTGACAGGTGTGGGTTTAGGACGATAGAGGAACAGTAATTGCATATGTGTGTGTGTGTACAAACACACACACATATGCAAGTGCCCACACACGCACCCACACACACACATAGCCTCTAGTGTGAGTGAACAGTAATTTGCAGCAGTCTCGTTTCAGAGGGAGGGAAGCATAAACAAATCATCTAATGTGACCTGCGGATAGATGCAATCATAGACAGGATTATAATTGCACGGTATGGCTGATTTTCATTGTCACATACATTCTTCCAATTGGACATAAGCACAAGAACACTCAGTGTGGCTGTGTCATTCATTTGTCACAGTTTGCACAAGAAGAGTGCCAATTATTTTTTCATGGTTCCAATTCTCATGGATGTTGACGTGGTGCAGCCCACCCCAGCCCACACGCCTGTGTGACTCTGGACCAAGTGGGTTCATCAGAATATTGTAGGTGGTACATCCATGACAGAGCATATCGACCAGATAATGGAATAATTGAATCTGCTTGCCATTTCATACACTGGCTTTATCACAAGTCGTCTCTGTGAATGCCAGATAGGGCGGGATGAACGTGGGGATAACCATGGAAGCAGGGAGGGGCAGGGAGGGATGGGGGAGGGGCGGGGGAGGGATGGCAGAGCTACAGGACTCACCGTTGCCATCACAGACCACCCTCCACAGCTGGAGCAGCGCTGCACACAGCTCCTGAGATCCAGGGTCTGTCCAGCGCTGAGACATACACCTGAGAGAGAGAGAGAGAGAGAGAGAGAGAGAGAGAGAGAGAGGGGGGGGGGGGAAGGAGAGAGAGAGAGAGAGAGAGAGAGAGAGGGAGAGCGAGAGAGAGGGAGAGAGAGAGAGAGAGAGAGAGAGAGAGAGAGAGAGAGAGAGAGAGAGAGAGAGAGAGAGAGAGAGAGAGAGAGGGAGAGCGAGAGAGAGGAGAGCGAGAGAGAGCGAGAGAGAGAGAGAGAGGGAGAGCGAGAGAGAGAGAAAGAAAGAGGGAGAGCGAGAGAGGCAGAGAGAGATACACGGAGAGAGAGACAGACAGACAGGGAGACAGACAGGGAGAAAAAGACACAGGGTTAGAGAGACACAAAGATAGGAAGAGACAGAAAGAAAGACAAGGGGAAGAAAAAAGACAGAGGGGAACAAAGATGGGGCGAGACAGACAGAGAGACAAGGACACAGGGAGACAAAGACAGGGAGAGAGGGAGAGAGAGGGAGGGAGAACAAGATAGAGACAGCGACAAGGAGAACGAAAGAACAATAAGATATAGAAGTTATTTAAGGTGAGATGTTCTCAATAGAAGAGCAGCCCATATTTCATTGTCTTGGTGTTAGAGTGGTCAGATCAGCTTCCCGGTCAGACCTGCAGTGTTTTGACAAATGACTACCGCTCCTCTCCGAAACAATGGAGGGATGAGCAAGTATAATAACACAGGTCCTAATCTGACATGAGGGAGTGATCAGTGTATTTTCGACCATATCTCCTTTTAAATCTGGGACGATACGCAAAGTTAAGCTTATTACTGGGACATCCAGATCTCCCAGTGGTTCGTCCCCGGGTGGTGATTTATCCTTTATTTATTTATAAAGGTTAAGAGCCGAATCAGGAAAGTGACTTTAGGACTCCATCTCTTTAGGGGTTCTGAGGACTTGGTGTTCCGCATTCATTTAAGGAGGTTAACGTCTTTCTTCTATGCAGGTTCAGGCAACCCGTTCGAAACAGGAAGTGTAACCCCACAGTCCAGGAAGTGGAAAGACACGTCATGTCTTCAGGCCTCTGTCCTCCGTCTCTCCGGCCCCATGTGATCAAACCTAATGGAGATCTCACACCTGTGCAAATACAGAGTCCCCCCCCCCCCCCCCCTTTTTTTCGAACCCCTTTAGAAGCAGGTTCCACCACCAGAGTACAGAGGGTGACTTTGAGAGGGGCAGGGTGAGGCTTGTTTTGGGTGGCCATCACTCAGCAGCAGCTGTCAGGGCTGGTGTGTGCCCGCCAGGCCTCTCCTCCCACCTGTCCTACCTGCTCACAGCCGGGCTGGCGTTGACCACACTGAAGCCGTTGTTGAGCCGGAACACGGTCTGGGAGGAACCTGGGGAGAGGAAGAGAGGAGGGAGAGAGGAGGGAGAGGGGGGAGGAAGAGAGGAGGGAGAGAGGAGGGAGGAAGAGAGGAGGGAGAGAGGAGGGAGAGGGGGGAGGAAGAGAGGAGGGAGAGGGGGGGGGAGGAAGAGAGGAGGGAGAGGGGGGGAGGGGGGAGGAAGAGAGGAGGGAGAGGGGGTGAGGGAGGGGAGGGGAGAGAGGGAGAGAGTGAGCGAGAACATGAGACTGAGGGGGAAGGGGAAGAGCTGCGCTCTGTGGAACCAAACCAACAGCCGTCTATCATCACCTGGCAGCCATGGTGTGTAGAGGAGCACAAGGCCGCACAGCGGCCGAGCGTTACCCTGATGACGCCTCTCTAAGGGTCACGGACAGGGGAGGAGAAGAGGAGCGATGAGAGGAGAGGAGGAGAATGGAGTGGAGAGAACAGGGCAGGAGCGGAGCGATAAGGAGAGGAGAGGGCAGAAAAGAGGAGAGTGGAATAGAGAGAACAGGGAAGGAGAGGAGCGTTGGGGGGGGGGGATTAGTATGAGAGACAGAGAGAGGTGTGAGATAATGGACCCTATGGGGAACAGTGTGGTAGGGGGGTCAGGCCTCCTCTCCCTCATAATGACCAGGGGTGGAGAGAACTGCCAGAGCTGAGGGGCACTGAGGAGTGGACCGCTAATATCAACAGCCTCTGTCCATCTCCTCTTCTCTCTCTCTCTCTCTCTCTCTCTCTCTCTCTCTCTCTCTCTCTCTCTCTCTCTCTCTACCTCCCTCCACCTTTTGTCCTCCTCCCCTATCTCTCTCTCTCTCCTCACCCCCGCCTCCCTTTTATGCTCTTTATTTCTCTCTATCTCTCTATCCACTCTGACCCACTCCCCACTCCCCCATCGTTCTATTTTCCTCCAGCTTCCCCCCCCTCACTCCCTCCTTCTACCTCTGTGAATGATGTAACTGTGCCCTTTTCAGTGAGTGACATCGTGAAGACAGGCCGTGGATCGTCTAACACAAGCAGGGAGGCTGTTTGTCGTGCGGGAGGAGAAAGAACAGGCCAGATGGGAAATGATAGCCTTTACTCTGGGTGATGGATAGCTGGGGACAAAGCTACACACTGTATCACAATGGAACAATGCAATGACAAATGTGAATCCTGGGCCTTCAGATATAGAATACTGCAGCACATTGTGAAAAAAAAAACACGAAGGCAGTACAGGCTACATGATATGATAAAGTCTTAAGTAGTAAAGGGAGTGTACGAAGGTCAGATGAAGGCTAGTGTAGGAAGTTTAGTGTGCTAGAAAAGCTGAACAGTCTAATGTGTAATGTAACTGAAGCTGAAGGTTAGTGTGCTAAGGTCAGCTGTAGGCTAGTGCAGTAGGGTTAGTGTGCTAAGGTCAGCTGTAGGCTAGTGCAGTAGGGTTAGTGTGCTAAGGTCAGCTGTAGGCTAGTGCAGTAAGGTTACTGTGCTAAGGTCAGCTGTAGGCTAGTGCAGTAGGGTTAGTGTGCTAAGGTCAGCTGTAGGCTAGTGCAGTAGGGTTAGTGTGCTAAGGTCAGCTGTAGGCTAGTGCAGTAGGGTTAGTGTGCTAAGGTCAGCTGTAGGCTAGTGCAGTAAGGTTACTGTGCTAAGGTCAGCTGTAGGCTAGTGCAGTAGGGTTAGTGTGCTAAGGTCAGCTGTAGGCTACTGCAGTAAGGTTACTGTGCTAAGGTCAGCTGTAGGCTAGTGCAGTAGGGTTAGTGTGCTAAGGTCAGCTGTAGGCTAGTGCAGTAAGGTTACTGTGCTAAGGTCAGCTGTAGGCTAGTGCAGTAGGGTTAGTGTGCTAAGGTCAGCTGTAGGCTACTGCAGTAAGGTTACTGTGCTAAGGTCAGCTGTAGGCTAGTGCAGTAAGGTTACTGTGCTAAGGTCAGCTGTAGGCTACTGCAGTAAGGTTAGTGTGCTAAGGTCAGCTGTAGGCTAGTGCAGTAAGGTTAGTGTGCTAAGGTCAGCTGTAGGCTACTGCAGTAAGGTTAGTGTGCTAAGGTCAGCTGTAGGCTACTGCAGTAAGGTTAGTGTGCTAAGGTCAAATAAACACTAGGATAAACTGATCTACCACCTGTGTAGTAAGTGCATGCAAGTAGACTTAGATAAGACAGGCTTAACAGAACTAGTAAGAAGAGTCTCTGTATAGGAAATTATTGAATGTACTGCTGGTCCGAATGCAAATAGACCATGAATGATACGCTATCCTCTCACAGTAGCAGATGACACATAGTCTGCCACAGCATCAAACTCCCTTCATCAATCTCCCTTCCTCCCTCTGTCTTCCTTCTCTCTCACACTCTCTCTCCTGTCTCCCTATCTTCATCTCCTTCTCCTTCTTTTCTCCATCCCTCTATCTTTCTACCTTCTCTCCACCCATCTCCATCTCTTTCTCTACCTCTGTCTCTCTATCTATACTTCTCCCTCTCCTCCTTCTCCCGCCCTCTCACTATGTCTCTCTATCCATAACTCTCCCTCTTTCTGTATGCTGTACTGCCCTAGCAGAGAGTTAAACAACACCTCATGGCTGATGGAACTGTCAGTTAATATATATGACTGCAGCTTCGACCACTGATTCTGGAAGAGCATTCAGCATGGCTGTGGAGCAAAGTATTGGAGGTTACTAACTCTGACGAGCCAATGTACCATGAGGAGAAATCCAATAGTGGACAGGGTCAAGACTCCCTCTCGTCCTCCATCCTTCAGAGCTGTACAAATTGTCTGCTTCCACCACAGCAAACCTTGTGCTTCACACAGCCAAACTTTCATCTGCCACGGCAGCATAACAGGTAGTGACAAGTCTGCTAACAGGGAAGTAGGTGGGGCACAGTTAAGACTTAGCACTCAGATTATAGATATAATACACACGCATGCAGACACACACACACACACACACACACACACGCAAACACACACACTGCTGCTGCCACACGGCCCCCCTTCTCCTCCCCTCCTCTTTTATCCTCCTCTTTCCTGGACCTGGAGGAGGGCAGCCAATGACATCCATTTGGCTCACGGGCTAGAGAGAGAGTTCAGTCAAGACAATCACGTATTAGATTTGAGCATTTATTGTTACATGACATGGACGTGTAGATTTAACTTTGGCGGAGTGGATGATCTAAGGGAAGCGCTCCCTGCCTCCTCGATGCAACACATCCATACTTGACATATGAGGCAGGGAGCAATAGAGATAAAATCCCCCGGAGGGACCGAACAGACAGACAGCACGAGGGAGAAAGGGGATGGTGGAGGGCGGCAGCAGCACTGATCATACAACAACCGGGGTGAGTGTGTGCGTATCCGCGCGTCTTTTAAAGACTCCTTATCGGACGTGGCCCAATGGATATGCGCTGCTAACATGGGTGTGGTAGTGGGCAGAGGAAAGGAAGGTGGAGTAAGACACCTTACATCCCCGATGACTGACGCGCGCTGCCCAATTGCCCTGCCTGAACTAGCTGCGCTTATGGCAGACTGTTTGTGGAGAGAGAGATCAAGTGGTCAGGAAGGGGAAATATGGGCTTTGAGAGGGGGGAGAGGAAGGGGAGGAGAAAGAAAATAAGTGGGGTGTAAGGGGTAGAAGTAGTCACCTGGAGAGATAGACATGGAGAGAAAGGAGACTGAGAGAGAAGGAGACAGGGAGAGAAAGGAGAGCAGGACAGGTAAAGAGAGCGATAGAAAAAGAAAGAGAGGGGAGCGAAAGAGAGAGAGAGACTAGGATGGAGAGCGCAAGAGGGGGAGAGCGAGGAGAGAGATTTTTCAAAAGGGAGCCGTCGAGTCTGGATGAGGTACTCACAGTCTGTAATGGCCTGTGCCAGCAGCTGCAGGCCTCCGCAGTAGTAGAGAGGGATCTGATCAGGCCTGGACAGCTTCTCCAGCAGCTGGGGCACCGTCCTGGCCTTCTCCTCACCCCTCTCCATCTCCTCCCACGCAAGGCGCTCCTGCTCCTCCCTCTGCTCCTCCTGGTCCACCTGGAGGAGACACTCTGGGGGTGGGGGGGGGAGTGAAGGAGGAAAGATGGAGAGGGGGGGATGGAAAAATTGGAGGGAGGGAGGGAGGGAAAAACAGACAAGATAACCACAGAGGACCTGGTCTGAGAGACAAACAGTGTTGGGAGCAGCGGGGCGTGGAGGTGAGCCATGCTACCCAGTCACACCAGGACTCTACAACCTAGCAAACATGGTCAGAATCAAGCATCACAGATTCAGATTTTTAAACCGAAATCTGACAGGGAAAAGCACAGGATATAGATATTCCAATGTTTCAAAACTAGGAGGCTGACTATGAGGTAAGATTATTTTTGCTTTAATACAAATGGATTTAACACAAAAGGTGTTAACTGTGAAGAAGTGGTGATGTGTCTGTGAGAGCGAGAACATTTTCAATCGTTGGATTGAAAAAAAAACTAGATTTTCTTAACACCAAAAATAAACGATAAAATCGAAAATGGAAAATAATTCAATAAAGTATGTCATGGTGCACTAAGTCACACTTTATAATGTGGATGTAGAGGCCCATCCCTCTGTGTTGCTTACGACCGCCTGCAGAGATGATGAAAGCAGATCAGAGTTTCCTCCTGTGAAGTCCTGGAGGAAGAGTCTGGCATACCAGCTCATGTGTACAGCATGAATACAACAGACTGGTTTGGGGGAGGTTTGAGGATGCTATGCTAATCTGCTACCCAAGGATCCACTGAAGGGTAACCTATATACAGTACATACATTCATTGAGATGTTTACCCATCACATTTGAATAAATGAAGCTTTGGTGGTTTATTTGGGTTTGAACAGGCAACGATGAGGTCGTGGTCATTAATTCAAAATGGAAATTCAAGTTAATCTTTATCCATTGAAAGGGCTTCATCCAGGCCCGACTTGGTCTGTGTTGTGAATGTTAATAAGCTTCCAGAGATCCTTGTCTCCTGTCTAACGTGGTTTGGTTCTTAACGTCTGTTCTTCAATAAAGCACAGCTCAACAATATGCAAT
Source organism: Thaleichthys pacificus (assembly GCA_023658055.1). Classification (NCBI taxonomy): domain Eukaryota; kingdom Metazoa; phylum Chordata; class Actinopteri; order Osmeriformes; family Osmeridae; genus Thaleichthys; species Thaleichthys pacificus. The sequence continues at coordinate 5,977,760 of CM042852.1, forward strand.
ATGGTGTGTGTGTGTGTGTGTGTGTTCGTGCGTACACATTTGTGCATGTGTTTATGTGTTTACTCTTCAGGGAAACAAGCAGGAATTCATATTGACAAACTGAAACAGCAGAATGAGCAGAGGAGCTCCGGTTCAGAAGAGCTGCTGGAACCATCTGTTTCTAAAGATGACTAAATGAGGCCTTCCAGAATTAGCCATCCCACCCACGGAAGCACACAATGTACACCACACACACACACACACACACCTGAGATCCAGACTTGGCTTTTTTGGAAGGGTTACAGTGAGCTGTCTCAAGCCCTCGGTTGCCATGGTAGCTTGAGACCAATGAGGAGGCAGTTTGGGGGATGGATGGGTGATGAACAGAGATGGACAAGGCTTCTCCTAAGGATGAGAGGCACGCTAACCTTGAATCGGTCTGATTTGACCGAAGCTGTGGGGGAGAGTTCAGGCTGGGAGTCCATCAATCCTACATTATTAATGCCCCTTCTCCTCTGGTTCTGAGTCTCAGCGGAAAGCAGAACTGTTGAGTTTGAGGAGTTGGGAAGGCACACTGCCTCTCTCACAAAAATGCACTTTCACTGGGTTCAACGCGTCCGGCATCTTCGTTCTCAGGTCAAACGTGGTAACAATGTGTGTGTGTCAGTGAGTGTGTGGGTCCTTCTTTAGCAGGCCCGTCTATCAAATAAGTATGTTGATAGGTTTGGCCAAAGACCAAAAACATTCACAGAAGGATTTGGGGATGAAGAAATGTAGAATATATTAAAGTATGTATGATTACCAAATGGATAAGCATTGCTCAGGTCTATAATTAGGTCCAAAGTAAGCAATTACCTGCTTCTGTTTCATTTCAATTCTTGTCTCGATCCGATAATGATCTTACCTTGAACCATGGATGCCTTCGATGGATCTATCTCCACCATCATCCGGTAGCTGCTTCTCGCCTATAAAACAGGCAGGAGATGTTTTTAGGAGCGCTGGGGTAATGTGATGGGGTCAACGTGTTTCCAATGATCTCTTCCAGCTCCCCAAATCGATAAATCATCCGAGCTTCGTCAAGTTTGTTCTCCCTCAGCTCAGGATAATTTAATATGCTGTTCTTCAGTTCTCTAGAATACAGCACCAAGCAAAAAATGAAACCAGACAAAAAGCGAGCAGAAATCCATTTGTTGTAGAAAGCTTAGTATCTAGGGCTGGCAATCTAGGCAGACATTGAAAGGAGCAAATTAAAGGGCTGTCTAGTCTGCATTTTAATAGATCAATAGGCGGTCTCAGAGGGAGACAACAACAAACTGCCTCACTCAGGAGATCGTACATCTGAACTGAGAAGGATACCCCTGCATTTCAGGTCCAAGGAATGAAGTCATTTGGTCATGTAATCATGTATGTAGTGATGTGGTAATGCATGTAGTAATGTGGTAGTGAATGTAGTAATGCGTTAATGATTGTAGTGATCTGGCAGTGCATGTACTAATGTGGAAACAAATGACAGTGAAGGAGTTATGTAGTAATAATGTAGCTATTAATGCCAGGGGCATAGGTTTGTTTTCAAGTGTGGGTGGGACAGCTTTATTTAATAAGTGAGGATGCAGCCTCTAAATCTAATTTTCTTCATAGAAAGTGGGGGTGACAGACATTTCTAAAAGGTGGTCCCACCCATGTATAATGAACCCTACACCCCTGATTAGTGTATTCATGTCATACTGAATGCTGTAATGGGGTAGTGAGAGTAGTCCTGTGAGGGTCATGCAGTCATGTAGGAACGAGTGCAGCTCACCTGGTTGTAGTCCCGCAGGGCCAGGCGTGCTCTGCCCATGTGCAGGAAGGCTTTCACACAGCGCTCGTCACACTGGCACAGGGACACACACCATGAGAGACACTCCTTGACACGTCCTCACACAAAATTCATGAACAACCAAAAAGCCGACACCGTTGAGAGAACCCGAAAACACAGCAAATAAAGCCTTGAAAAACAGGGAAGCAGAGGAGGAGACGCTCTGGATGGAGAGAAAGATCGAAAATCAATCGTTCCGTTTAAATCAGTCCGATACATGCAGTTGGACAATGTTTGTTTACTTTGCTCTTCAATCACAGCTTTATGTCCTCAGTCCCAAATGTCAGCACCTACTGTGTGATTACAGTTCTACACAGGCAGCTTCCTGTTTAGAACAGCAGTTCTGGGGCCCGGCCCAGCTGGCCTTGTTTGGACCTAGGAGCACTTTCATGTGAGGAGAGCTCCTCACAGCAAAGCTCTGTGGGCCTGCCTTCAACCTACTTTATAGCTTTAATTCCACCCTCTCCTCTCTCTCCACCCTCTCCTCCCATCACTCTCCTCCTTCTCCTAAATCTCTTCTTCCTTCACCCCCCCCCCCGTCCTGCTCCTCCTCTTCTCCCTCTCCAGCCTCTCTTCAACTCTGTTCCCCCCCCCTCCTCCTCTCCTTCATCTCCTCCCCATCCCTCCATCCCTCTGCCCGGTAAGCTCCCAGGGCATACCGTGAAGCTCACCCCCCCCAGCTCTGAGCTGACATGATGATGAATGAGGGCCCAACTCCCTGACCCCGCAGCCCCAGGCTCTGCAGTCCAGCAGCCGGACCTACCTTCAGGGCCCACTCGCAGTCCTCGATGGCCTGCTTGAACTTCCCCAGCTTGATGTAGGCCTGCAGGAAAGGTGGAGCAGGGGAGAACAGAGGGACACAGTCATGTATGCCACAGCCTCTCAGTAAACACACACACCCTGCGGCCTGAAAGAGAAAGTTAACTACAGTAGAAGTTGTCTTTGTCTTGTTCTATACCTGCCGGTGGTACGGATGTTCGACTCAACACTTGTCCAGTGGTCACAGTACAGTAAAAGTGTTATATGGCTTGTAAATAAGATGAATGAACAGCCTAGCAGTATGGATGTAACCTGTGCTGTTGGTGTAGCGGGGCTGCATGTCTGGTATTTATGTGGCTAATAAATAAGGCAAGTGAATGCTATGTTCTGGATGTAACCTGTGCTCTGTTGGTATAGAGGGGCTGCATGTCTCGTAGCTCCTCCAGCCCAGCGCTGTAGTGCTGCACTGCTGTTTCGTAGTCCCCCAGTGCAAAGGCCTCGTTCCCCTTCTGCTTCAGAGCTGATGAGAGACAGGAGGAGAGACAGTCAGAGGACAGACAGGCGGAGGACAGACAGGCAGAGGACAGACAGGCAGGCAGAGGGGAAACGTAAGTAGACACTAAAACACTTTAAGGTGAGTGTGATTTAACAACCTGGGTTGTCACTTCTAGGGATGTGGCGTTGACGTCATTGTACTAGGTGATCAAAAACGAGCATGTTTCGAGGTATTTTGAGTAATAGTGTGGGCTTAAACAAACAGGTCTGGTGGAAAGTGCTAGAGTGTTTTCGATGGTGTTGTTAGACAGTGATTCAGCTGGGATTCAGTGTGAGTGGCGATGAGAGACGCCGCTGACAGTTCCTGCACCCGTACACACCGTTGGCTTTCATCTCGTTCACCTTCCTCCTCCTGCTCCTCTCCTCCGCATCCTCCTCCATCACCTTCAAGAACCCCCCTGCCAACCCAACAGGAACTAGAAGGCAGATTTAGGGGAATAAGTACATCTCAGGGGTACAGCATTTGGCCGCAGATCAAGTGACCACTAACTCTTTGAAATCTGATATCAGCCATGTTTATAAAATAAACCAAAAAACATATAATAACAACCAAATACACATACACAAATACTAATGAAGTGATCATGCTCATGCACCATGCAGGACCCCCCTAACCCACACAGAGCACCATGCAGGGCCCCCCTAACCCACACAGAGCACCATGCAGGACCCCCCCTAACCCACACAGAGCACCATGCAGGACCCCCCTAACCCACACAGAGCACCATGCAGGACCCCCCCTAACCCACACAGAGCACCATGCAGGACCCCCCTAACCCACACAGAGCACCATGCAGGACCCCCCTAACCCACACAGAGCACCATGCAGGACCCCCCTAACCCACACAGAGCACCATGCAGGACCCCCCCTAACCCACACAGAGCACCATGCAGGACCCCCCTAACCCACACAGAGCACCATGCAGGACCCCCCCTAACCCACACAGAGCAGCATGCAGGACCCCCCTAACCCACACAGAGCACCATGCAAGACCCCCCCTAACCCACACAGAGCACCATGCAGGACCACCCTAACCCACACAGAGCACCATGCAGGACCCCCCCAACCCACACAGAGCACCATGCAGGACCCCCCTAACCCACACAGAGCACCATGCAGGACCCCCCCTAACCCACACAGAGCACCATGCAGGACCCCCCCTAACCCACACAGAGCACCATGCAGGACCCCCCTAACCCACACAGAGCACCATGCAGGACCCCCCTAACCCACACAGAGCACCATGCAGGGCCTGAGGACACAGAGATGAGCCGAGACAGAGGCTAGGTCCTGCCAGAGAGGCAGCAGGATTTAAAAGCTGCTTATTACGTAATTGGATTCTGTAGAGCAAAATTGTCTGCAAACAAAAGTAACAGAAAACTGCTGGGACTGAAGCCTGATTGGACATGAAGGATAATCCTATTACAGTAAACCTACTGACGTTTCCTGGGAAGGGTTTGACTTAGGATCAGGCTACATTAAAGTGGAATTGACTGAAAGTATTGAATGGAGTTTCAATGTGGTGATGTTTCCAGTCAAGATGGTGGTTCTGTATTATCTGCATAGTGGCTGATCTACTATGTACAGAGTACAGCCCCCTGTCTAAAGATGCACAATACAGTATGTCTTATGGTTTTGGATTATCTTTCAATGGCTTTTACATTACAAACTACCTACTCTTAGCTTCTGACTGACAAAGAGCCTATTTTACTGTAATATCACTCACCAGGACAGCTACTGGAGTCCTGTATGCCTGTCTGAAAAGAAGATGGTGACTCATGAGAAATTACATTTGCGTAATTATGTCATCCAGTGTGCGTTTTCCTGTGTGTGTGTATGTGTGTGTGTGTGTGTGCACGTATAATTCCCTTGTGTATGTGTGTGTGTCTTCTCTCTGTGTGCATGAGTGTCCTTTGTATGTGTGTGTGCGCATGATGAGTATCTCTGTGTGTGTATAGTTTGTGTGTTATCTGTGTTAGTGTGTGTGTGTGCTTTTCTTGTGTTTTTTATGTTTGTGTATGTGTGTGTGTGTGTGGTGCACCTGAAAGGCAGGGTCTGGATGTGAGGGGTTGGTGTTGATCCTGGTTTTGTTGATCCGTGTTTTGCATGGCTCCTCGTCCTCCAAAGCAGCTATGTAGTGATCAGCCTTCTCTGCAGATCTCTGCTGGACCTCCACATCAGATGAGCTGAGACCTTTCACCAGATCACCTGAGAGGTGGAGACCATGGGGGAGAGGGGGAGATGGAAAGAGGGGGGAGAGAGGGAGATGAAGGGAGTGGGGGAGAAGGGGAAACGGAGGGAGTGGGGATAGGGAGAGAGATAGAAGGGGAGATAGAGGAAGTGGGGAGAGTGGGGAGAGGAAGAAAGATGGAGGGTGTGGGGGAAAGGGGAAGATAGATAGAGTGAGGAGGAAGAGAGATGAAGGGAGTAGGGGAGATGGAGAGATATAGAGTTCGGGGGAGAAGGAGATAGATAAAAGAAAGATTGATGTTAATGACAAACTATGGATTTTATGTCACATAGATTTCGTACTTTTGGATGGACTCCATGTAATACAAAAACAATAAATGTGCTAGAGCTAGCTAACATTACTAACGTTAACTGACGTTAGCATTCATTATCTAGGCTACTAAAATATTGCTACCTTTAGGACCAGCCAGTATAATGTCTTGATAATTACTTACTTATTTTGTCAACGTTCTTCAAAAAACTCTCGAGGTCCTCGAAATTTGTATTCATGTTTATTTTCTACTTGAAAGCTAATTTGTACTTAATCCAATTCAATTTGTAGCGAAGACTCTTGAGATACTTTTAGTTATTATGACCAACATTAGTTTTGAGCTCGAGAGGCGATCCAGTTTATATGTAACTATGGAAACGGTCACTCTTCGAGCACGGGATTGGATTTCCAGTGGTCACGTGCTCCTCCGCGTTTAAACAAGCAGGACCGCTCTATCGCGTTTCTATGTAGCCTAGTGTCTTTAGAATTGAATCTTTCTTTACTTTCAAACTCTTCCAAGCAGAATCGACTTATCATGTTTGATATTTAGCGGTACACACGTACCTACTACCACCGCAAGACATTCGTTTCTCTCCTGTAGGCTACCAAATGATACCTTTATAAATCATAAACCAGCGACTTCGCGTATTTCCAGATCTTAAAGCTCTCTTTACAGTCATTACTGACGCTGCACATAACGGACCAATACTGCCACCCTGAGTATCATCATGGTTCCTGAAGGAGAATCTGTACCGGCGGCTTGGGCTAACTTAGTCTAGTACTCTTAAGTAGTGGCCAAGCTGTCAATTTACCAAGACCCCCTCCTCCTGTGTTTTAGCATGTGAAACTGCTCATTTAATAGTGGGCATAAGGGAGATCCTCCTGGGCCCGGTGGATGCATGTGTATCGCGTAGACCACGCAACTGGACCAATCCCAACACCAGATGGTGCCATATACTTGATCAAAGCAACTTGGCAAATGGAAATTCAGTCTGCCACTGCAATGTGAATGAGGGTGGTACCCACAACTGTGATCTCTCACTCTAACTTTGATCCTACCGAATTCTCTCTCTTTCCCCCCCCCCCCCCCCTCTCTCTCTCTCTCTCTCTCTCTCATTGCTCCTTCTTACTGCACAAAGTGTTCTGGCAAAAAAGTATTATGTCTTTACAAATGTTAATTGACCCAGAATGGGAGCCAGGGGCATAGGTTTGTTTTCAAATACGGGTACCAGGACAGTTTTTTTAACAACTGAGGATGTTGCTGTTAAATACAAATGTTCTTAATAAAAGTGAAGGGATATATTTCCCGTTTTCAAAAAGAGAGTGGGACATGTTCCACCCATGTATAATGAAACCTGCGCCTGTTATGGGAGCAAAAGTGGAGCTAGAATCCCAAAGAAGTAACCATCCACGTTTCCTACAAGACACTTTCTTGCGTGCGTGTGGACGGAGTCAGCTCGGATTCCAACTCCCCCTTGTTTCTTGTAACAAGAATGTTAATGGAAAACAGACTTCTCTCTTTATCTCGTTGTTTATTTCAGTCAGTTTCTTTCTCCTCTACTCCCACATATGTCCACAAGGATTTCCCATACTCTCTCTCTCTCTCTCTCTCTCTCTCTCTATTCTAGTCTCTATTCTATGAATATTATGAGAGAGTAGTATTTGTGATTTATAAAGGTCTCAGACAGACATTGGCATTCAGTTGCCAAACAAGAGACGACTAGAAAGCCTGGCATGTGTCTGGATCCATGTCAACACAGAGACGGTCAATGAGTCTGTTTGTCTCACTTTTTCCCTCTCTCTCATTCTCTCTCTTTTTCTCTCTCTCTTTCTCTCTTTCTCTCTTTCTCTGTCTCTCTCCTACTCTCTCTCACTCTCTCTCACTCTCTCTCACTCTTACCATCTATTTCACTCACAGTTTGCATGCACACTGTCACTGTAAACATCCACGTACTTGGTAACCTCAGTGGTTTGTCACAGCGTGCCTTATCTTTCACATTCCTGGTTGACAGTTTAAAGTATGCTTTGAGTAGCAACATGGATGTCGGATGGATGTTATTTATAATGCAGCAATCAGACACATTTGAATTGTTTTCAAGCTCTTTACTGTAAGTACCGGCTTCTTTCAGGGCTATTTAGAAAAAGTTCCATAATGGGGCTCCACAGAGAAAGTTTGATTCCAGAAAACAATCTTGCAAGTGTTTACACCATTGCCTCTTTTACTTTAAGGTAAACAGGAAATGTGCAAACTTCAGTCAGTGACCCAACATGCCGGAGTCTCCCCAGTTGTGAAATGGGAAAGCTGTTGTCCACAGTGGCAAGTTGATAACTGTGAATGGCTTCCTCTGTTCTCAATGAGTTCCTTCATGCTGCCCTGTATCCTGCTCCCCAAACCCGACCATGACTAGTACATTTGGCTGCTGGAACACTGTGCATACACTGTGTAGTGTCCTCTACTACTGTGTCGAACACCAAAGATTGAGGCTATTGTTTCTGCACTGTCCCTGTAAAGTAAATAGAGTTCAGTCAAGACACTCACGTGATTGATTTCACAATTTATTCATACACATGACAAATGGTTTAACATTGGCAGAATGGATGTACATGGGGAAGCGCTCCCTGCCTTCACTGCAGCATGCATGACATGAGGCAGGGAGCAACAAGTTAAATCCCCCACGGGGAGAACAGACAACATGGGGGAGAAGGGGATGGTGGTGGGTGGCAGCAGCGCAGAACACAAGGGTAATCGAGGACGCGTGTGCGTGCATGTGTGCGGCTTTATAGCGCCGCCTATCAAGCTAAGCCTATGGGCTGAGAACACGGCGATGGGTGATATATATGTGGACTAAATTGCGATTTCAGGTGTGCTTACATTATTCACTAATCAATAGAACTAGTCATTGGATACTAGTTAGTATGTTCTCATGCAAGCTTGCTATTAATAAGAGTAGATTGTGTCTATGTGTCAGGGTTTCTCTTCCTCTGAGACTGTTGTAACGTCATTACTGCCTGACTGTCACTATCTATGTTTACATTCCTGTGCCCTATAAAAGATGGTCCTCCAGCCTTCGAAGCTGAGAGAGACATGATTGAGACCTAAGCCTGGTGTTGTGTTGTCATTTATTGTCAGAGGTCTGGTTTTCTCTCCCAATCTGCAGATTGATGAATACTTATTAAATCCAGAACTCAACTGAACTTAGTCACTCCGTTTATGAAGAGACGGACAAAACACTTTCTTCATCAGCGCACGCTGCCCGAGTTCCATGCCTGAACTAGCTCCGCCTATTTAATGTGCTACATAGCCTCCCAGTCCCAGGTTCAGGTTACTTTATTTGAACCTCTGGGTAGATTTCATTTACACTAAGATAACAAGGCATCCATCTCGGCACACATTTTAGACAACACAGTCGACAACACGTGATAAAAGTACTCAAATCAGATCATTATTAAATCACTAAAACAAAGAACAAGTACAAATATAGCTGCAGGCAGCAATGAAGGGGCCAAGCAGCATTCAATATGGAAATTCAGTAGCCAAAGAAGCAAAGCAAAACTTTTAATAAAATATTTGCTTTTTTTAAATTGCATTATACGTTGGCGCTACCCCGAAACTTTTGATTACCTTCATGGCATTGTGCAAAAGACGTATGCCGAGTTTTGTAATGATAAGCCAATGAGTTCAGTAAATATGTAATTTTAGTAAGGCCTCACGTCCGCTTTGGCGTGCTCTTTGTCAAAATCGTGTGCGTGTTATTTGTGAACAGTTTGACTTATCAATGAAATTCTAAAGATTTTTTGTCGGCATAGTCTGAAGATGATCTAATACGATTTTCATGAAAATCGGAGCAAAGGCCTAGGAGGAGTTCGAAAAAGTAGGTTTTTCAGAAAATACAAAATGACGGAAATACCTTCATGATGACAATGAGGTCATAGGGTCCAGTCGAATTGTCTACATCTAAGGAATCCAATGATACCTCACTTAAGAAAAACGGTCTTACGTTTCAAAAGTTATGGGCGTAAACACACCTCCAACTTTGACCCCTTGGTGGCGCTATAGTGCTTCAGTGGTCGACATGAAACTTGGTGACAATAATCAGGAGACCGTTCCCAATCAGTGTGCCAAATTTCAAAACTTTGCACCATACAGTTCTATGGGCTGCCATAGACTCCTAGTCCTAAGTATAATAATAAAACTAACGAAAACAATAGGTTCCCTAGCAGCTTCGCTGCTTGGCCCCTAATTATAGAATAATAAAATAATGAAATGGATAAAATAAATAATTGTTGCTTCTGTGAAATGTTGCTACAACTTTGTCCCATGGCTTCCTATCCATGTAGCCCGATAGCACTATTCCCATGTAGCTCCAAGTTCTGTAGTGAGGCTATCTATCCGCTAGACCTCATAGCCACCTACCCCCACAACATTCCATTCCTTTGTCCTATGGCCATGAAGCATAAAACCTTGAAACTCCCAGTTTTACAAGCACTTTTACTGGTTGCTGAAACACAGTAGCCTACATTTATATTTTATATTTTGTTCATTTTGTACAAACTTTTCTTCAAAGCATAGTACAAATAGTGCATGTTGAAAGTACAGCAGTAGATCATGGATCAGAAGTGCATAGTTCTACAGTGCTTCGGAGATCACAATCAATGAACACTGTTAACTAACCACATAGAAAACAATCTCTTCTCAGCAACCAGGCATGTTAAGCAAAAACAGAATATCACAGTGCAACATCTCTATTGAAAATTGAATACAGTGCAACAATGCAATGGCATCTCAACAGCAGCAAGCCGATTACTGTACGGTGAACAAAACCAATTGCCCCACAGGGAAACAACTACTGCTCAATTCCTCAACTACAGTCTCACAATAGTGCCTTGATTACAGCAGTGCCCAGTACAGTACATTAACAGCAACATATCTTATCAAGTATCAAGTGCAACATCGGTTACTCATGGGGATAGATTCCTGCAGCCGTAACTTGCAGAGTAACTAGAGTCAAGTCTAGCTTCACCACACCCTTTTCCTCCATCTTCTCCAGTCAAGCCAGACCGGAAATCCACTACGTCACAGGCCCAAGCAGTTTGGGCTGCATCCCTGATTGGTCAGCCTCAACCACCCCCTTCCTGGCCACTCCTCTCACTCAGAAGCTTCCCAGGCCATATAAAACCCTTCTGCTCCCCAGCCCCCAAATACCCTCCATTTTAGAGAGACCTGCCTTGTCCTTCGTTTCCTCAACACAGCAGAGACATACAAACATCATGGAAGGAGGTCAAACTCGTGGTGTGGTTCCAACCTACCTGGTATGGTCCATCTTCAACACCCTGTGTTGCTGCCTGCCCCTGGGAATCGCTGCCATCATCTGCTCCTACAGGGTAAGACTACACACCACACCTTCTGGAAAATATGACCTCTCCTAAAAGAAATCTGCTCTGATTCCAAGTATTTTGTTCAAGAGTATGTTTGAAGTTATTGCTCTTTTGAAGGATTTGTCCAGTAAAAGTTTGCATTAACTGCATTAACTGAGTCTAACTGAGTGCACTTATCTTTAAACTGGAGTGGGTTCAGTACTGGATGTTGATTGGGAGTTCTGTATTGTTCAAAGGTGAGCAACGCCAATGCCATCGGAGAGAAGACCACAGCCGAAGAGGCATCAAGGACAGCCAAGATCCTGAACATCGTGGCCTTGGTCTGTGGGATTGTGTTGATCATCATTGTAATCGCCATCAAAGTCACTGCGCAATAATGAAAACTGTGGAGTTGAGGAGGACTTTTGGACCCACATCTTGCTCCTATTTGTTTGTGGGGCTGAGGTTTCTCCGTGGCCCCTTGAGGGGGCTGATGATTAAAACAAGCTGTGTGTATGTGTGTGTGTTTGTGAGTGTGTGTGTGTGTGTGTGTATGTAGTTTTTTTGTGCATGCGTGTGACTGTGTGTGTGTGTTTGACCCTGTCCAGCTTTAAAGTAAATAAACATCTGGAATGCAATATACTAGACATACCTTTTCTTGCTTGTGCCTTCATTCAGGAACATTCAAATACTGTTTTGGAATAAATAAATACAACTATAATAAAGGATAAAAATCTTTAGTTATCATTTTTATTTTTTCTGTTGTTTGTAAGTTATTTCAATTCTTAGATGTCCACACAGATTTAAAGCTATCTCATTTTGCATCGCATCAACATGAACTACACCCTTATATATCTTACGTATTGAGATGATGTAATGTAGGTTAAGAGATCCCTACTTGTCTGGATATTTATTTATACAAGCAGTCCAATTCAGCCTCAATGCTCCATGTGCAGGACTTTACAACCGTCCAATAGCTGACTAATAAACATACAATACTCTTTTCACCCAGACCTCTGTCTGTGATAGTCTGTGGTGTATCTCTACAGCAGGCTGCTTCTGTGTGTCTGCCAGTAGTTCATTTCTCCAGCAGGGTACTTGTTGATGCCTTGGGTCTGCATCTGTCAGTGGGTCATCCCTGCAGGGTGTCTGTGTGTGTGTCTGAACTGCTCATCTCCTTCAGTAGGTCTTCTGCCCTACGCAGCAGGGACACCTCTCTGTGCTTTTGCTGCAGCTTCCCCACGTCCTGCTTCCACACACACACACACACACACACACACACATACACACACACACACACATTGTATGGCTAAGGACTGTCATCTTCACAGATAAACCCTACACATGTATTTTCCTTCCTCTTTTGAGCAGCCTCAATCTCTCTCTTGTGCTCCTGCTATCTGTGTCCCTCTTTCTCCTCTCACTATCTATCGCTCTCCATCACACACCACTCACTGTGTACCTACATCCTGAGATAGCAGGCTCCGGCTAGGCCTCTGGAGCCTCTCTAACAGGGGGCTAGAATAGGAGACGGAGTCCCAGGAAGAGGCCTCCTCTGCTGGGGAGAGACCTCCCAGTCTGGCTTGGAATAGCTCTCCCATGCAGGCCTGCAGTGCCTGGGAAACACAAACACATTCCCACGCACACAAACTGTCATTGGTTGCTTTGGCAACCTTTCTGAATTCAAATGAAGGTATCATCAACTAAGCGGCTCAACGTCCAATGAGTTTCATTTCCTCCACTCCGGAAGCCTCTCAATAAACACTGAGAAAGTCTCAACAGACTCTGATTTCAAACTAAACTGGACCGCAACTCTACCCAAGACCTAGTGGAGTGTGAGAGGGTGAGCAGGCGATAGTGTGGACCTTGAAGTAGACTCGTTGGAAGGCGGGGCTGCAGTCGTTGCTGAGGTCTCGGACAGCGATGTGTGACACGCAGTGGGTCAGCAGCAGAGAGAACCCGCCCACACACTGCAGCCGCTGGCGACGCACAAACACCGTCTCCTCCACCTCCTGGGAACACACGACAACGACCGCACACACACACACACACGCATACAGATACACACAAGCAGGCAGGCACAAACACAAACACAGGACTGTTCAGTAATGCACAAACACAAACACCCGTGCAAAAGTCCCGTGCGCAGCATGTCCAGACACACACCTTGTAAAAGAAGGAGTTGCGGAAGGCATTGTTGTGGTAGTTGTTGGGTGGAAGACTAACTGCTATCTGGAGTGACACAGCTGGAGTCTGAGGAAGACATTACAGGATACAGGGTTTTTGAAGGGAATGCGAAACAGAGAGGAAATGTGCACAGCATGGATAAAATCAGGGTCACAAAACTGAGTCCATCCTGACTTATAGCAGAACATATTGTTTTAGGAGCCCAAGGAGCACACTAATAAAAACAGACCTGTTGTAAGTATGACCGGTGTCACTTGCAAAACTGCTTTAAATGAAAAAGCCTTTTTTCCAAGGCCCTCAGTTTTGTAACTATACGAAAGGTGAATTGCACACTGCGAAGATGTGCACGCTCGCATTAACTATTGATGTCCCTGCCAAAGCTGATATCAAACTTGCGTCACTGAACCATTGTATAGTCGGTTAAGCAAGGGGAGTTTACAGGGGATTGTACAACTATTAACCGCAAATGTTGACAGGTCCTGTTGTAACAGCCTTCTGAGTGGGAGGTTCTCTGTGGTGTAGTAGAAACCTTAGCTTCTCTCTCAACTGCCTCACATACTGCATGTTAAGAAACTGTTCAGGTCTCTGGCATCTATCGTCATTGTAGGAAGGCACTTGTGCTTTCATTGATACTGAATGATGCACATTAAACCCAGATTATAGTGATAATATTGCTAATATTGACTGGAGTCACTTCTATTTGTAATATTGCTAATGAAATACATAATCCACCATTTAGGGAACCTTAAGCTTCACTTTAGCTTGGCTTGGTGCTTTTTCTATGTCTGCTTTCTCCTAGTACATGTACATTACTGTATTTCTAGTTCATGTACATTAAAGTATTTGTAGTTCATGTACATAACTGTATTTGTAGTTCATGTACATTACTGTATTTGTAGTTCATGTACATTACAGTATTTGTAGTTCATCTACATTACTGTATTTCTAGTTCATGTACATTACAGTATTTCTAGTTCCTGTACATTACAGTATTTCTAGTTCCTGTACATTACTGTATTTCTAGTTCATGTACATTACAGTATTTCTAGTTCCTGTACATTACAGTATTTCTAGTTCCTGTACATTACTGTATTTCTAGTTCATGTACATTACAGTATTTCTTCCATTGGGCAGAGAACCGATATTGCATAATTACTGAGAACTTTCTCTCCATGCATGAGTGAATTTGGAATGATCCCACTATCGCATCCTGTAGGTAATTTCATGATGGAGCCACGACAATTTTGCCACAAGGATGAAGCTCTGAATGTTCTCCTAATGAGGTGATAGGAGGAGTTTCTGTGTGAGAGAGCCCACTGCTCTCTGCGGGGTCAAGAGGTCAAGAGGTCAATAGATGAACTTTGTACCAGTTCCATATAAACGTCCCTCTAGGGCAGGGGTGGGCAACCCTGGTCCTCAGGGGCCGCTGTCCTGCATGTTTTAGATGTTTCCCTGCTCCAGCACACCTGTTTCAAATGAATGGGTTGTTATCAAGCTCTGTAGAAGCCTGGTAACGACCATTCATTTGAATCAGGTGTGCTGGAGCAGGGAAACATCTAAAACATGCAGGACAGCGGCCCCTGAGGACCAGGGTTGCCCACCCCTGCTCTAGGGCCTACTTACCTTCCAGCTACCTTATATGCCATGAATGTCCAAAGGAGAATAGCCACTTGTTTGTCACATGATGTTATGTAAAAGGGAACGTTTTGCTGTCTCTATTCTTATATAATGTTTACTCCTCTCTGTAATCAAACCACTTGCACCCGCAAGTGCTAAATGTTGACTGGTTTAATGACTCTGGACCGACTGCTAACAAGTCTGTTTAACCCTTGTCATTGTCAGTCTATCTTTCCCTGCCACCGATTGAAATCATCAGGTATGATTTCTCCTGCTTGGTACTTTTTGGCAGGTGAACCCTGAGAGAGGGGCTGGCAGAGGGGCTGGCAGAGGGGCTGGCAGAGGGGTCCTTACCAGGCCCAGGGAGTGCAGGGTCCTGAGGAGGAAGAGGCCATGCTGGAGGACCAGCGTCTCTCTGAGGTTCAGGGACGTCACCTCCAGGGGGATCAACTCTCCCTCACACGCCCACTGGGCATCCATCACATCAACAAACGAGCTTCTCACGCCTGAGGAACACACACACACACAGACACACACACAGCTGTAGATGGATAGAGTGTGTGTGTGTGTGTGTGCGTGTGTGAATGTCTAAGATAGTTTGTGTGTGTGTGTATGAGTCAGCCTGCGAGTGTGTGGGTGGAATTGTTTACATTATCATCAAAGCCCACAGAGCAGCCTTATTTCGCAACGGCATTACTGCTGTCAAATTTTCTTTTCTCTCTGCTCTCATTTCCCTCACTCTTGTTTTCCATCTTCTTGATGGCTCTCAGCTGGAGAGTCTTTTCCTGTGCTCTCACATGGGCCCATCTGGCTGCAGAGAGGCTGCTGCAGAACTCAGAAACATGGCTGCTCTTGTGGGTGTCATCTCCCCTCTAATCAATCTAATCTGGTTAGTGTTAGCCTCCAATTCCCGCCATCTAGATATCTCAGATTACAGTTTAAATTCATTTACTAGTTTCTGTGGCTGCATATCTTGCAATCATTGACAATGTAATTCAATATGTTCCTTCCTGTCTATACACTGTACTTTTGAACTGTAAACTATTTTAGATGCATTAGACATGGAGCGTTATTTATTTTTGTGATACAGTTGGACTTCCGTTGCTAGGGATCCTATTGGTCCTCTTACCTGACCTATCACAGGCCTCCACTCTCAGGAGCCCCACCTCTCTGGCCCGCCCCCTCAGTTGTAGCTCCACCCCTTTGAGGAGCTGGAACAGAGGAGAGAGCTCCAGCAGCTTGTCCCACTCTTCCTCTGTTGGAACAAAGACACAGATAAAGACTAGACACACAGAGATAGACTAGACACTCAGAGATAGACTAGACACTCAGACACACAGAGATAGACTAGACACTCAGACACACAGAGATAGATTAGACACTCAGACAGTGATGTCAACAGGACCATTCTTCTGATACCACACACAGAACAGAAAGTGACAGGTCATTAGCTACAGTTTCTAGAAATGTGGAAAAAAAATCTGTGAAGGAGATATTCAGTAAGTGCTACCCAGAATGCCAGAGTGAAGCTGCTGGGATACGTACCTGACAGCGTGGGGACACAGACATGAGTTGGATGAGCCTGCTCCTTCATTGGTTGGCTTTCTAGAAAAACCAATGTGATAGCATGAAACCTTTTTTTTCTTTAGAAGTCATCAAAGGACTAATGCAAAATAATCGAGTTAAACTAATTCAGTTGTGAGGTCATCCCAGTCAAGGTGAGCCTCACCCTGGGAGTGCACTCCTGAGGACGCAGCAGTGTGTCTCTGAGCTGTGTGTGTTTGAGGCCGACTGCCCTGAGCCCTCACTGGTTCCCTCAGAGATTGGGTGGAGATTCCTGCACACACACACACACACAGACACGGACGCACACACATGCAAACACATGCCCGCAGTGCAGGCACGCGCGTACACACACACACAAATGCACGTCCACTCCCACAGGCTCACACACACACACGCGGGCATGGAAGTGGGCCCACACAGGCTCACGCACACATACACACACTGTTAACAATAGACTCCCCAATGAACGTCATGTACAGTCAACCCCAATACGGCAGAAATGTAACCCAGAAACGTCAGAAGGTATTCAGTGGAGCTGATCGGTTGTCTTACCTTTGACCCCAGGGAGCGATGCTGTCCAGACAGGAGAGCAGGCCTCCAGGCCATACGCCTGCTTTGTGGACAGACCTGAAACACACATCACACGACCAGAAACACAACCTGGATCATGTCAGTGGCTGAACTACTCTGCACATGCAGTACTCTGCAGTGCCATAGCTCAGAAGATTCATTTGAACTGCAGACCCCATACTCTGCTGACGCAGTGTTCTGCAGACCTAGTATTCTGCAGACACAGTACTTCTAGTGTTCTGCAGACCTAGTATTCTGCAGACACAGTATTCTGTAGACCTAGTGTTCTGCAGACCTAGTATTCTGCAGACACAGTATTCTGCAGACACAGTACTCTGTAGACCTAGTGTTCTGCAGACCTAGTATTCTGCAGACACAGTATTCTGCAGACACAGTACTCTGTAGACCTGATATTCTGCAGACACAGTATTCTGCAGACACAGTACTCTGTAGACCTGATATTCTGCAGACACAGTATTCTGCCGGCCCAGTAGCCTCCAGTACCAGAGAGGTGTTGGCAGCAGGCGCTGGGGGGTAGACTGGGCTGCTTCTGCTCCAGCAGCTGGGTCAGTCTCTCCAGCAGGACCAGGGTCTTCTGCTGGGCCACACCCACAACCTTCACAGGAGTTCTGGCTTCGCTGGCCCAAGCAGGCCCACTGGGCCGGCCCAGACCATAGTCCCGGTACCAGAACTTTCTGGAGAGGACCGCCTAGAAACAAGCAGAGGTTGAAAGGATTGTATGAATGCAGTGTGTGTGTGTCTGTGTGTTGGAGTGTGTGCAGTCATGTCTGTGTGTGAGTACATGTGAGTGTGTGTGTGTGTGTGTGTGCATGTTCTGTATGTATGTGTGTGTGTTCTGACCTGGGCTGTCTCTGCGTGGAGCTGGCTGATGAGTCTGGTACAGTGCAGGGCTGAAAGAGCAGAGTCCAGCTCTGCCTGTCTGGAGGTCAGCTGCTCCCACAGCTCTCTCTGCCTCAGTGCCCAGTCCTGGAATAAACACACATGCAGTATTTACAAGTCATAAGTCATTTATGATTACTTACACAGCTACACTAGTGGAATCTGCACAGATACATTTAGAGACAAGCCAGAGCACATAGTGCATGTGAGAATTGTTTGCAACAAATGTATCATTCAGTGTGTGTGTGTGTGTGTCGATGCTATGTGTGTATGTGTGTGTTTGTGCGTATGTCTATGCTGTGTGTGTGTTTGTCTGTGTGTCTTTGCTGTGTGCAAGTGTGTGTCTATGCTGTGTGTGTGTGTGTGTGTGTCCTGACCTCGGTGTGTCCTGCTCCTGTCAGCTCTCCCTCCTTGGTCCATCTCTCTTGGTCCTGCTGAAGGCCCTCCACACACACACTGACCAGGTCCAGCCCCGCCAGCAACTCCGCCTGCCACACACACCGCTGCTCCCACTCTGCAGCATCACCTGCACACACACACACATAGAGACACACAGACACACACACATCGAAACACACAGACACATACACATCAAAACACACAGACACACACAGAAACACACAAATAGGCACACACACACATAGACACATACATAGACACACACTTACACACATAAAAACACACACTTACACACATGGAAACACACAAATAGATACACACACACGTACAGCTCAGTGGTAAACCATTTGACCACAGATCAAGAGGTTTCAGGTTCAAATCTTACTCTGTGTGTCACTTTGGATCAATAATCAAAATACTTATAAAGGCAGCATAGACACACACAAAGAGACAGAGAACAAAGCATGGTGTAAATCAGAATTACACAGTCAAATGTTATCCTGTCTACTGGTCAAGTGCAAAGGTAACCAGGAGACACTCTCCAGATGCATAGCAACAAGTTGTTTTGGAAGGGGTTGCTTAGGTGATGAGTGAGACATTCCAAAACTCCCCACAAGCACTCATTAAACCATGTTGACCTGTCACTAATAAAAAACCCTCCCCCCCAGACATCCCAAACCATAAACACACACACAGACATGTACACAAACACACTCACAAGCCTTTGCTACTCACTGGTTGTGAGTGTGTGCAGGGTGCAGGGAGGCAGAACCAGGGCTAAGTGGCCCTGGCGAGCAGCACGGCTCTGGGCCTCTGATTGGCCAGACTCCTGGAGCTCCAGCACAGCTTCTCTAAGCTGGCGCTCACTGTCTGCCCAGGGGACCTGCAGCGCACACACACACACACACAGACACATGAGCATATACACACACATAAAGAACACACACACAGAAATGAGTACACATGTACACAGAGAACATCAACACACACACAAGCACACACAGACATGAGCAAACACACACACAAATATCAAGCCCACACAAACACATGTTGAAAACACAGAAAATACATTGACATTACATTTACATTTATTCATTTAGCAGATGCTTTTATCCAAAGCAACTTCCAAAGAGAGAACTTTACAAAAGTGCATAGTTCAATGATCGTTAACAATGAGATAGCCCCAAAAACTAAACAAAATACACACACACATACCCCCACACACACACACAGAGACTACATTGCTGATTACATAGTATAGTCCCCCCGGAGGAGAGTCCTGCTGTGGCTGTCTGCCCTACAACAAACATGACATTAGTCTCTGAGGTGAGAGGCCTGCAGGAGGGGGAGGGGTACAACCTCTTCTGCTTCACTCCCTCCCACCTCCGCTTCTCCTGCCTCCTTCTCTCCTGTCTTCTCCTCTCCTGCCTCTCCTCCTGCCTCCTCTCCTCCCTCCTCCCCTCCTGCCCTCTCCTCACCTGTCCAGGAGGGTCCAGTGAGACCGTGTGGAGACAGTGCTGTACAGCAACATCCAGGTCAGACAGTAGCTCCTCCTCCTTCTGTTGCTGCTGCAGCCATTGGTTGGTCCTGACACACACCTCCTTCTGCAGCGCCTCCACCTGGTGGGGGTTCGCAACAACAACCATCAAAGACAACATCGTCAGTGACGACAAAAACACAGCATCTACACTATCAACGTATTCAAAGTCAATGTTGTAAGAGGATTTGAAGAAAATGGAAGCAGAAAGACGACTCTGCTTTGTTCTTTGAAACGTTGCTCATCAGATAGAAACTTCACATGTACGCACACCAGTTATAGACTCAGCAGCAGCTTCCCGGCATATGCTAGAGATATCCCTCTCTCTCTCCTGCAGTACCTGTATGCTGTCAGGCTGTTCTCCCAGGGCTAGCCAGTAGGGGGCGGTCACGGGCACCACCGTGCGCGTGCTCGGGTCCAGCCGGGCCCCCACCACGGCAGCCAGTCCCCCCGTCACCGGGTCGATGGCCAGGCCACCGCAGCGGATCGCCACCAGTCCTGGAACACCAACAACCATCACAGGTCTGAATTATGTCTCTGTTGAACTCTGGTGTAGGGTACAGTAAAGTTTAGTAGAGTCTAACTCTGATGAAGAATATAGTTGAGTCTTGTGTTACTCTGGTGTCTAGTACAGAAGAGTGAGTGTAACTCTGATGTACAGTACAGTAGACTGTACATCTGCCCCCTGACTGTCCAGCCTCCTCGGTGTACCTTTCCCCTGGGGGTCCTCCATGGTGCCAGCCAAGGCCAAGATGCGCCCAGACAGGGGGTCCGGCTGGGCCCCCAGGACAGGCACCTGGAGGCCGGAGCCCTGGGGGTCAGGGTACTCCTGCCCTATCAGCGCTGGGACGCACAGCTCTGAGTCTGGGAGGGGCAGCTCACCTGGAGAGAGGGTGGCGGGGACACAATGTGGTTGGGGTGGAGGCGAGGTCAGGGGTGGGGTGGACACGGTGGGGGAGGACATGGGGGTGGGGAGGGTCAACAAGGTGTGGTGGAGGGGGGAAGGGGAGAAGTGTCAACACAGGGTTTGCGTTCTGCTTGTAGTTGCAGTATTTTTATAGACTTGAGGATCCATTTGATTTGGATGACTACCCAGAACCCCTCCGTCCCACGCCACGGCAGAGGCCCAGTCAAGCAGCATCTCCAGTCTGGTCTGCAGCTGCAACTGGCAGTGCAGACTCCTTCTAGAAACCTGCTGCAGCTCCGAGGCTGCAGACTGCAGTCGTCCCAGGTCAGGCTGGAGGTCGGGCTGGGGCAGATTAGGGTTAGTGGGTTGGGGCAAGTTGGTGAGGTTTCTTTGGGGCAGGTCGGGGTTGTTGGGCTGGGGGGGGGTTGAGAACTTCATCAGGGTGGAGTTGGGGTTGGGCTGGGGGAGATGAGGGTTGTTAGTCTGGGGGAGGAGGGAATGGCAGGGCTGGGGAGGGTCAGCGAGGCTGGGCGGGGGCTGCAGTCTAGTGTCCCTGGAGCCCCAGTCCTCCATCAGTCCTCTCAGCAGCTCCACCACTCTGAGCCGGCCCAGCAGCACCTGGGAGAGGGATGATCCAGCAGAATCCAGTCAGATCCAGTCACATCAGAATGCAGGAGCCCACCCATCCTCCCACAGTGATCTGAAGAGATGGTGGCCTGAATTTCAAGGAAACGAGCTGCTACAACACTGAGTAACTGTAGTTAAGGTCACCCGTATGCATCACTGGGAGTTCTATCAAATGTAAAGAGTACTGAAACCTATGTACTATGATCTGCTCTCATCACTTTTATTCAAAGTGACAGCGCAGGAGAGATTTGAGCTTCCAATCAGGGTTCGAATTACGGCGGGGGGGGGGGGGCTTAGGGGCGGGTTTGATCCCCCTAATTAAGACTTGGACCCCCCCAAAAGAGGTAAAAACAACAGGTCGGGGGGGTCGATACAAGCCCTGGAGAGGAAGTTGACCCCCCCGATTGTCATTGTATAATTCGCACTCTGCTTCCAATCTCTAGATTGACAGCCAACCTCTCTAACCACTGAAGTACACCCTCCCCACTGTGTGCTGTGTGCTATGTACTGTGTACTGTGTGCTATGATTACCTGGCAATTAAGCAGGGTCTGGTATCCTCCTGCATGGGGCACCAACTGCCCTGCCCTGACACTGGCCCCGCCCACTCTCACCAGTCGACCACTCAGAGGCTCGATGAAGGACTCGCCCAGTAGGACTCCGCCCACTGGCAACACTGCCCCTGGAGAAGAGACGACATCAACAGGGTGAACTGGCCAATCAAGAAAGACACTGTGATTCCGGATTAACCAATAGACACCCTGCCTGTATCTTGTGCATCCCCCATAGGTTCTCTTTTGTGGTAGTCATTCTGCATACTCACCCGTGATTGGTTCCTGACCCAGCTACAGTATGCTCACCTGTGACTGGGTCCAGCCCAACGCCAGCGGTCAGGACCACGTTGCCTGTGCGGGGGTCCAGCATAGGCGAGCCCAGCTGTATGGGCTGGGGCAGGCGGGTAAGGGGGCAGACAGACACCCCTCCCAGGGGGTAGACCAGGCCCGTCTGGGGGTGGATGGTGACAGCCAGGATGGGCACCAGGAGCCCAGAGTCTGGGTCCAACATGGGGCCTCCCAGCTGCAGCCTCTGGCCTGGCCGAAGGCCCCTCAGCCTGGTGGACGCCAGGGGCTTGTCGGAGTGACGGGAAACCGGATAGAGAACAAAGGGGAGGAGAGCACACTCCCATTTCCTACTGTTTCCTGTTATTAAAATGGAAGGGCAGCAAGAAGCAGAAGTTATCAGAGGATATGCCGGAGACAGAGGTGGAGGGAGGAGGGAAGGAGAAGGGGAAGGGAGGGGGTGGAGTGAAAGAGGGGGGATGACAGAGAGAGAGGAGATAAGATATAAATATAGAGAATGAGAAGGACACAGGATGAGGGAGAGGGGATAAGAATGGATAGACAGAGAGAGAGGACGAGAGGGGATGAGAGATACAAACACAGAGAGAGAGAGAGAGAGAGAGAGAGAGAGAGAGAGAGAGAGAGAGAGAGAGAGAGAGAGAGAGAGAGAGAGAGGATTGAGACAGAGAGACGCCAGCCTTCCTCACCGGTGTAGCAGTCGGTGGTCAGGATCAGGGTGGAAGTGTCAGGGTCGTAGGCCACATTGCCTGCGATGGGCATCAGCCTGCAGGTCTGAGGGTGCAGGAAGAAGTCTGGGGGCACTGCCGTGCTGTGCCCACTCCCCAGCAGCATGTGGGCATGGGTGCCTGGTCGGATCAGGCCTGTGATTGGGTCAGAATGCAACACTCCACCCACACGCAACAAGCCATCTGGAGCTGGAACACAGAGAGTAGGTACAGTGAATTGAATTAAAATATGTAATAACATTACGATCAAAGTCAGAAAGGGCTTCACAAAAGCCCCACCAAGCAACACAGTTAAGTAAGAATACCTTCTGACTTTCATAGGTCTATATCTACATTTCTTAAATCTGTAATAATACATTCAATAGAGACAGTTCTTTTATAATCATTTGGCCGTTCCTCATGACAAAATCCCCCCTGCCTCCTGCAGGTTAGAGAGATAGCCAGTAGGTGGCACCAGAACACATCCATTGACATCCCTTTAAAAAACTGAAGTGAGCTCCAGTCACTCAGAGACCCAGGTTGTTAGCACTATAACCATACTACCTTTTAGCACCGACTAAAACAACAGGAATGCAATTCAGTTTGCAGCATACAAACATGAAGGAAGCCAAATGTGGTGACAACAACCAGCTCACTGAAGATGTCGTCCTTGGTGAGGACGGCTCCTGTGTCCGGGCAGAGCGGCCGTGCCCCGGTGCCCTCCCCCAGCAGGGCCCAGGCCCCCTGGCGATGGCAGTCCCCTCTCACCTGCTCTGCCAGCGCACTCACCAGGGACCACACCCTCCGCAGGACACTGCAGGATAAACAACCAATCGGTTAGTCGATCAGCCAGGCAATTATTCAATCAGACAATCAGTTACTTCATCAGCCAATCAGGGGGTAAGGTGGCTGAGTGGTTAGAGAATCGGGCTAGTAATCAGAAGGTCGCTGGTTCGATTCCTGGCCGCGTAAAATTACATTGTGCCCTTGGGCAAGGCACTTCACCCTACTTGCCTCGGGGGAATGTCCCTGTACTTAGTGTAAGTCGCTCTGGATAAGAGCATCTGCTAAATGACTAAATGTAAATGCAATCAAGTGCTTAGTTAACGTTTCAATCTAATGTTTGCTCCTTGACACATTTTGTACATGGAATGTAGTACTGTAAAGCGTGGCACAAGACAAACCACATCCTGATCTTAAATTCAGAAAGATCCTACTTTTCTTTACAGGAAATTCTGTCCTGCACATCAAGTTATTGTTTGTATTATATTTTGTGTTTAAACATGTAATGTAGACAGCACTGTGGATCACAGATACACTGATGAAGACATCACGGGTGATCCCAGACACCCAGCCGGGGACATTACTGTGGTGAGTGTTGGTCCCAGACAGGCACGGTGCTGCGGCTCCACCCCAGCAGCCTGAGGCTCTCCCTCAGCCGGGCCGTGAAGCCCTGCTGGGCCTTCCTCTGGGCCTGGAGCCCCGACCTCAGAACCTGCAGCTGGCTGTCCAGCAGGGCCCTGGTCTGCTGGGCCAGAGTCCTGCGGCGGCCCACCTCCCTCTCCAGCTCCCTCTGCAGCCTCTGGTGGGCCTCCCCCTCCTGCAGCCTCCCCAGGGCTGCAGACCACCTGGGCTGCAGGCTCCGCAGGTTGGCCTGCACTCCCTGGTACAGCTCCTTCACCTGCAGGGGAGGGAGGGGGGGCAAAGCCCATGATGGTGTTGTCACGCATAGACAAATGTGTACCTACAGATAGACACACAGGCGCTCACACACACACACGCACATGTCACACTTACAAATGAATGTATTGACACAAATAGACACACACAGACACACGCACACACTGCACTCGCACAGACTTAACCCATAAACACACCCATATACATTTTCCCATATACACCCATATACCCATATACATAGGTACACCCATATACATCGTCACAAAAACATGTTAGGAAGACCTGCATGTTCACAGGATAACAATGACCGGCAAAGTCTGCCAACTCATCTTACATATTTATGACTTTACTGAAGCTACCCTAGGGGTGCTACACTCACACGCACAAATACACACACACACACATACACAAATACACAGCACATATATATTCCAATAGGATATCCAATATGTCTTAGTACACGCTAACTTTACAAGGGAGGACATATGAGGCCTGAGAAAGTGATAGTAGACAGTAAGACAAAGAATACATGAAGAGGGAGGAATGGAGGGAGGGAAAGGAAACAAGGGAGGCGGGAGGGAGGGAGAGGCAAAGAGGGAGGGTGGTAAAGAGGAAGACAGTGCTGGGGAGTAGAAGGAAGGATGGAGAGATCTAGTGGAGCGGAATTAAAAGAAAGTCGGGAGCAGGTGCTCTGAGGTCAAACCAGGCTGTAAGAAGAGTGAAGACCAGTTAGTTCCAAAAAACATGCTGTGCAGTGCCTTGAATGTGACTACCAGCTGTGTTTGAGAACCAGGTGGGCAGTACCTCTCCGGTGAGCTGGCCAAGCCGGGAGGTGACGGCCAGGCTGTGGGTCAGCAGCAGGCGGTAAAACGTGGTGGAGCTGAAGGCCTCCAGGTCCACCTGCTGCTCATAGTCCCAGAACTCCTCAGCCTCCACGCTCAGCACTGCTCCTGCCGTGCACACACACATACACACATACACACACACACAGATACACATTCAGATACACACACACAGATACACATACAGATACACATGCACACACACACACAAGCAAAACACAGGTTGGCAAAGTATCACATTGTTCACATCACGTACATACAGTATGTACATGTTTCATCAACCCTGCATAATAGCCCTTTGACCACCACAAACACCTGTACCCATCTTTTACGACCGGTGATTCACTAAGGAGATGATAATGATGAAGCAATGTATTCATACCAACCCTAAGGTCTATTTCTGTCTGTTTATCAGATGTAGCTGTAGTATTACCATCTGACTGCATGTGTGCGCTGGAACAGAATCGCTACGGCACGAGAGACGCAAGAGTTACACAAGAGTGCTATCATAAGGTCCTGTAAAAGCAGATGTGTGTGCGTGTGTTTATTTCACCTCCTGTGCTCCCATTGCGTAAGTTGTAGTGTGTCAGCCCATTGGCTATGTCAGGATGAAGGAAGAGGATGTGTGTGTACAGGTGTGCCTGTGTGTGTGAGTGTTTGCCTAAGTTTGTGTCGGTATGTGTGTGGTGATGATAGATTGAACCTGGCTGGAGAGTGGTGTCTATCCTGCCCTGCAGGTTGCGGTGTGTCTTCCTCAGTGTGGTCACCCTGGAGCCCCTGGATGAGTAGTCATCCATGAGGTAAGCCTTCTGCAACGCACGATACCGTACTCTGATTGGCTCCTTCTCTGGCCAACCATATTCTCTGAACAAGATCTACGTAAACGAAAGTGAATCAGTGGGCCTCCCGGAATCTCTGGAACAGTTTGCTTGTGTGCGTGTGTGTGTGTGTGTGAGAGTGCATGTGTGTGTGTGTTCTCTCACCAGTAGTGTCACACACAAGCTAAGGATCACCATAGCTCCAACCACCAAGCCTCCGGTCACCAGCCAATCAGGTCTCAGCAACAGGTTTCGTTGCCTGGCGATGCCCATCCTGGTCATGTGACGAGGGACAGCGGGAAAGAAGGGGCCAGCCTCATAACACTGGCCGCCTGCAGGCATCACTCTCACGTACTGCAGTGGAGAGGAGTCAGAGATTAAAATATCAACCCTATCACAACATTCTTTTGATTGTTTGAAGTTGACCGATGTTGACAGATCTTCCTATTGCTCTTTTAATTGCCTAATGTATTGTTTAGAAACCCTTCTCCTGAGTTTATTGAGCTAGAATGGTCTCTGACCTATAACCTTTGGCCTTCTGTCCACAGACTCACGCTCTCTTTGAGGCGCAACTGCAGTATTTTCTCATTGGCTGATACATCCATGGGTTACCATGGGTTACTATGAGGTACCATTGGTTACCATGTGTTTGTGACGCTGGCTGCTGAGCCTGAAGACGTACACCCCCGGTTGGCTGAGAACCAATGAGAAGAGAGTGGGCGGGGTCCAGGAGAGCGTTAGCTCCTCCTCCAGCTGTCTGAACGGCCCCCAGTCAAACTCAGAGTTGGTGTTGTACAGGTTCTCACTGAGCACAGAGGATGTCAGGGTTTATACACACACACACTCAATCATTCACAATTGTATGCACCTATATAGTCATTTGCTCACTCACTAACTCCCTCACTTTCAGAAATGTAGTAATTCCAACAATCAATCAAGAAATCAATCAGTCAGTCAGTAAGTCCACCCCTCAGTGAACCTGTGCTCCACACAGACAGACTGACTCACATGTCATACTGAGGGTGGTGTTCCCTGCTGACAGAGAACAGCAGAACGTCTCCCAGCTGCAGACAGGCTGTGGGGTTCAGAACACCCACGCTGGAGTTCCAGGTTCCGCCTCCAACCCTGGGGGTTCTGACTCCGCCCACAGAGCTGGAGTTACTTCCTCTCAAGCCCTCTCCTTCTCTGAGTTTGGTTCCTTCTACAACACAGACCAAAAGCGACTCTAAGATTCCTCCTAGAACACAGGTCATCAATGAACCTGAGGTTCCCTCTAGTAGTACTCCAGCAGTCCATCAGCATAAAAAGCAGTTACATATGAATATGTTAGTACTGTGGATGAATACCATCAGTTTTAGCATTTCTAGATGTAGCATCAGCGACTAAGGATTCATGTTCAGTGTTTGTGAGCCTGCTGTGGTGTGGTGGATGGACCTGTGGTGCCGGGAGTTCTCTGTGCGTCTGAGGAGAACATCTGGAGAAGGTCCTCTGGTAGACCACGGAGGAGGCCGAGGAAACCTGCGTCTAAACACCCACACAGACCCGCCAACACACACACAGACACACGCGCACGCACACATAGACCCCCACATGCACACGCGTACACGCACCCAATCACACACGCGTGCATACAGACGCACACAGACGCAAACAAAGCCACGCACAAACAGAGTGGGGCAGCCTTTGTCAGCAAGCGCGGGGGTTGAGGTCTGGCATTGTCCTGCATGGTGAGGAGTCCCACAGGGAGGCCTGACTCACCGCTTGTCTGAAGGCTGTGGACGTGCCGAGAGGCAACGAGGTTCCTGCCACAGCGCAGGATCCCCTGGGAGTCCCAGTGTCGGAACACACGCTCCAGCAAGCGGCCTGAGACAGACCCCTGGAACTGGAGACACACACAAGTACACGCACACACAGATACACACACTTGTAAGATTTACTAGGTCAGGAAGACATTAGAGCTTAATCGTTCCTCTTACTCCATACAAGAGGATAAGAATGTTTTCTATGGTGTCACACTAGCCTGGTCACACTATATGTTCTTGTAAAGGAACAGTTAGTCTGCTACATGTTGGGAGAATACATGCTCTCCTGGGAGGTCATGCTGCAATCAAATTAAATTGACTTGACCTGGAAACCCTAAAATCAAGTGTTGTGGTAGTTTTGGTTATCTGCTTGCACATGTCATGGTGAGAGCATGATTTTGTGTGTGTGTGTGAGTGTGTGAGTGTATGTCTTGCCTCACCTTGCTCCCAGCGCTCCAGCCCAGACTCAGCTCCCCAGAGGAGTCACACACCAACTGCAAGGAGGGTGTGACCCCTGGCCTGGCCCCGGCCCCGGCCCCGGTCCTGCAGCCCCAGTTCCCACACTCAGCACCGCCAGGGCCCTCCCCACACACACACATCCCCAGGGCCCCATCGTAGCCCTGGTAGACTCCTGGAGACACACACACCTGCAGGAGAAGAATGGGCACAGGCCTCAGTATTCAACCATAGCAGGTACAGTACAGGACAGACAGAGATAGAGTGTTTGTGGGTTTGTGGGCTGCTTCTTTGCAAATCGAATCAATCACATCAAGAAGACAAGAAAAACAGTTGACCTTTGCACACACTGTTATTTGGGGGAAAGGGTGCACCAAATTCAATAGTCGCAAGGTTGCATTTTTGAATGTCTGTAGAGAGGTCACGGTGTGTGTGTATATGTGCATGTCTGTCTATGTGTGTCTATGTGTGTGTGTGTGTGTGTGTGTGTGCGGTGTGTGTGAGTATCACTCTATGTGTACATTTCCATGGGACTTGGAGAGCCTGGGAAGGTAAACACAGAGGACTCCACAGCCGCCAATGGCAGCAGTCGTTGAGAACAGGCTTACGTATTCATCGGGGCTCATTCACAGATCAAATGTGTTCTAAAGCCAAATATCTGATAAGCTCTGGATAAGCGGTTCATATTGAAGAGCAGCCAGAGTTCAATGACTTGGAGGCCGGCCACCTGTTTGGTTCCAGGTAACAGAACTAGCTAGACAACATTAGATAAAACCAGGATTTTGTGGAGAAAACCAATTCAAGCGAATGGATATCATTGATGAAAATTATATATTTTAAACTTTATATGTGTTTTCCGAGATCTTCCCATGCTCTTTTTTTGTGTATGTGTGTGTGTGTGTGTGTGTGTGTGTGTGTGTGTGTGTGTGAACTTAACATGCACACTGACCTTTTGCCTACATTGCTGTTCCCATTGATTGGGGTCCAGACAGATTCCATACTGTGAGCGGCTGCTTCCATCTCTGCAGACATGGTAGACTCTGAGCACACACACATCGCCCTGGCTGGCTGCCTCATAGCCCCGGGCACAAGGGCAATGCCCATCACTGGCCTGCATGCATACAGAGTACATCTTTTATCAACCATGAACCATAGGTCAAGCTCATGTGTCTTAAATCTGAGCCAGAGTGAGTCACACTTTTGGGTGCACTTGATTCAGCGCATCTAGAACGTTCACCTAGTTCACTCAAATCAATGGAATACCGTGTCAAGAACACAAAGGAGAAAATCAAACATCCGATATATATATATTATATCCAAGCGTTTGGTCTGTGTGTTTGACCCGAAGTCTGATACCTGCACATCGTACAATGGCAGGCAGCTAGGTGGGAGAGTGTTTATCAACACCTAATCTGCCCTGGTGACACAGGACCTGGCAGCTCCTGAACCTGAGATACTGGGAGGGGTGAGGGCTGGAAGAGTGTGTGTGAGTGTGTGTGAGTGGAGGGCAGGGCAAGGGGGGGGGGGGGGGGGGGGGGGCAGCTGGGGGGGGGATGGACGGACGAAGCTTGAAACCCAAACCCTCCTGTTTGGAGACACCTGATGAGGGAACCTTCTAGGCCCTGAGCTACAGATTGTTGGGAGTCTGTGGGTCATGCTTGCACAAGCTGAGGAAGTACTGTATGTGCGGACTGGTAGAGGACCAGACAGGGGGGTTCCCTCCATGACTGGTAAAGGACCAGACAGGGGGGTTCCCTCCATGACTGGTAGAGGACCAGACAGGGGGCTTCCCTCCATGACTGGTAAAGGACCAGACAGGGGGGTTCCCTCCATGACTGGTAGAGGACCAGACAGGGGGCTTCCCTCCATGACTGGTAAAGGACCAGACAGGGGGGTTCCCTCCATGACTGGTAAAGGACCAGACAGGGGGGTTCCCTCCATGACTGGTAGGAGAAAGAGGTGAGGTCATCTCGTTATGGGCGATGCAGTCTGAGAAGCTACACTGTAGCATCCAGCTCCTCTGGGGACAACATGGAGGCAGATCTACACCTGACTGGGCTCAGGGCTACGCACACAATACCATCACAGTGCACCAGCTGTAGAGCAGAAGAGAGTAGAGGAGAGTCAAATAAAGAGGCGTGTGCCAGAACACCACCTGGAAGCTCCTCCCGTCTTCCAGACACACGCAGGCAGACTGCCCCCCCAGAGGCTGCTCAGCCCTGGCACCACAGGGCAGGGGGGCAGGCAGGCCTGGCCAGGGGCAGTAGTGCTGGGGGGGGCAGCTCAGACAGCTGGCCTTGGATGTGGCCTCAGCACTGGGCCCATATGTCCCTCTGGGACACGGCTCTGGGACCTTGGGGTCCCCAACACAGTAGAACCCTAGTAGAACACAGTTACAGAGTCATGCTGGGGCCTGACTATATTGAATAGAATCCTGGTGGAACACAATAGTTATGGTGACAGCAATCCACTAATCCATAAAAACAATCAATAAACCAAGGAATCAATCAATCCAATCGATAGGTCAGTCCCCTACCTGGTCGACACGTCGGTGATTCCCTGCCGTCCTGGTTGACGCCGTCTCCATGGACCAGCAGAGAAATCCTCCACACACACCCCACCAGAGAGCTCCACCTGGGGCCACGGACCCCCAGCATGGCAGGCCTGTCCGGGGCACAGATGGGGGCAGGGGATGGCCTGTGGATCCAGACCCAGGGACGGGGGTGGAGGCCTGGGTCACGGTGGAGCTGGCGTGGGCTGCATCGCAGAGTCCAGGCTCAGACACCCAGGTGGAGAGGCAGACTGCTCCAGCATCCGTGTCTGTGTCGGAGAAGAAATGAGGGAGGCAGGATGGATCTTAGAGTCTCTTCTCTGTCCCCTCTCCAGGCTCACTGACAGGAGGAACAGGCAGGGGAATGGGGGGGGGGGGGCAAGGGAAGGGAAGGGAGGGAACACTTTCACTCTCTTGCTGAATGATGCATGGGCTTTCTGGGGTAGGATGACACTCAGACACAGCACTACACACCACCTACACACACACCACACACAGACACACCGCACACACACATCAGACACACACACACACCGCACACACACCTGTGGTCAGTGTTCCTGTGGCTATTTGATACAGTAGGCTCTGGTTACAGCTTTTGTTCTCCTCAATCCCACGATGGAACTGATTAATCATTTGGGCTCACACTGGTACACATCAACTGCACTCTCCCTGAGCGTGGCCGACACACGTACA
Organism: Thaleichthys pacificus; assembly: GCA_023658055.1. Classification (NCBI taxonomy): domain Eukaryota; kingdom Metazoa; phylum Chordata; class Actinopteri; order Osmeriformes; family Osmeridae; genus Thaleichthys; species Thaleichthys pacificus. The sequence continues at coordinate 6,009,481 of CM042852.1, forward strand.
CACTACCAGCCATGGAACTGTTCAGCACACAACTCAGGACCAGCAGTGCAACCTTTGAAAACAGAACGCATTAGTTACACAACTCAACAGTTAACCACTGCAACATTACAGAACCACTAGTCCAACCATTCTAAACACAGTAACTATCAGAACCCCTGCTGAGTTGATGGTAGACAATGGACTGCAGCAGACAGCTAATGAAGCAAGTGGACATCATCAAGCCAACTTCATCTTGGTGGGAATCCTAAGGCCAGGGAGTAGTGGTGGTAAATATCAACGAGTTTGATACTCCTGCCCCCCCCCCCCCTCCAAATGCCCCCAATGTACCTTCACCTGCTTGGCTGTAGTGATTAGTGTGCCAGCGTGCAGTCAAAGGTTGCCGGTTCAAAACCACTTCAGACGTAACACCGCGGCATGAGAGTCTGAACTCCTCACATTACCTGGGGGCCTTCCATCAGGGGAGAAGACCAAGGCTCCACCTCCATGTTTCTCCTTGCAGATTCATGAGAATAGCAACTCTTTGTTGTCATTTGTGTTGGGGGAAACTCGGCGTGGCAACAACTGTGTGACTGTTGTGTTTGCTGTGAGCTGATATTCTGCCAGTCAGTGTTCAAATTCCAAGGCAACATTGTCACTCCACCGTCCTAATCAAATACACTGATAACAGAGCTCTTTAAAGCTTGGAGCAGTTCACTGAATCTAGTCGTACACAAGTTAGCCAATACCACATCAGCAAACAAGATTCTATCAAAACCAGACTTGACAAGAATGCGGGCCAAGTTACAGTACACTGGACAGTGTGTGCTTGTGTGTGTGTGTGGGGGGGGGGTACTTGGGTTTGTCGAGGGGTTTCTGTGCATATGTTTGGGTGTGAGTGCAGGTGTTTGTGTGTGCATGCCGTGCATGTGTGTGTGCATGTAATGTTGCATGTCTGTGTGTGTTTGTGAGTTTGCATGTGTCTGTGTACATTTGTGTCCCATAACTATGACAAGCACAGTCACATTCACACGCCATCAAAAATCTCTCCTTTCATCACTCCTTTCATCACTCCTTTCATCACTCCTTTCATCACTCCATCACATTCACTACTCCAACTAAATTGACCCAATTTGGAAAGGTCTTTTTTTTCTCAGAACGTACTGTTGTTGTATTGAAATGCTGGACTTTGGGTACATGGAAGTCTTTTGAGATTTCCTCATGGCTGCTGTGGACTCTGCCCTGCTCAGTGATTACAGACGGGTTACCTAAGACAGCAGCAGAACTGACCTTTCACACAGATCCAGTCTGGGTGATTGTCATGACTGCTTGTCTAACATTCAGAGTCACCATAACATTGATTGCACATCGGTACAGTTGCAACACAGCTTGGCTCAGCTCTAATTTCACGCTGAGCATTCCCATCAAAGAGCGATGGATTACGGGCAAGCACAAATAACAACCCTGGTTTGAACCCTCCACCTGTGCTTAATGATGGGTAAACAGACTGCTGCGACAGGTTGTTCTGTTTATTGGAGGGGAGATTAGAGATGGTTTGTTAGCGTTTAGTGTGTGTCCATGCAATGATCATTTTAGTGATGATAGTTTCAGAAGAATCAATTGAAATCCCCCCCACCCACAGTCTTAGTGGTGTATCTGACAAAGCTGTACTGTATTGATCTGGCACATTGGCAGGCATTATGGATGATTTGATAACTATGTTTAGTCTCACAGAATCAGATCAATATATTTAGAGACATTTTGTGACACACTTCCCATGTCAGTGCATACTTAAGACATTGTACAGATGTGATGTAACATTATGACGTCATGCATTCTCCTTAATAAAGTATGCTACTGAGTACACCTTCTCCTGTTCAGCACCCTCTGTCCTTTCTGCCTGCCTGCCTTGTTGCCCTCCCTGCCTCCCTACCCCTCCAACCCCTCATTAAATACCCCATCAAATTACCTCCTAGTCCTTGTATCATGCAATTGGGTCTGATAGCCTGGTCTCTGTAACAACAGGATCCTAGGATGCAAGATTATCCTATGATGCAAGAGAAGGATTCAACAGTAGGATACTAGGATCTCAGAGTATGTTTATAACTTTTTATCTGTTGGCTTCTTCAATAAATTGAATGAACTTTCCCGGGTCCAAACATTGTCATCAGAGGGTCATTAACCTAGTTAGGATGACGCAGGACAGCAGATCACCCCAGTATGCTGTTGTAACCTTGACAGACTGAATATTTGGTACTCTGTATTAGTGAATAACAGAAACCTTTCCCTGTCCATTCCAGATAAACACTGAGAAGGTAATCTGATGCCCTTTGAGAGCACCTGTGAGATTAACCCTTTTTTGTCTTCTCCTAAAGTGTATTGATGGCAGAGAACGTACAGCACTGCATGTATGTGCGTGATATCAATCCCTCGACCCCTAAATAAATGGTTTGATGTTTGTTGATAATGTATGTGTGTGTCAAACACAGCCAATATTATCAGTTGGAAATAAAGAATGTCAAATGTGACAAGACAGACCAGTGTGGAGTTGAACCCGCCTGACCCAACATCCGCTGTTGAACTCTGCCATTGCACCAGCATGACATCACCTCAGCCTCCTTGAATCGATGTAAGCAGGAATGCTGTAGTGTGTGTGTATGTAGGTGTGTGTGTATGTGTGTGTGTGTGCGTCCTCTCCCAGGCCTCCTTCCGACGTCCCGTCCGGTTGTTATCTGCACTGTGTTGCCAGCTGTTATCAGCCCGACCCTCCACGTGTTGAGCGTTGACACAGGCATCGTTCTAGACGGCCTCCCTGATAAGACAGACCCCTATATAAGCCAAGGCGGGAGCAGTGTTGCGGCATGCAGACCCTGTCTCTCAGGTACGAGCCAGCAGTGCTCTCTCCTATTGATCCACAGCCGTCCTGCCTCCTCTCTCGGGCTCCACCACCAGCCTGTCTTTGCATGCATTCCCATGAAGATCAGACCAGAAGGATTTGCTGTTGACTCTTGACTAATTGTCCTCCTCTCCATTTCTCTCTCTCCGCAGAGTTCAAAAGAAGCATGATTGTTAAAGTGGTGGTCTTCGCCTTGTCCTTCGTGGCAGTCACAGGTGTGTGTTCTGGGGAAGCGTTCTTGTGCGAGGGTTCTCCTGAGGACTGTGTTGTTGTTACATGGGTGGTTGTGGCTGGTGCTGACAGGTGTGTGTTTGTGGTTCCCAGCATACCCTCTCCACCGCGAGGCGCAGTGGACTGATTCACACAGCAACCAGGCTCATGATAAGACTGAACTCTCCAAGGACGTAGAGTAAGTTTCTCCTCATTCAAGTTCCTTTTGGAAACTTAGAAACGTGTCATTGAATAGGATTCTTCTACTTAGAAGCAATTGACTAATCTTCTGTATCTTTATTCCACTTTATCTTTTCCCCCCCCTCTCTTTCTTCGGTCTATTTCTCTATGTATCTCTCTCTTTTCTCAAATGTTCTTGGTTTCTCTGTCCCTCTCTTTCTCTTCCCTCAAATGTTCCACCTGCCTCCCTCTCTCTCTCTCTCTCTCTCTCTCTCTCTCTCTCTCTCTCTCTCTCTCTCTCTCTCTCTCTCTCCCTCTCTCTCTCTCTCTCTCTCTCTCCCTCTCTCTCCCTCTCTCTCTCTCTCTCTCTGCCATAAGAACAGTTTATTTCCATCTGCTTTCCAACTATTGTACTTTTTTACTTTTAATTTAAGATTTGTATAGGTTTATTATTTGCACCTTCCTGCCACAGTAAATTCTGTGTTTGTGTCAACCTACATGGCGAATAAACCAAATTCTGATTCTGACTCTGATTCTGATTCTCTCAGTGGGATGTGGAAGAGCCAGGTGGAGAGCAGTAACTTGTACCACCAGCAGGGCGGTGACAACCCCCTGGGTGGAGAGATCCGCCACAAGCTCAACATGGAGTCTGAGAGGCTGCGGGCTCGTCTGCGCAATGAGCTGGTTCAGCTCCGGGAGAGGCTGTCCCCTCTCTCCTCGTACCCAGCCCAGCCTCACTTCACCCTGGGCAGCACCAGAGAGCGCCTGGCCCCCCTGACCCAGCAGCTCCAGAGTGCAGTGAGCGGCAGCACCAGGGAGATGTGTGACCAGCTGAAGCTCTACCTCCAGGACCTGGAGGTGGCCGAGGCCCAGCCAGGGGTGGCCATCTACAGGGAGGCGGTGCAGTGGGTGAGCCGGAAGCTGGAGGACAACGGAGCCAAGATGGACGCCATCGTCCTGGAATTCCAGACGCAGGCCTCCAGCGTGATCAAAGAGCTGAGGGCCGGCAAGGACGGGGAGGGGCCCGGGGCGGGGCCCTGGGAGGAACTCAGTGCCAGGCTGGGACAGGAAGTGAGGTCGTTGAGACAGGAATCACAGAACAGGGTTGGGTCCCTGAAGGGAGAGCTGGCCACTCTCCTGCTCTCGGGCCAGCCTCTCAAGGCTGAGGTGTTGTCCATTCTGGACCAGTACTGTAAGAGCACCACCCTACAGAACCAGCTTTTCCAAGCCAGGATAGAGAGGATAGTCCTGGGGCTGGAGGAGGACCACTCCTCCTCTTCCTCCTCCTCCCCCCAGGAGCCAGATATCCTGAGCTTTCTGCAGGAGGACTTCTCAGCCAAGCTGAGTGCTCTGCTTCAAGACATCAAGGACTCTCTCCCATCAGAGAGCCAGACATGATCTGAATCACGACCCAGTCCTACAGAACTGTCTCCCCCAAACCTAAAGAACTCTCTCCCCCACCCAAATTGTATATACATCTCTCCTCCACCTCTAAAACGTTCACCCCCACCCCTAATGAACTCTCTCCCCCACCCTTACTGTATATAAGTCTCTGTCCAGCCTCTATAGAAGTTTCTCCCCTACCCCTACAGAACTTTCTCCCCCACACCTACTGTATATAAGTCTCTTCCCCACCCTTATAGAACTCTCTCCCCCACCCCAACAGAATTGTCTCCCGCACCCCAACATGGCTTGTGCAACTGAACCCAGAGATGTGCATGAGTTTCTCCCAGCCCGTCCTGCCCCTCCCCCTGGCTCCATGCACAGTGACCCACTAAAGAGACATGAACTCCTATCGTCTGTGCAGTCCTTCTACCTCCTCACCCACGCCAGGGTTGGACATACAGTGAGTCTGTATTTATGAATGTGTTGTTGTGTTTGTTGAACCGTGTATCATAAGAAGTGAAGGTCAGTACGCTGTACAAAGTTGTAAATAAAGTAGATTTGTAAACTGTAAAGTAAACAGTCATGTGCTCATGTTCTCATGTTCATTTTGGAAATAAAAATCCAAGATTCATTTAAACATGTTTGTATTTTTTATGTAGCTCACAACAATGTACAAAGCAGCAGATCAAGGATTTAAACTACACTATTTGACCGAGCCTTGTTGGCATGACAACATCAGAAGTTTGTAAATACAACAAACTCCACATCACAATACCCCAAACAGGCCCATATTATTCTATTTTTGGCCTCATATCTTCTGGCTGGTTATAGCACAGGCAGCCTTGGGTGGATAAATAGTCCAACAAATGCAGAATGTACTTTGCCAGTTCCCACATTCCAATACCCTTATCAACACTGTGATAGAGAGAGACAGATATATTTCATACTTACTTAGCATGACTGGATACATCTATCATTTTAAGGGAGGTAAAATTCCAACTCTCACAGTGTAATTATTTCCATAGTTCATGCATGTACACATTCCTTCATCACCGCTAAAACAATAGTAGACATTATTTATCATTTGACCGACTAATGATAAGTTAGATAAGGTTAGAAAGAACCCAGATTTTTACATATATTTTATCCTTCATCGTAAAGGTAAACATCTTTACCTACAAAGTCACATCAGTGGGAACGTCTGACTGCTGTGTGACATGAGTCAGTGGAAGGGTGCATCAGTTAAAGGCGTGTGGACGACCTCCTGCCCAGTAGAACTTCTTCATGACGAACCACCCCCCCAGGACCAACAGAGCCACGGAGGCAGTCCCAAACACGAGCCCCACCACCAGCCCTGTCACGTCTCCCTTGCTCTCCTTTCGTTGTTCCTCTCCACCTGGACCATATAGAGAAAAAGTAGTGCATGTTTTAGGGGTATACGGTATATGGTATACATGCCGTTGAGGGAAGCAGTGAAACTGGACTCACCATAAGCTGCTGGAGTGGGAGGGTCCTCTAGAGGGGGCAAGAGAGCGAGAGCAGGGACGTCAGTGGAAGAAGAGAGAAGGGGGCGCTTTTGTGTTTGCCTTATACCCATAACCCATTAACTGATTTAACAATTTACTCACTCACTTACTCCCGCACTCATTCACTCAGTCACTCACCAACTCACTCACTCACCAACTCACTCACTCACTCCTCTGATGTCCTGTCTATCTTGTGACAGCGTGACTCACCGTCTCTGGTGAAGAGGGGGCCGACGGACACGGTGGCTGAGTCGCTGGACTCTGTTCCAAACGGATTCACAGACCTTCTCCTGCGTTTGCAATCCTGTGGAGGGCGGACACGCACATGAGTGAGCTCGTTCATTTCAACATTCAGTTTCTCGAAAAGGTTATTAAAGGATCATCTGCAATGATTTTCGGGATTATTGGAAACCTAAAAGGTTCCGCAGGATTATACGAAACGGGATTTGGAGTTCTAAAGGATCATTTCCGATGTTCCATAGGATTCACTGAAAGGTTCTAAAAGTGTCATTTGACATGTTCTTCACTATCACTATCAGACTGTGTGTTTTCCCATCTCCCCAGCCAGGGCAGGGGAGCAGGGCTGTGGATGGGATCCCAGGGCAGGGGAGCAGGGCTGTGGATGGGATCCCAGGGCAGGGGAGCAGGGCTGTGGATGTGATCCCAGGGCAGGGGAGCAGGGCTGTGGATGGGATCCCAGGGCAGGGGAGCAGGGCTGTGGATGTGATCCCAGGGCAGGGGAGCAGGGCTGTGGATGGGATCCCAGGGCAGGGGAGCAGGGCTGTGGATGGGATCCCAGGGCAGGGGAGCAGGGCTGTGGATGGGATCCCAGGGCAGGGGAGCAGGGCTGTGGATGGGATCCCAGGGCAGGGGAGCAGGGCTGTGGATGGGATCCCAGGGCAGGGGAGCAGGGCTGTGGATGGGATCCCAGGGCAGGGGAGCAGGGCTGTGGATGGGATCCCAGGGCAGGGGAGCAGGGCTGTGGATGGGATCCCAGGGCAGGGGAGCAGGGCTGTGGATGGGATCCCAGGGCAGGGGAGCAGGGCTGTGGATGGGATCCCAGGGCAGGGGAGCAGGGCTGTGGATGGGATCCCAGGGCAGGGGAGCAGGGCTGTGGATGGGATCCCAGGGCAGGGGAGCAGGGCTGTGGATGGGATCCCAGGGCAGGGGAGCAGGGCTGTGGATGGGATCCCAGGGCAGGGGAGCAGGGCTGTGGATGGGATCCCAGGGCAGGGGAGCAGGGCTGTGGATGGGATCCCAGGGCAGGGGAGCAGGGCTGTGGATGGGATCCACTCACGTTCAGCAGCTTCTGGCACTTGTTGGGTTCACACAGCCGGAGGATGCAGTGGATGAAGGTGCTGGACTTTTCCTTGTCACGGTGCTCCACAAAGCGGAACGCCTCAAAGTTGAACTTGGCGCTTGTGGACTGGCCGTTTGCCGTCACCTTGGTACGCAAGTCCACCGAGCACCTGGACGGGGGAGGGAGATGTGTGATGAAACTTCAAGGATTGAAACCTTGTGTTTGTGGTTCCAGAACCTTCCGTGCTGAATGGCCCATCACTAAAACTACTACTTAGTGTGTTCAAAAAATCACACATATCTCCTAACTTGAACTAGTGAGTGATCATTTATGGCGCTTCAGTCCTGGGTTGGGTGTGAAGACTTACCCTGTGAAGAAGCTGTGCTTGTCGCTGTTCGACATGTTGTAGGCAGATGGCGTTGCAAAGCAGTGGTCGAGCAGCACATTGAAACTTTGGAGACAAGACTGCAGGTCAGTTTGGCACAGAATGAAACAACAGAGCATAGCATGTGATTGGATGTCGTGGTTGTGCCGATTAGACACAAACTCAGACACTGATGTGGACTAACTTGTCTGTAAACGTGTAACTGTGGATGGAAAGGTGAAGGTGTGATCCAGAGGTGGACTTACTTTCCTGTCAGGTTGGTGGCCTTCACCTCCACGAAGATCTTGGTCCTCAGCTCCAGTCCTGTAGCAGGCACCGTCAGGGGATAGATGTAGTTTGTGTCCTGAAGATCAAACAGGAGGAGGGCGGGGTGTACTCTGAGATTAGATACTCTGCATATCCATCATAAATAAAAGACCATATTTTTGGCCATTCTGATCAAAGGGAAAGGACAGCAGAGGCCATAAACAGGCATCTGATTGGAGGATGTTTCTCCCGTGGACATTGAGCATGAGACAATGATGCTCAACGATACAGAAAGCTGTTCTGTTTGAGCTCCGACAGAGCGACACAGCTTTGAGGTGGTTTGTGGGCTAGTACTTACGTTGTACACGCTCATACTGAGGGTGTCTATGAAGGTGCCGTTGTTGTCACTGGTAGCCACGGATACTGAAGACCTGAGGGATGGAGAGAGAGATATGAGAATGATCATGTTTTTATGTTTTTATTTCGTTTGACAAACTAACCTGTTGATCAGTGTATTTAAGAAGACATCGATTAACTATAGTTTTTTCTTTTTGTTTGTTAGTTTTTGTCTTACTTTTATTGGTGGGGAGGATGTTAGTTTATCGGTACAAAATGTGACCAGACATTCCACAAGGCAATCTTGCCCATCACATAGTCATGCTAATTGAGAAAGAAATTGAGCGTGGTGGAGTACAGCAGAGTGTGGAGGATTGTACAGGAGCGTTCACTCACGCCACGATCTTGGTGTTGTTGAGCAGGTATTCCAGCGGGTAGCGGCAGGAGAAGTGGTAGTACAGGTCCGTGGCGTAGCTGATGAGTCCCACGGAGGAGCTGGGCGTGTCGATGAAGCCTGTGATGATGACTGACTGGATGGTGGAGAAGGAGCTGAACGGTCCAGACGGGTCCGGCACCTCGTCCACAATCTAGCGTAGACAAACACGCACACACACACACACACACACACACACACACACACCCACACATGCACACGCACACAGGCACAAGCACACACAGGCACAACACCGGACAACGTGAGACTAGAGAACTAGGTCTTCCCATGTGAGAGTTCCAGATGATTCGTAACTGTTGCACTGTCATAACAAGCAGCTATTGGAATATTGTATATACTGTACATTTCCATTTGAACTGGAGTCCAGAAGGGTCTCACCATGTGACCACTGAGTCTACATGGTTCTCCCATGTATTGAGTCTACAGGGTTCTCCCATGTATTGAGTCTACAGGGTTCTCACCTGCAGTGATTGCCTACAGGGGTTATTCTGGCTGTGGTTGACTGGCATCTGGTAGCGTATGACTGGCGGCACGACGCTGGTGTCGATGTTGCCCACGCACTGGCTGTTGTTGTGCTGTCCATTCATGGCCAGGCTGCTGGGGAGAAAGCCAGCCCACTGGGCGGAACACAGATTCACCTCGAGGACAATCATGGTGGTGCCACAGTCAACCGTCAGGTCCGAGTTGTCTACGGGGGGGGAGGGGAGCAGGTGGGAGCAAAAGGGAGAAGGAGGTGTGGGTGTCGAGGGATTGAAAGACTGGTGTTTACTGATGCTCAGTTCAAAAATCTGATACAAATCTATGCTAAACCCAGTACACTCTAAAATCAACTTATCTTAAAGATACATCCACAGAGTTGAACTTAAACTCAATCCCACTAATGGATATTCACTTTAAAGTCACAGCTAAAACCTTAAAGAGACTGATTACATCGATAATCTCCTTTTTCTTTGCATGACAGAAACATGTGGCCCATCTAAGCACCCCTCCCTGGCTTACCCGGGACCCTCTCGTCTTGTGCAGAGCAGTTATAGGTGACGGACACCACTGGCTGTAGGAGCATGGTCACCACGGAGACACACAGGTAGAGCATCATGCTGTTACAACTCTAGATAGAGGGGGGAGCATGGAGTTATCTACCAGAGAGAGAAAGGAGGGATGGAGTAACATTGCAAGAGAGAGAGAGAGAGAGAGAGAGAGAGAGAGAGAGAGAGAGAGAGAGAGAGAGAGAGAGAGAGAGAGATAGATAGATAGATAGATAGATAAACCGCAAAAGATAGAGAGAAAGAAAGAAGGAGGAGAGAGGGGAAGGAAGAGAAAATAAGAGAAAGAGAGGAAGACAGAGATGCAATTCCAACACAAACTCTTCATACATAAAACAAATTAAAATGATATTTTACTTACGGATATAATATTAGTTCAATGGGAGACTGAAGAAGGTTCTGAGAACATCCACAGAGGTGGCAGCCCAGGTGAGGGGTGGAGCAGGGTCTGGTGGGTGCAGCTGCTGTTGGGGGAGAAGAGCGTCTGAGAGAGGGCCGGACTGGGACGAGTCTTATACTCGTCTGACACCTGATACAACAGGGGAGAGTCCCACTCACTCCATCCTGGGTCCGTTCACAAACACACACGTGCACATTTACACATGCATAGATACACACACCTATACACCCATTCACCGTTTCTTTTTTGGGAGGGATAGGAAATCTAACCATCGGACCTGACCTTGCCATCAGAGTTGTGTCCGTGGGTTTTGACATGCATCCTACACTGCACAGTGCACACCCCTCTCCGATTCCTCTGACACAAACATGGCCTTGAGAACTGCTGCTGTGTTGATGATGTTGTTGCTTGTTTTTTGGCATACTGTACATGCTGGATGCCTGATGCATGTCATCTCTCATTGTTACGTAATACATTCTGGTGTTGTATATGTATGTATGATAACATACCGTATGTTCAAATCTGTGAACTTGGAGAAAGAGTTGTCCAGAAAGACATGAGGGAGGCTTGTAGAGAGTGTGGACTCTGCAGTGGGTGTACTGGGCCTTCTGAAGAAATACATGGACAGTTGATGAGAATCATTTGGTTTCATAAACAGTTTTTGCATTTGTTTTGAACAGAGAGTGGGGAGAGTTAAGAGTTCCTGGAACATCCTGGTGCATCATTGACTTTGACCGTCAGTAGGAAGCATGATAATCTAACAACATGCCATAAATTTAAAAAACATATACCGGTATTTGTCATTTTTATTTCCTTACACACCATCATGCAGTCATTCCTCTCACATTAGTACATAACACTGGGTAAGATGAAGGGCTTTACAAAGAACAATGCACAGCCCATCCACTATGTCATGGATTAGAAGAAATTGGAAGACCTCATAAAAATGCTCATAACAAATGAAGCTTGTTCCCATTTCATGGCTAAGACCTGACTGGGAGACGGGTGTGTCTGTGTAATCTGTGCACACACTGATACCTCCACCACAAAACCTATTCATTCAAAAGTCACTGAATCCCCATGTGTGTCCTTATCAAACAATTAAAAACAGGAGGAGGTAACTTCAACAGGAGAACGGATCAGTATGAACGATGAAAACAAAATCGCCACAAGGTATGAAACACACAGCGCCAAAAATAACCTTTGTTCGCTAATCTTGCATGTCAGGTCTATGGTCTTTTGTGTGCGTGGAGGAGCTGCTGAGTTCTAGCTATAGGCTATGATAACCAGTCCTCAAATAAGAACTTCTATTGTCCTCATCAGAGGTATAGAATGGATAGAAGACATCTGTGTTTTCTTGGCAGAAACGCCTTCGGCCAGAGAAGACATTTGTTACCCTACCCAGGTTTGCGTCACCATGCGTGTGACAGAGCTCACTGTCCTTGTCCATGCCCAGATGCCTCTCCTGTGACACATGCCCCTCCACGGTCTCCACTGGCATCTCTCGAATCTCACTCTCAGATTGCATTGATCCTGCACACTGGCTGCAGGCGCTGGACAGACGGGATAATTGCAGTATGACGTCAAGCTCTGGACGTGCATGTGTTGATGTAGTAAAGGTCCAGATTGCAGGGTGAGACAAGTTGCCCGGAGGTGGGACTTGTCTCTGACACTGCATGAAGGTGCTGTGTGTGATACCACAATGAATCACATCAAAGAACAGAACAGAACATAAAAAGGTATTGATTCTGTTGTATCCCATTCCATTCCATCTCTTCAGCCAGCACGCAGGATGACTGCAGCCTGAGAGGGTGTTTCATTGTATTTTTTATTTGACCTGTATTCTCACTTGCAATAATGGTCTGGTAAGACACAAAAGGCCTCTCAAGTGCCGTGTCTCACGGGAGACAGAGAGCGGGAACAAAAACAGAATACAGAACATAAAGGGTTTGTAATATTGGCTAAACAACCAGACTATTCCCTATATATGTTTAAAGGAAGAGGGGTAAACTGGAATGTGTATTAATCTTAACCGAATATGCTGGAAGTGCAGTTATTTGAGTACATCGGTTATATCAGAGCAAGAATGTAAGTAAGTTACATGAAATATATGTTTATTAACATTGCAAATGAATTCAATCAATTACAAAGCAAATATGTTACAAAGGGAAGGTTTGAAATCATATTTACTCCACCATGATTATTGTAAATTGGATAGCAGAGAGAAAGAATAAGAGGTGAGCAAGCAGAAGGTGTAGGAGAAGTCAAAGCTGAGGAGAAGCTCTCAGGAGATCAAGAATCTGGAGAACAGTGCTTAACATTTCCCTTTATACGCAAGTATTATCTGAAGAACAATCAGACCACATCGTAACCCTTACTTATCAACATACGACTAACAATGCAACGACAAGTCACACAATAAGGTGTGAGACACATGCAAGCAGAGACTCCTTCCAGCAGCTCTGCTATGTGAGGTGGGGGCAGGGCTGGCTCAAAGCCTACAACGTGATGGGCAGAACAAGAACAAACGCATCCATCACAAACAGGATGATTATTGACAGGTGGAATATGCGTGACTGGAAGAAACGTTAATTAATGAGTTATAAGTTGTTATATCTTTGTCATCGTGACTTTCCTGAGCAACAAGAAACACAACAACAGGCCAGGGAGAGTCCCTGGCGTAGGAAGGTCTCTCTGGAGAGATCCCTCCTGGTCTCTCTGGAGAGATCCCTGCTGGTCTCTGGAGAGATCCCTCCTGGTCTCTCTGGAGAGATCCCTCCTGGTCTCTGGAGAGATCCCTCCTGGTCTCTCTGGAGAGATCCCTCCTGGTCTCTGGAGAGATCCCTCCTGGTCTCTCTGGAGAGATCCCTCCTGGTCTCTGGAGAGATCCCTCCTGGTCTCTCTGGAGAGATCCCTCCTGGTCTCTCTGGTCCTCTGAGGTCCACTCAGCTTGAGCGTCTGTCTCCATGGGTGGTTGTGCGTCCACCCAGACAAGCCTGCGTCCGTCAGGCTACAGTGATAAACGTTCATTGTGCTCCGGCTCCTTTCTTCACTCCCAACAAAGCTGGCTGACACCTGAGCATGGTCGCAGCCGTGACCGTCGGCGATCTACCCTGGTTAGAGGTGCAGGTTTGTAGTGGAAAGAAGATACACTGGGAAGGATGTGTGGAGTGTGTGTGTGTGTGTGTGTGTGTGTATGTGTTAAGCTGCAGTAAAGTGGTGTACAGTGAACTAATCACTTCTGGGTTTTCCCAGGTCCCCAGAGGACACACCTAGCTAACTCTCTGATTCCTCCTCCTGGCATGAAGCACCCTTGGTCTCTAATAATGAACCACAGACTATGCTGAGGTGGTCTATCTCCTACAGAAGGCAGCGCTTTTTTGAGAACATAAGAAGATACATATTGTCTAAAGGGACTATTAGAATGAATGACAGATGCCCAAATTATAAACAGGAAGTTGCAACTGTGGTGATCAGCAAAGTTATGGCAAGGGTTTGAGTGAACGCACACCGCATCACTGAAACAGATGTTGAGCCCTGTCTCTGCCTGCCTCCTGCTGGTCAGATGATGGTACTCCACGTGTGCCCCAACAACCTCAAAGTTGTTCTGTGGACTTCAGTACAAATTATTCCACATAAATCGATATCCAATCCGAGACCCTTTCTAGTATCAGAGAGAGATCGGTGTTAGGACAGAGAACGTGTGACACCTGAGTTTGCCTGCCGAAGCACCGATCGAATTAGCATTCCAATGGGTCGATGACATTAGATGTCATGGGGGCATTTCTCCTTCTTGTTATAAAAACCGTCTTGTGTGACAGGAGATACAGGCAAATGTCATTTCAGTCGGTGAAAATGCGATTACAGAAGACGTCAGGTGTGGGTGGTGCGTTTTGATAAATACACATTACACGGACAGACAGCTCCACAGTTTGTGTGGACACTCAAGCATGAAAGTATGTGTGTGTGTATGTGTGTGTATGTGTGTGTGTGTGTGTTTCACCGCTCCCTGAATGCTACTTGTGTTCATCTCACATGACTAACAAATTATTCTTCCAGCTGTAGAATCTAAATGAAGTTTTGAGAGAGAGATTGTAGATTGTTGGAACCTGGGAAGAATTGCTTGGCATGGAGAACAGGCAGGAAGCATGGAGAGAATAGCAGATGTCCCCGCTCAAGCTACACAAGCGAGGCTTCGAACTTTCCCCCTGGAGAGTGTGTCCCCCGCCTCCTCTAAACACACACACCTCCCTGTAGTGTGTGTAACCCCCAACCCCCCAACACACACACCTCCTCACGTCTCCCATCCCTGGAGTTCCCCCCACACACACAAACCTCCTCCATCCCTGGAGAGGGGGCCCTCACCCCCCAGGAGGGTGACTATCCATGGCCATCAGGACACTAGACAGGAAGCAGTATTCCTCCAGGAGCAGAGCTCTGGATCCCAGCCACACCAGACTGACAAAAGAGAACACACACACACACTCACACACAAAGGGGAACAAAGATCAGGCCTGTCTGGAGGGGAAAGAGAGAGAGAGGGAGATAGAGAGGGACAGACAGAGAGAGAGAGAGAGAGAGAGAGAGAGAGAGAGAGAGAGAGAGAGAGAGAGAGAGAGAGAGAGAGAGAGGAGAGAGAGAGAGAGAGAGAGAGAGAGAGAGAGAGAAAGAGAGAGAAAGAGAGAGACACAAACACACACAGGGTGACAGAATGGCAAAGAGGGAAACCGAGAGCATGTGTCACTCAGAATGCTGCATGTGCTGCTGGTGTCTCACAGACACCAGCACCCAGCCTGACAGGAAGACTGTGGGCTGTGTTGCTGAGTCTGACGTCCCAGCACAGTGTTCTGCTTGACTGGGTTCAGTCTGTTCCACTACTGTGGAAGTGTGTGCGGCCTGTACCTTGCACTCCACTGGAAATGTGTACATGTCATGTTGTCATGAGATTCATGACATTAGACCTAACTAATCCTTGGAATTCACAAGGAAATTGTGTCTATTTAACTTACTGGTGGGTATGGTAGTTTGAGCTGAGTCATCTTGAGATTATTGCATAGCATTATTCCACATCCATATTAAGTCTCCCTGCAATGGCTCCATGATGTCGCCAAAAGCTTCAAAACAGAAAATCAAAGGGATGTATTTTTCTTTAGAGAGAATTGTGTTGAAAAGGGTGGAAATGCCTGGAAATCAAACCAAAGATTTGAACAGGAAATATGAAGCGAAAAACAAGCCTTTTCCCTTTCCTTTTCTCCTGCTTCCTGTGCCTGCTTGCCAGGGCCCACCTCCCTGCAGCCAGCCTTCAGCTTGCTGGGCTAGCACAGTCTCTCCCTGCATGTCTCTCTGGTGGCAGGAAACAAGCCTCTGATTCTTTCTGCTCCCCCTTGTTTGGGAAAGCAGAGGAAGACCTAGCTAGCGTACAGAGCATACTGATGTGTTGGCTTTCATGCCTTACTTTAGTCTTGCATGGGTGGTAAGAGTGGCTGTTTTGTTACATGCTGGGCGTTCAGTCCAAATTTACCACAACAGAAAGTTCTATTGCCCCAGAGTGTCACACATAGTTTAAATGCAAGTCTTGGAGGCTCTTCTGTAACTAGATTTTGTGTGTGTGTGTGTGTGTGTGTGTGTGTGTGTGTGTGTGTGTGTGTGTTTGTCTGTGTTTCAGTATGCAGTGTATTTTTGTCTTGTTGAGCGTGCGTTCGCAATAAAGAGCTCCATTCATCCCATTGCAATTCCAACGTTATCAGGGAAATGTGATTTAGATTATAGACTGCCTACATTGTACAGAACGTCATTATTTCAAGAAGAGAGCAACCGTGGTTCAATTCAACTTCGAAAACAAACATTGTAATTTCTTGTTTTTATTCTTACTGGCTTCTCGTGAACTTGCGCGCTCTCTAGTCTATTTTCAACCAGTCTAGAGCCCACCTACATATGGAAATTTGATTGGACCATCACTTGGGTCTCCGAAGTTTGCTTCTCTCTCTTTGTGGGAATCCATAGTAGTACGTATATACGTGCAAAATACTTTCAGATAAAAGTGTATAGATACATTTGAATAGCCTACACGCGGACTTTTGTGAACATGTAGACATGGATTTTATGAGACTGCTCGGAACCGTTCTCGCCGTTTTCTTCCATCCAGGATCCGCTTCCCAACTCAATGGTATGTGTTTACCGTCTTCAACTTAACGGCGCGTCTCAGAGAAAGTTACTGCGAGATGAGTTATTAGCCTAAGATATCATAATTAGCCTATCTATAAACACCAATGCAAATATTTGCCCCTCTCTATACTTTAGAAGGCGTATCGTGAACATGTAATTATAGTTGGCCAAATGATTCATCAGTAGCCTACACTGCTGACTGAAATATTTACTTATTAAGTCCACATTTTTTGTGTAGGCAGGGTTACAACGATGGGTGGGTGTGCTTTTTGTGTATTCTCATGTTTTTTCTAAATGTTTTTTTAAGACAATTTATTAATTGCGCTACCGCAGTATTAAAGTGACAGGACTGAACTTGCTGCGTGTCTGAGGACAACGCTGCAGCCAGCGTTCCTGTCATGTGATGAAGGAGTGGAAACTTCTCTGTCAACAGACCTTCTTGTTCTGAAGCTGAGACTGAGATGAACTGCGTTTCTGTTGCACATCTACATGCAATATAATAAGACAGATTTCATTTAGTGAATGTTTTGAAATATCTGAATCCTGCTATGCAATATAATAAGACAGATTTCATTTAGTGAATGTTTTGAAATATCTGAATCCTGCTGTGTAAACTTTAGACTAGACAACTCATAAAGAGGCTGAAAATGACAAGTAACAATGAAGATGATGAAAAGTCTGACCCCACTAGGAGCAAAGATTAGTAGGCTAAATGTTATTGATGGGGTTGATAATAATAAAACTGCTTTTGAGTATGATAAAAAGGATGTTGATGATGATGACGTCAACGACGTCTCCCACCTCCAGGCCAGAGGATCTGCCGGCGAGGCACGGAACGCCCGTGCTACAAGATCTCGTACTACCAGGACAGCCGGCGCCGTGTGACCTTCGAGGAGGCGCGGCGGGCATGCCTGGGCGACGGCGGCGACCTGCTGAGCATCGAGACGGAGAACGAGCAGCGCCTAGTGGAGAGGTTCATCCAGCAGGTGAAGTCTGGAGACGGGGACTTCTGGATCGGGCTGAAGGGGGCCGGGAGAGAGCCACACAGGGCCGCCGTCACCGCCCCGAGATGCTCCTCAGAATACTCCTGGCTGGACGGCAGCAAATACACCTTCAGGTGCTCCAATTAGCTACTGATCTCAGTGTTGGTATCTGAGGGTCTGGGTGAGCGCACACACAGATTAAGACTAATCCCAGACTAGCTGTGACCATCTAAAACGGATCAGCATGGAAGGTAGTCTATTATTCTGTTAAGGCATAATGCCATCTTTAGCATTGATCTAATGCTTAGAAGCTCCTTAAAGAATGTTAATCATGAGAACATTGCTGGTGAAAAAACGAATGGAATGAACCTTCGTTTGAAGTATTTATGAGTGTTCAGCAGAAGGAATGGGATTCCATGTTTGGAGAATTAGAAGTATGCTAAGAACTAGAGCTAAGAAGGTTGGTCCTGGGGCCAGATCTGATGTGGTAGGTATGTTGTGCATAGGGTAAGGGTGCTAGGGACTCGGGTTCAGATATGTGACGGTGGAGAGATAACCAGGCGGGTGTTTGCAGCCGGTTGGATTGCTGCTGAGCAAGCTAGGGTGGGAGATGATGGAGCCCAAGATGTGTAGTCACAGCTAGGATAGAGTGTGGTTCCTACACGTGACTTGGTGGTGCATACAGGTTATTGAGGAGTTTGAAGGGGTTAGTGATACATGGTAGTTGTGGATGGGGTTGTGAGTTGTTAGTTTAGAGTGGTTGTGGATGGTTGGTGTAGATATTGACCCTGTGCCAAACTGTCTCTACTGTTTAGGAACTGGCATTGGGACGCGCCATCCTGTGGCGAGGGGAGGTGTGTGGTCATGTCCCACCAGCATCTTGCCCTGCCAAACCGGGGTGGGCACTTCCTGTTCCGGTGGAATGATGACAACTGCAACTTAAAGAACAACTTTGTCTGCAAATACTCAGAGGGTGAGCTCTGGAACACTCTAGAACTATCGGGGACATTCCGGAACACTCATACAGTCTACCTGGAGACTTCCCTTCAGAATAGCTAATTGTCTGCTCAATTTCAATGGTCTTTTTCTCAGAGAAAATATCGGCGTTTACGGTGGAGGAAAACGCAGCACACACAGGTAAACACTCACCCAGCACCCACCCACACCGAAAATAATAGCCTGTCTCTGTGACCTATGTTTGTGGTGGGTGAGCTATTTTTAAACAGTGCTGGACATTAGGATTCTTCACAACCTGTCATTTTGTCCCTAGCACTTGACAATTGTTTATGTCTGGGCTACAAAATATCTGGAAACATGTTAACATGTTGGGGTCTAAGGAGGCCGGGAAAGTGGGGCCTCTAGTGTTGACACTGAGTAAAGTCACCCAGAGTGAGTCAGGGCTGTCCAACCATGATCCTGGAAATATACCCTGCTGTAGGTTTTCCGTCCGTCAACCCCAATTGTAACTAACAATGGTTGACAATTCAGCTTGTCAACCAGCTAACAATAAGAATCCGCTGTGCAAAATTGGGGTTGGAGCCAAAACCTTGAAGATGGCAACACTTGGTTGCCTTGGTTTATATGGACTGACTGACTGACTATAGATTAGATACCATGAAATGATCCGCTACTTCTGAAGTCCCGATGGGGTTCTCTGTTTAGATCCCCCAAACGTGTCTTTGAGGACGATCGTCCTGTCAGCGACGGAGAGAGATGAGACGACCAAAATAGGTCTACCTGAATCATCAGGTAAGACCAAAGGTGCTCTCATTCTGTCACAACTCATTTGCCTTTGACAGTTTTTATTTTCAAACACTGAACAAGAACTGGATAGCTTCCACCTCACAACTACCCAGCACATTCGTTCAACACTGGTACGATCACAAGCCGTTCATGACGACTTTAAACCACATCTCAAACACTTTGCATTGCTGTCGTCAACATTATTATCATCATATCGTATTGCAAGCCCCTCTCATAGATTCACACAGTAACATGTGTCTCTGCCGCCCCTGCTCCCAGTGTCTCTGTCAGACAGCAGCCTGTCCTACTTCCTGTTTGGCTCCATCCCCGTCATGCTGCTGATCCTGCTGCTGGCTACAGGCATCTACTGCTACCGACGCTCTGCTGGGAGGTAACGACAGGAGCACTGACCACTGGAACACTGTTGGAACTGTGCACACGTGTGTCCAAAGGAGCTTGTCAGTCCTACTAGATCATCCTGCTGCACTTAGCACAGGCACATTTGTATGTCGCTTTCAAGAAAAGGGTATTTTAAATTATTACATGTAAATGTGGTGGTGACATTTTATACCTTATATTTTTTTATACATGTATTATAATGTTTATATATTTTTGATGGTGACAGTCAAATCTGTGGTGGTTATGAAGTGGGTATGATGGGTGTCCAACATCATGAGTGCAACATCCCACAATTTTATGTTAAGCAGGCTCAGATCTGCTTATAGAAGTCAATTTGATGCACTGTAAGAATAGACCAGTGAACGCTCCTTCGACACATAGCATAGACATCACTGTCTAGACTCTTTGATTGGCTGTGTGTGCCCATGGCTCTCTACGCATCAGGGTGACCTGACAAAAACAACAGACTTAATCTAAGTCTGGAAACCAGCTCCAGATTGTGTCGTAGTTTCCAGTCTGGCCTGTGTTATATATATATATAACTGTCTACGTGCATGTGTCACGTGTGTCCCGTGCAGGAGGAAGACAGAGACAGGCCGCTTCCCCTGCAGCCCCTCTCCAGAGCAGTGGGTGTCTGCAGACTTGTTGGGGGTTTGTCCCCCCTTCCAGGGCCCCTATGCCAGCAGCCCCGTCACCAAGCTGCCCCTGGAGGCTCTGAGAGGGGGGGTGGGGGTGGTGGCCAGAATGTCCCACTGCCCGGCCTCTCCGGAGCCTCCGCAGTGGGACGACTACGAGAACGTGCCGAGCCCGGGGACGGAGTGCGGCTTTGTGACCAACGACATATACGAGACGTGTAGGGGGCGGAGCCAGACAGGCTGGGTGGAGAACGAGATCTACGGATGAACGAGGTCTTATCAGGCCAGACTGGGCTCTGTGGTGAAGGGTTTCCGTTTTGTTTTGGGAAAACACAACATCCAGACATGCAAATAAAAGGCATGGATGATCCGGAACAGTCTCCATCGGTCTTGACTCTAGACCTCACCCTGCTGTTGTCCAAATTATGCCCCCCCCCCCTTGCTGTTGCCCCCTCAGTAACATCTGTCAAATCAGATCTGGTAATCCTAGGTCACATGGACACCTGACTGATCCTAACCCATGCTGTAGCGTCCCGTCTGCTGGTTGGCTGGGGAGTGTGCAGGCGCAGGGGGGTTTGAACTCGGGTCTCCTGCCTTTTTTTCTCGATAGCCTTAACCTGCTAAACTAAACGCTGGGCCTTTATTTTGGGGAGGTAATGCAGGTCTCCAGGCCTTAAGGCCAGATTCCCCCTCATCACAAGAGTGACTAGTTCACTGCACCAGTGTTGTTTCCATAAGGACAAAGAGAGAGGCCCAGCTGGCCTGTCTCACCATGGATGTTCTTTCTGTGTCTGGATGTCCCTGTCACCGTGCCTACAAAGCTGACTGTTTGAGTGTGTGTGTGTGCGTGTGTGTGTGTCTTGTGTGTGCACGTCTGCACGTGTCTGTCTGCGTGTGTGTGGCTGTGTGTTGTCACCCCTGTGTGACGTTTCCTGTGTGGAAGCTGATGTCAAGCAACAGGACAATTCCTACAGAAATTGAGAGACTACCAGCTCTCTCTCCCTTTCTCTCTCTCGCTTCCCTTTTCTCTACATTTTATCTCTCTCTCCCTTTACTCTCCTAACTATAATGTTTACTAACTCATCCCTGTTTTTTCTTAGAATATGATTGCTTCAGAATGATTTAGCCATGGATCTTCTCTCAAATCCGGATCTGAGTGTGTGTCATAGTATTGTCTTGTAGCCTATTCCAGTCCTTGAAAACTAGCTTTAGTTCAGATAAGAAAATATCCAATATGTTGTGTTGCTTCCATAATCAATTCAGGTGGGGCTGTGTGTGTGTGTGTGTGTGTGTGTGTGTGTGTGTGTGTGTGTGTGTGTGTGTGTGTGTGTGTGTGTGTGTGTGTGTGTGTGTGTGTGTGTGTGTGTGTGTGTGTGTGTGTGTGTGTATGTGTCGTGTGTTTGTGCTTGCGACTTGTAAGCTTCTGAGAGTGTGGTGGAAAAGTGTTGCCTCAGGAGGAGAAAGAGGGGCGGAGTGTGTGAGCGTGTTCTTGGAGGATGTTGGGCAGGAAATGCCAAAAGCACATCTGGAACTCCTACATGCAGGAAGTTTGTCCATGACAGAGGAGCAGAAATGAGGCCTAGAGGGTGCTGCCTGGTCTGCATAGGCAAGCTTCACGCACCTACGTGTTACAAACAGGATAGTCAGATTTAATATGAAAACATGTACTTGCAGGACCTGTATATGATCAATATTTCTGTTCTATGGCAAGTCGGATGGGTTGCAAATAAAGTCAGTTGATGTGAGGCAAAATTACCTGTTTGTTCTCTATCAATTAGTATTTGTTTGCATTTCCGAAACGGCGACATACGTTTCTGTGTACGGTAGATGAAGCCAATGGTTGTTCTCCAACGATGTCTAATAAAGAGAGAAT
This sequence comes from Thaleichthys pacificus, assembly GCA_023658055.1. Lineage (NCBI taxonomy): Eukaryota > Metazoa > Chordata > Actinopteri > Osmeriformes > Osmeridae > Thaleichthys > Thaleichthys pacificus. The sequence goes on from CM042852.1 coordinate 6,031,617, forward strand.
ACTGACGTCATGTTTCTAACTTGTTTCATAACGTTATTCTTTTACCAGCAGGTGGCAGTATTTGACTGAATTTACTGGCGTTGACAGAAACTTAGAATCAGGTTCATTCTACTGCAATTATTCCAAACATGTTCCCTCAGGGACATTTTTGCCTAAATTTCGCATCGTTGCATGACTGACTGTTGCATTCTCTAAAGGTTACCCCTTTCTCAGACGTATTAGCTGTAGGTGAATATGACAAATGAATTGTAGTAACATATTCTTTGAATTTCGTTGATTAATCAAGCATGTCAACAAAGATCAGTCAAATAATACAGGAAGGAGGGGGGTGAGATTACGAACTTGTGGGGATGTTTCAAAAAGTGCTTACATTTTTAAATGTTCTTATTTAGTTATGCATCTGACCGCATTCACCACGATTTACGCAATAATGTCATACATATTCATTTCTCTAGAATAAGCATAATTTAATGATGCCTGGTTGGTGTGCACAAAGCTTTCTCAAATCTCACATCTTCCTGGGCCCAGCTGACACACACACATCTGTCAGCACAATAGTAAAAGCAATTTGCCTGGGTGTGTGAATAGACATGAATAGCACCCGTGTTCCCGTACTTCGACTCAAGGGAGACAAAAGCACATACTAAGCACCTGGAGGGATCGAACTTCAAAGTTATCCGTGCACCCGGGCGGCCGAGCAAACAGATTTCAGAATAGCAATGTTACCGGTTGACGTAAGAGGTGGGTCCGGTCGCTATGGAAACCAATTGGCACTGAAGTGTGGAACTGCTTCGGAGGCCCGCCCCCTGTACAAATACCCCCATCGGCTCTGACGTCAATACACGTCAACCACAGAACACGATGCCTCCTGCTAGTCAACTCTTGTACTCCAGCTTATACAGGCAGCTAGCCTTAGCTGAAATATTATAGCTCTATTGTATTGGACACTGTGGATTGACAGCCCGAAGCAAAAGTAAATGTAGCTAACATACGTTACTGCTTGGTCTAGCGGGTCTGGAAAGGGCCGTCAACGCCAAGCTGGCCGGGCGACTAAGAATTCAACTTTTGTCTATTTTTGATAGACACATTTCAGCGGGCAATTTGTTTTCTGTTCCTTGTCATCTGTAGCAGGACTCAAGTGGCGAGTCTGCTGGCTGGTTGTTGAGCTACCTCCTCCTCTTCCCCGAGCCCCTCCAGAACAGCATGGTCATGGCTGACACTCTCCAAAAACCGAGTCCGGTCCGGGGTCCTGTCCGCGTGGGCTTCTATGATATCGAACGCACCTTAGGAAAGGGAAATTTCGCGGTCGTGAAGCTTGCCAGGCACCGTATTACCAAGACAGAGGTGGGTGTCATTCTTGCAACGCCAAAAGTGTGACTATTTAACCTTTTTACATGTTGTCCATTCTCGTCAGTTTCACATCATCTAAACTAAAGTCAGCAAATCTGCACCAGTGGTTCCTTATTATTGCAACTACTGGTTGCTAGCTAGCTGCAACCTACATTGCAAGAGTTAGTTAGCCAGATAACTTGATCTCAATTCATACTGGTTAAGTAGAATAGGTTGTCAACCTACAGTGTATAGCCGATTCAACTATTCGTGCAGTTGGGAGTAAAGCATTTAAAAACTATGACAGCGCTGCCTGTGTAAGCTTAACACGTTGTGTAAGGTGTAACACACGTTATCCTAAACTTGGCTCTTAACTATCCGGTGGATTTGGGCCATGCTGCATAGGTCTTTGCTCCCGTTATCGTTACATAACTCAATAATGATGTGGTTTGGTTGGGACAGGCGAAAGACTAGGTGTATGTGTAGTATTCTGTGGATCTATTGTGATTGGTGGGGGGGACCAACAGGGTACAAGACTAAGACCTCTTCTCATGTTTAGGTCTTACCAACAGCAGGGGAGTGTCGGGTTAGTGTTGAGTGACATGAAGGTTTAGGACAATACCATGCCACCAGATTAGCGAGTTGCCATGTATTCACACGGCGGTGTTGTAAGTGTATAATTAGTGAACGCCGAGGCTTGTATAACTTTATTTACGTGAAACGGTCTACTTTTTAACTGTTTTTAAACTACATGGAATCTAAGATAACTAGATTAAGCGTACACGTGCACCTACGCCTGCTTGAGTTACTAAAAACATATTCTTGTCTCGTTCATTTTGTTCAATGGGTTAAAAGTTCCTATAGGATAGAGTCAAGGACTAACCTTAAAACCTATCCCTCTGTCAATGTACCACCGCCATTAACACACTGAGCTGTAGTGTGGCTCAGCACATACCCTAGGCATGCTTGGGATCCTAGGCACCCTTGTGAGTCATTCTAAGGAGATGGGCTCAGTGAATGGCAGGTCTGTCTCTGGTCTGTCGAGCAGACCAGTACTAGCTTGTGTCTGGAGAATGACCCGATAACATCATCCCGGTACCAGCCAGTTCCACGACACTGGTTGTGATGACACTTGTCATGGTCAGGCTTTCCTCAGTACCAGCTGTGTGTCTCTGACTGTCTGTGTGTGTCTTTGCGTGTGCTTGTGTGTGTGTTATGTGTAAGTGTAGTTCAGTGGTCTCCAAATTGAAAGCCTCCTTGTAACCGAGAATCTTAGTTGTAAGGTACTAATATGTTTCACTGAAATGGCTTTTTCTGTCCACATGTCCTTTCCCTCTGTTAAAAGTATCAAGTGGCCCAGTGTCTTGGCTGATAAGCGGAAGGTCATTCTGTGGTCAGGTCAGTCCTGCCACACCACAGCCAGCTAGACCTATGTGGGCCACTGAGCATAGTTGATGAACACCACAGTCAGTAACCGGTGATGTAGTGTACGGGACGTGAGTGAACGTCAAATGTCCACAAGGATTTCCCGGACGCCCATGATATCACGAGCGGGTGATACAGCGATGATGCATTTACAGTACACCCACTATTTCATGCTGGACTACACCACTGACCAGAACTTGACATTTGATACAATCTGGCTTACGCAACAACATGCGTTGCCCACGTCTTCATGTGTGCTGGTTTTCAAAGCTTGTCGAAGGATGTGGGTTAGGACCGAAAGGTCTGGAACCCTCAAATGTCCACGGCACTGTCATCAGCTGCTGTCCTTTGACATCGCCCCACGTTGGTTCAGAAGACACCCAGACACCTCATCCTCAGTGGCCTGGGGTTGTCCACGAACGCCCTGTACCAGCGGGCCTCTCCTCACATGACCTTGCAGTCACTCCACTCTGCACCTTGAGAAAGTGTCTATGTGTGTGTGTCGGGTTCCTCTATCCCGTGGCGTGTGTGTGTGTGTCATGTTTCACAGTCCTGTGCGTAGTGTGTGTGTGTGTGTGACGCGTTTGTCAGACCCGTGTTTGTACATGCATTCCTATTTTTACATGCCTGTTTGTCGTGTGTGTGTATGTGTGTACCCTCTTCTGCTGATGAGAGGAGTGTTAGTGTTGTGGATCTCAGTAATCAGACGTGGAGTTAGCTCAGCTCAGATTAGAGTGGCATGATTACAGGGAGAGAGGGGGCACAGTGGCCTCTCTCCTTTCCCCTTTCTCTCTCTCTCTCTCTCTCTCTCTCTCTCTCTCTCTCTCTCTCTCTCTCTCTCTCTCTCTCTCTCGGTTTTTCTCTCTCTTATTTGTTTCATCTCTTTCTTTTGCTGTCGCTCTTGCACTCATTGTTTGGCCTTCTGGGTCTCTCTCTCTGTCTCCCCCTCTTTCTCCCCCCCCCCCCCCCCGTCTCCCCCCCCTCTCTCCCTCTGTCTCCACTTGGCTCACAGACAGTTGTGAACTATTCAAGTCCAAGTGATGAAATGTTGTTTGTGAAACTGGGTTATGCAGTGATCAGACCTTGTTAATCAATGCCAAAGAGCTTGAATTGGATCGCCATTTGTGGTCTTCAGTTTCTGTTGTTTTTCTCCTCAGCAAACATTGGTTCAAACAGCCGGTTGTCATCTTCTCATACAAACACCAGCGATATTTGTTTTGCACATAGGACAGCTGACAGGCTCAAGCCTGGAGGCTGGCTATTGTGAACGCTACCAGACACGCACATAGACAAACTTGAAAATGACATGACAAAGTGTTTTAGTGCTGCGATGTCAGCTGGAGCCTAATGGTGTGCTTTGTGTCCTCTTAAGGTGGCCATCAAGATCATAGATAAAACCCAGCTGGACGCAGTGAATCTGGAGAAGATCTACAGGGAGGTCCAGATCATGAAGATGTTGGACCACCCTCACATTATTAAGTTGTACCAGGTAAGCAGAATCTGAGGACTCCTCTTAGGTTAACCTGCATGGTTCTAGAACCCATCTGTGAACTGGCTTGTGAGGTCTAGAACTAGGCTGACTTCAACAGTTTCACCATTCAGTGTTGATTGTCATAACCTTGTTTCTTACAATGTCAGACTCTGGTTAGTAAATACCTTGGCTGCAGGCTGTCGTCATAGTGCCACCAGACCTTTATGGATATCAGCTCCTAGTTAATATCTAACTAACATCACTTTCTGCTGACCTGGCAGGTAGTCTGCCAAGGTGCTAGATTACTTGTATTGCGTAGCCTAGAATGGTTTGGGTCAGACCAACGGCACTCACAATATACGTTCGTAGAATGTTCTGTCAGCTGAACACTCCAGTTCAATCCCAGACTCCTCGTCCCACCTAGTAGACGTCTGCTGTGTACCTTCATGCTAAATAGTGACAATGTTCACTGATGATATTTGACTTTTATTTGTCGGACCTGGTGGGGGAAAAACAAGCGTCCAACGTCCATGAAGTGGCCTGGGAACTCCCCCAAAACTCCTAGCATGTGCTCTGAACCGTCAGCCCACTCCAGGTCCTATTGGGTTGTTTAGGGGGAGTTAAATGAGCGGTTGGGTATTATTACACAACTCTGGCTGCATTCCAGACTGTGCTGTGTAGTCACGGAGCAGAGTGTCATTATTTCCAATGGCTCGTCCAATCAAACGCCATGGGTCAATTAGTCACTTCCTCTCCGTGCTCAAAAAGAGAGCAGGCCTCCATGGGCATCTCACTTGTCATCACTCATCCCCAGTCACCCTGAACCAACACTCTCCTCCAGCCCCCCCAACACTCCCCTCCAGCCCCCCAACACTCCCCTCCAGCCCCCCCAACACTCCCCTCCAGCCCCCCAACACTCCCCTCCAGCCCCCCAACACTCCCCTCCAGCCCCCCAACACTCCCCTCCAGCCCCCCAACACTCCCTTCCAGCCCCCCAACACTCCCCTCCAGCCCCCCAACACTCCCCTCCAGCCCCCCAACACTCCCCTCCAGCCCCCCAACACTCCCCTCCAGCCCCCCAACACTCCCCTCCAGCCCCCCAACACTCCCCTCCAGCCCCCCAACACTCCCCTCCAGCCCCCCAACACTCCCTTCCAGCCCCCCAACACTCCCCTCCAGCCCCCCAACACTCCCCTCCAGCCCCCCAACACTCCCCTCCAGCCCCCCAACACTCCCCTCCAGCCCCTTAACACTCCCCTCCAGCCCCTTAACACTCCCCTCCAGCCCCCCCAACACTCTCTTCCCCCTGGTAGCTAACTGTCACTTTCATAACCATCTTTCACCCATTGGCATCTGGATCCCAATAGCAAGCACCACCCACCCCCTAGCCCTCATCACCTACCATCCCCAGCATTCACTCTCTCTCAAAACGGCTCCCCTTTTATCTCTCTCAGACCTCCTAATTGCCCCCCCCCCCCCCCCCCTTCCTGACACCTCTCCATACACCACTCCACACGTACGGTGGGGGGGGGGGGGCTTCTCGCCCTATGGAGACAGGACCAAACTCCACATTCCAGCCAACCAGGCATATCACCATGAAATAACTAGTGTGGTATTTCAAAGTGTGAATGTGTGATTCATCCTTCTTTCTCTCTCTCTCTCTTCTCGGCCTCCGCTTTTAGCTCTATTCATCTCTGCTCTGGCTGTGTCTATATCTGGTGTCCTCCCACATACGGCTGGCTGTGTGTCAGGGCTGCCAGCACAAGGGCCATTCAGTATCAGACACAGAGAGGACCCCCATCCCACAGGCCCTCCAATCTCTCCCAGTTATGTCTTTCAGACATGTGGAGTGGATCAGGCCTGTGTGTTTTAATATAGAGGCACAACTGTGTGATTCAGCCAGGGAGGTGGTTGGGAGTGTATGAATAAACTTGTCACATAACTACTGTTTTCTCTAATGGTGTGGTTCCTGTGGGCTGTTATCCCCCGCCCCCTCCCAATCCCCCCCCCCCCCCACCCATCTGCTAGGGGTCATGTGATACAGTAGCACCAGGAAGTGTCTCAATGCAGACTGTTATCTGATGACCGTCCATTGCAGCCCCACTAAGGTCAAAGCAAGGTCTTATCTGTTTACTCTGCTGTGTATATTCCCTCCCTCCCTCCCCCTCTCTCTCCTCCCTCTCTCCTTCTCCTAAAGGTGATGGAGACTAAGAACATGCTCTATCTGGTGACGGAGTACGCCAAGAACGGAGAGATCTTCGGTGAGTGACGCATTCTGGGTCAGATCACATGACTCATATCACGTGACATATCGCATGACATCACCGCCGGTTACACCTCATCAAGAGAGCTCTGAGGTGCCTTTGAGACTGACAGGAGTCCTCCACAGAAACACGAACACGTCTCATCTCTCCTGGGACCAAGCACTCAGGCCTTAAAACCCTCAAAATAACCAGGGCCGCTACTGTGGCTAATTGGCCAAAGCCAATCTTCATAGAGATCATGAAGGTCTGAAATTACATTACCCAACGGACCAGGACATAACAACATGACGAATTTGAAGGCTGCTAAAATTCAGTTTATAGGCCTTGCTTTTCCAGCACAGTGTGTAGGGCCAAAGACATGTTGAGATGGCCCAACACTTGTTTGGATGTGAAGTAGCAGGCCAGAAGGCTAGATGGTGAACATGCATGTCGCTTTGTGATCTAGGCCAAGTAAATGTTTGTATTCAGAGGGAGCCATGCGTCTGGGCCAACAGCTTTGTTTACACACTCACTGCACAGGCGCTCTCTGATGATGTCACAGATGGCAGGGGTTTGCCTGGGCATGGCCAGGGCTCAGCCGTGTGGTAGAAGAGGGCTGGGTACCAGGGCATGGTCATTACAGGCAGTCACTTGCTTTATGGATGCTCGAACCATAGCTAATTTAGCTAGTTTTGAACACATTTTTGTATTGTGAGCTTTGTGTGTCAGTCCCCCCCCCCCAGGAGGCCCTGACCAATTGGGTACATTCAGGCCAGTTTCAAACCCAGCCTCCCTGGCTTTGAAGTGTTGAAGTAAGTCTCCGGCATTGGCACTAGGACGACACCCGATGAGCCCAGAGAGACTTAAACAGGAGGTTATCTAGATCTGCTCCCAGAGACACGAGGTGCGTGCACACGCCAGCCAGACGCACCGCCCAGCCCCCCAGCAGCCATCTTGGTTACATAAGACCTGTTTCTGTTCCCCAGGTCAGGGGGAGATGGTGCTGAGGGTCTGATTTAAACAACATGAGGGATTTAGGTTATTAGTTATTGGTGGGTGGGTGTTTTTGTGTGTGTGTGTGTTAATGCCTCCTTCAGAGAGTGTGTGTGTGTGCGGGCAGGCGTGCGTGCACAGCCCCCTCCCTGTCGCCCTCTTGTTGTGGCCAGTCTGAGATGACAGGCATAGATGGTCACTGGATATGCAGCACGTGACAAGCAGGAGCTAAGAGACCCCAGCGTTGGCTCCCGACTCCAGGATACATCCTGTCCTTGTGCAGGACAATAACCCCCCCTCGTCATTGGTTCGCGGTCGCTACCACAATCCATAGATCACCTGACAGATCATCTCTATGGGGATATGGCATTATGAAACCGTGTTCTGGTTTGTGCTCTCTAAGTACTTGATTGTGCAATATTTGTTACGCAAGGATTTATAATGTTTTCATCGTCGTCGTAGTGGACAGCATATCACTAGAGTGGGCTCTTGCTTGAAAAGGGTAAACATATCAGTTCCTATTCTCCATAAACAACAACAATATTTGTTGTTGAGAACAACAGCCTATAGGAAAAACTTGTGGTTGTCCTTGTTTATGAGCTGTGTATGATAGCATGAGGGTCAGGATGGAGTGTATAGCTATTTTTGCTGGCAAATTGCAAACAGTTTGCATTGCAGCAGCCTATATGATCAGACCTGTAGACCTGCAGCAGCCTATAGGATCAGACCTGTAGACATGCAGCAGCCTATAGAATCAGACCTGTAGACCTGCCGCAGCCTATAGGATCAGACCTGTAGACATGCAGCAGCCTATAGGATCAGACCTGTAGACCTGCAGCAGCCTATAGGATCAGACCTGTAGACATGCAGCAGCCTATGCGAATATACCTGTAGACCTGCAGCAGCCTATAGGATCAGACCTGTAGACCTGCAGCAGCCTATAGGATCAGACCTGTAGACCTGCAGCAGCCTATAGGATCAAACCTGTAGACATGCAGCAGCCTATAGGATCAAACCTGTACACCTGCAGCAGCCTGTAGGATCAAACCTGTAGACATGCAGCAGCCTATAGGATCAAACCTGTAGACATGCAGCAGCCTATAGGATCAAACCTGTACACCTGCAGCAGCCTATAGGATCAAACCTGTACACCTGCAGCAGCCTGTAGGATAAGACCTGTAGACCTGCAACAGCCTATAGGATCAGACTTGTGCCTGTCTGTTTCTCTCTCTGCCTGACTGCCTGTCTGTCTCTGCCTGCCTTTCTCTCTGCTTGCCTGCCTGTCTGTCTCTCTGCCTGCCTGTCTACCTGCCTGTCTGTCTCAGCATCAGTGGCCGCTGCAGGCCAGATCAGACCTGGAAACTGGGTCAAGCTCAAATAAGGAGGATCCACTGAGCCCCAGCAGGAGAGGGAGGGAAGGAAGGCGGCGTCGGGAGAGAGGGAAGGAGCAGAGGACGGAGATTTCAAATGTTGTCAGGAGGGGGGAAATGTAGGGCATGCATATTTAAGAAAGCTAAGCTGAAGAGAGACGGAGGGAGAGAGAGAGAAGGGAGAGGAAGCGACAGAGAGGTGGAGAGGGCAGGAACAGAACTTCATCTCTGTGGCCTGTCCTCCTCAGAGACAGGGATGACAATACTAATTGTCATGTGCACACACACACACACACACACACACACAACAAACAGATCTGTCCATTTTATTGAGGTCTTTGTGTTGTCTACTCAGCCGGTGTACAGCGTGTGCGAGTCTTTCAGGGTGGCTTCTATAGGAATGCCTGTTTATCTGATCTCTTGTCTCGTCTGTCTTGTTAATAGCTCTGGAGGTTTTGGTGATGGGAGAGGAGGGAGGGAGGGACGGGTGGAGGTAGTGGGAGAATGTACCCCTGGTACCGTACCACCTGTAATAGACCTACAGCAGAATGTACCCCTGCTACTGTACCACCTGTAATAGACCTACAGCAGAATGTACCCCTGCTACTGTACCACCTGTAATAGACCTGTACCTGTAGGACTAAGTCAGCCTGGGGCGCAGACTGCATCTGCCGCCAGGCTACTGCGTGGATTCTCACCCCCCCACACCCCTCTCCCACAATGCAACAGGACACCCGGCCTGGCTCCTTGACCCTGCTGACATTGAGTGTGTGTGTTTTACGTTTCTCTGTCACTCTGAGCTCGCTCTCCTTGTCGCTGTGCCCTGAAAGGATCTGCTTATCCAAACAGAGAGATTTCTGTGCAGGATGTTTGTGAGTGCACGTGCGTCTGTGTGTACATTAGCCGAACAAGCAAACAGGCATCCTTGTTCCAAAGTCCAACCATCTGCTCTGCCAAAACATGGGCACCACGGGTCATGAGGCCACAGCTACTGGGGGGGATGTGTGTGTGTGTGTGTGTGTGTGTGTCTTTGTGATGTTTCTATGAGTCTTGTCCTAAGTGAGTGAGTGTGTGTGTGTCTCTGTGTGTGTCTTTGTGATGTTTCTCTGAGTCCTGTCCTAAGTGAGTGCGTGTGTGTGTGTCTCCTTGTGTGTCTTTGTGATGTTTCTCTGAGTCCTGTCCTAAGGGACTGCGTACGTGCGTGCGTCAGCAGCGTGCGTGCGTGCGTGGTGAGGTCACATGAGCAGAGCGGGGCTGTTGTTGCGACCCCCAGTCTTCAGACCGCCCTGTCACATTCCCTCACCTGCTGTGTTTTTGATTAGCGCCGCAGCATGAAGACCTGGCTGCGCCGAGGGCACACGCGGCCGGAATGTTTCACCTTCACTCCAATCAGCCTCTCAGAAGTTAAACATTCATCAGATCCTCCCCTTTCTCTCTCTCTCCCTCTCTCTCTTTCACCGTTTCTGTCTCTTTCCTTTCGTCTGTCTCACTCTCCGCCCCCTTAGTTTTCTCTTTTACTCCCCCCTCTCTCTCTCCCCCACTCTCTCTTTCTCACGTTGTCTCTCTTTCACTCCCCCCCCACTCTTTCTTTCTCTGTTTTCCACTCGTTCTCTCTCCCCCCCCCCTGTTATGACTACCCGGGCATCGTGAGGCTGGCATGCTGGTATGGAGAGGGTGTGCTCAGGTAATCGTCAGGCCTAGTGTAGTGCTGCCCTGCGGTTCTGTTTTGCTCCACTTTAACGTTTGAGCCTTTTCTTGGTTGGGGGGGGGGATTGTTCCGTTTCTTGATCCCAGGCTGTTGACGTGTGCAGCAGGATAATCTCTAGATCTGTGACATGCGTGTAGAAGCCTGTAACATGCGTGTAGAGGCCTATCTGTGCATGGCTGTGAGGAAGCAACGTGGTGTTCTCCTCACGGCCTCAGCACGTCCTGGAACTGACGAGTTTCCTGGTAGCCAGGCGGAACTCTGTTCTCTGATTGCGGGCTGTCTGAAGTGGTTCAAGGAGTTAAGACGGGTGAATTGTTTGTTTGTCTTATACTAGCCGTGGTTACCGTCTCTCTCTCTCCCTTTCTTACTCTGTCTGTCTCTCTCTTTGTCTCTCTCTCATTCCCTCTACCTTCTTCTCTCCCCCCCCCTCCGCCTGCCTGGGTGTGAAGTGGAGGTCAGCAGTGTGTCCAGCTACCTGCAGCTCTGACTGGAGGTGTGAAGCTGCCTCCTCTGATACTAAGGAACAGTCCCTGTCTCTCTGTCTCTCTCTGTCCCTGTCTCTCTGTCTGTCTCTTTCTCTGTCCCTGTCTCTCTCGTCTGTCTCTTCTCTCTGTCCCTGTCTCTCTCTCTGTCTGTCTCTCTCTCTGTCCCTGTCTCTCTCTCTGTCCCTGTCTCTCTCTCTCTGTCCCTGTCTCTCTCTCTCTGTCCTGTCTCTCTCTCTGTCTCTCTCTCTGTCTGTGTCTCTCTGTCCCTGTCTCTCTCTCTGTCTGTCTCTCTCTCTCTTTGTCCCTGTCTCTCTGTCTGTCTCTCTGTCTGTCTGTCTCTCTCTCTGTCCATGTCTCTCTGTCTGTCTCTCTCTCTCTATGTCCCTGTCTCTCTGTCTGTCTGTCTCTCTCTCTGTCCCTGTCTCTGTCTCTCTCTGTCCCTGTCTCTATGTACCTGTCTCTCTCTCTCTTACCCTGTTTCTCTCTCTGTCTCTCTCCCTGTTTCTCTCTGTCCCTGACTCTATCTCTACCCATGTCTCTCTCCATCTGCCTCTATTACCTCTGCCTCTATTACCTCTGCGTGCGTCTGTTTCCTCTGCCTGCCTCTTACAAGACCATGTGTTGTAGAGTATGTATGAGATTTTAAGGTGAAAACTTGTGTTTGTGGGTGGAACAGGTTGTGTGTGTTGTCAACAGTAGGCTGTGTTCCAGCCCAGTCTAAGTGTGGACAGAAGGATTCAGCTTACGCATTTGTTTGGATCGACTATTTCCAGTAAAATGACGGTTGGATGTAATAAAAGGAATACATTTCACCCTCTCTTCTCTGAAGCTGTTATTGATATAAGCTGGGCTGTTCTTAGAAGCACCCTCAGGCTATGATGAAGACTCTAGAGGTGACCCCTCACTCACTCAGTCCTCACACACACACAGCCAGATGCATACCACCTGTGTGGATGTCAAGACTGTGAAGTAATAAAGCTAACTAACTGTCTCCTTTCTCTTTCTGTCTCTTTCTCCTACCCCCCCCCCCCCCCTTCTCTCTCCAGACTACCTGGCCAAGCATGGTCGTCTGAGTGAGTTGGAGTCCAGGAGGAAGTTCTGGCAGATTCTGTCAGCAGTGGAGTACTGTCACAACAGGAACATCGTCCACCGTGACCTGAAGGCTGAGAACCTGCTGCTAGACGGACACATGAACCTCAAGATAGCAGGTGGGTGCACTAGCACACTAGTACACTAGCATACGCCCGAGAACACAGGAACCTCAAGATAGCAGGTTGATCCTCTGCCCCATTCCCTCATCTCCCTGAGATGGCCTCTCTCTCACACACGCACACACACACACACACACAACACTTCACTGCAACACAGCTGCAGGTCATGTACCGGTGTCTGTTGTGAGCCACATTTGGGGATCCTCATAATGAGGATGGTGATGAAGAGTTTGAGGTAGAAGATGACTCTTCCTGGTCCATGTCCAGTTTTCCCTCTTCATAACATCTGTCCTGATAGGTCTGTCGGAAGTTCTGCTGACCATTGGCCAGTCAAAGAAAGGTCACCGCTGTTTGTGTGTGTGTGTGTGTCAGTTGGTGTTGCCTTTATGTTTATACTTCAAAGAGCCCCTTAAAGCCTGCGTGTGCTGACACACAGAGAGAGGAGGAAGGAAGAAGGGAGGGAGGGAGGGAGAGAGAGAGGGAGGGTGATATGTAGAGCTTAGGCCAGTGGAGGAAATGGTATGGTGAAATGGAGGGACTGAAGTGGAGGAGAAAGAGAGGGAACGAGGGAGTAAAACAAGGGGAAAGGAGAGAGGGAGGGAGGGAGGGGGAGGGGAGGGGAGGGGATAAAAGTAGAAGGGATAGCTTGAGAGGACATAATGTTCCACCCAGATCTGTGTGCTCATCACACCTGCTTATCAACAACCTCCTGGTAACTGCTAGGGGTGTGTGTGTTAGTGTTAATGACACTTAACTGAACAAAAACAGATGATATAAAGTGTTGTCTTATCCCTTGCCTGGTGCTACTATTAGGCTACAGTAAACTGCTACTGGCTTGGCTGTTTATCAGCACGCACGCACACACACTACACACCCCTGCCCCCCCCCCCCCCCCCCCCCCCCCCCACCCTTCCCTCTCTGCCTGCCTGCAGCGCTGGGTGTTGACGTCAGTCACTCAGTATTCAGCACATGAAATGGGTCAACCCATGTGATAAAACCTCCTCTCCTCCTCCCTCCCTTGTCCTCTCCACCTTCTCCTCTCCTCTAGTTATCTCCTCTACTCTCCCTTCTTCTCCTCTGCCTTCCTTCAGCTATCTTCTCTCCTGTTTCCCCTCTCCTTCTCTTGTTCTCCTCCCTGATCATCTCACTACATCAGATAGCCTGCAGAGAGAGCACTAGCCGTGCGGTGTGTTGCTACAGAGCACTCTGGCCTCCGTCCAGCTGCAGTGTCACCCCAGCTTATCTCTGGTTAGAGCTGACTCTTCCTCCGCATTCTAGAACTGCTGTGTTCTAGAACCTGCGTTGGAATCTCTCTGACCTTGCTGTGTTCTAGAAGCTAGGACGTTCCTGACCCTACTTAATGTGTTCTAGCTCTGATAATAGGCTCCACATCAGTGAGTCAGAGGCACCTTTGATCAGCTACAACGTGGCCGGTAGCCTGTCTACTGAGGGGGGCTAGCTGTACTAGAGGACATTACTGCTGGACTGTCTCTGGACTGTCTCAGAGAATGAGAGTGTGCGTGTGTGTGTGTGTTATGTGTGCACCTCTGAGTCCTGCTGACCTCCCCCTGTTATGTAAGCCAGCTCTTTTAATCAGTATTATTTGTTTGGTTGGTAATACCTTTTTCCTTGCTTTTTATATAACATTCATCATTTTGCAACATTAAAACAAGGCAAGAGAGAAAGGGGTAAGGAGGGGTGTGGGGGGAGTACAGATGAGGGGGGGGGGCGGGGGGGGGGGCGATGAGGGAGAGGGGAAGGTTGTTTGATTCAGGGCTCTCGTGTAGTCCTCATGTCTTCACATAATGAAGCCATCCCCCTGCTGAAGCTCACCCTGGTGTCAACTGTACAACACACATACCCAGGAGACATGACACGCACAGCACAGGGCGAGGGGGGGGGGGGCAGAGAAGGAAAGAGAGGGGGAGAGAGAAGGACAGGAAGGGGAGAGGGATAGGGGGTGAGAACAACTGCCCCTGCGTCTTGGCCTCCTTCAGGCATGGCTGCGGCTCCAGTGGCATCTGCTAGGAGCAGCAACACCCCCTCCCCAACACCCCCCTGTCCAGGGGGGGGCCAATCAAAACGCAGAGTCCAACCATGACTTCATCCTACCAGTCTCCTGGGAAGTGACCTCACATACAAGCCCTGCCCCCTGTCCTCAGCGTTCAGGAATGTGGATTGCATATCGCACCGTTATACAAACCTCAGCCCAGGCTGGCCCGTAACGTACTTCTCGAACAAAGGGTTAGCTTAGCGTTAGCTTAGCGTGGCGCTCCACCAGGGGGGACCGGTGCAGCTGCATTCTGTGGGGGGGGACATGAAGTTTGTGGCGTAGGATGTGAAGAGGAAGGTGGAAGTGCAGTCTCTCTCGAGTGACATCAACCCTTTCCTCTCCCTGCGTGGATCTGAAACGCCACGTCAACCCCCTCCTGTCCCGTTTCCTCGAGTCTCGAGGCGGGATATCTCCAATCCACTGTGTATTTGTGTCTCCCTTTATTACGCTCTGCGACGTCGGAAAGGGGTTTACACAGCATGCCACAGACCAGCACCTATAACCAACATCAACCCCCAGAGGAGGTACAGGTGAAGGCTGTAAGACGGCATGTCTAATACCCCTTCCCTGTCCTGTGTGTAGATTTTGGCTTTGGGAACTTCTTCCAGCCCGGGGAGCCTCTGTCCACGTGGTGCGGCAGCCCCCCCTACGCCGCCCCAGAGGTCTTCGAGGGCCAGCAGTACGAGGGCCCACAACTGGACATCTGGGTAGGTGGAGGGAGGGATCGATGGGAGAAATACTTGCAGGGTGATGGATGGGAGAAATAGGTGGATGGAGAGTGGGAGGGATGGACAGAGCGGTTGATATGGATCGAGGGATCAAGGAAGGGAGGGATGGAAAGAATGAATGTGTGGGGGGGGATTACATCCTGGTAGGTTGAAAGGTGGATGGAGGAATAGGGGGAGGTGGAGAGAAATATATATCTTTTTTTTTTAAAGAAACCAGGCTGCAGACAATATTTAAGATGGCGCACCTGTGAACCCTGTCCCTAATGGAGTGTTAACCAATCATTGACCAGCCAGTCACCTGTGGTTGCCTGGGGGTTAATATAGGACAGCCAGGGTCGTAAAGTAGACAGCCTTTGCTCCTGTGCTAAATTTCTCCAAGGTCTTAAGGATATACCAGGGGGGGGAGGATGTCAACCATGTTTACAGCCCTGCTCCTTGTGGACCAGGACCACGTAGCTGACAGGCTGCTATCTGAGGCTTCTCTGGAGTCAGGATCACCTGAGGTCTGGTCTTTCTCCAGGATTTAGGGCCTAGAACCTGGACTATCTTCAGGGTCGGGGCCTAGACTTTATCTCTACGGTTAGGGCCTAAATTCTGAGAGATCGACATACCTCTGTCCTACAGTAGATGACTATGTAAGCAATCTGGCTTTGTGATGTAGTGATTTTTCCCAGGCTCCTCCCGTAACCTGTTTGTGGTGTGGTGTGTGTTCCCTCTGCAGAGCATGGGCGTGGTCCTGTATGTGCTGGTGTGCGGTGCCCTGCCCTTCGACGGGCCCACTCTGCCTGTGCTGCGCCAACGGGTCCTGGAGGGAAGGTTCCGGATCCCCTACTTCATGACTGAAGGTGAGAGAGGGAGGAGGAGGGGAAGAATGGACTGAGAGGAGGGGGGAAGAGGAGAGGGAGAGAGGAGGGGGGGAGGAGGAGAGGGAAGAAGGAGAGAGGAGGGGGGCAGAATCTGTTTTTGGTGTGAGTGAGTCAGTGAGAATGTCGTCTTGAGAGGAAGAGTGAGCTGGAGATGGGCTCCAGATCTCCAGCTAGAGCCACTTTACGTAACCTGGGGCAGAGCCAGCACATTCCTCACTCAGCAAGTCAGCTATCCAACCAACCAGACAGCCAGCTATCCAGCCAGTCAGTCAGCTATTCAGCTATCCAACCAGCCAGCCAGTCAGTCAGCTATCCAACCAACCAGCCAGCTATCCAGCCAACCAGCTAGTTAGCTATTCAACCTGTCAGCCAACCAGTTAGCCAATTTGCCAGCCAGCCAGCTAGTCAGCCCTCCCAGTCAGTCATGTATCCAGCCAGCCAGTCAGCCTACACATGCTTCCAGTAATGTAGGCTGGTGTTTTGCAGGTCTGCAGCCCTGGTGTTCTCAGCAGGGACAGTGGGCCATGTAGGGGTCGACAGGCTTTGTTCAGGACCTTGAAACAATTTAGTCATGTAGAGAATGTAACGAACACCGTATTTTAGACCCCCTAACACTAGCTCATTCCTCCCCCCTTTTTCCCTCCAGTCCAACCCTGGCCCCTCGAGTCACCCCCCCCCCCCCACCCCACAGTTCTCCCCATTTCGCCCCCTCACCCCACAGTCCAGCACTGCTTTGATTCAGTAGAGGAACACACTGTGCAGTTTTCTTCCAGAAGGGATCTCCTCTCTTCCTGTTCGCCCCACTCAGGCTCAAATGTACAACACGCACGTACACACACACACACACACACGTACAGTACAGCAGTACTCCCCCATCTGTTAAAGAGGGTGTGGAGCTGCTCAGATAAGGCGTGTGTGTGTACGTACCCTACAATGTCCTTTATTAGCTGTACATCTGACTGATGACTCATTAGTGCATGACCAACTTGTAGCCTGACTGACTGGTAAACAACCATCCGACCGTCTGACTTGCTGTGTGGCAGTACACAGTCCGTCACATGTGGGAGGAGGGGGGTTGCTATGGTTAGTGGAGGTTAATTAGATGGTAAGGTGGGGAGCTACAGTGACGCAGGACAGCCTGACAGGCAGGGGGCAGTAATCCTGTTAACATCCAGCTGTGGATGACGTCAAACTGCCCAGGCAGCTAACCAGAAAAGAGTAGGCCGCTCACCCTGAAATAATGGGGGGGTGGATGAGAGAAGGGGGGTGGGGGGGTGGGCGGGGGGGGATTAGTAGGGGAAGAGCTTGGGAGGAAGAGAGAGAAATAGACACGGAAGGAGAGATTTGTTTCAAACGCAGCCTGGCACGATGTTGTGAAACATTATCCAAAACATTTTGGAACATGTTGTTCCTTTTTAACTCCCTCCCTCTCTCTCTCTCTCTCTCTCTCTCTCTCTCTCTCTCTCTCTCCTCTCTCTCTCTCTCTCTCTCCCCCTCTCTCTCCCCCCCCCCCCGCCCCCCCCACCATCCAGACTGTGAGCACCTGATCCGGAGGATGCTGGTTCTGGACCCGTCCAAGCGGCTGTCCGTGGCCCAGATCAAGGAGCACAAGTGGATGGCTGTGGACGTGCCCGTGCAGCGGCCGGTGCTGTACCAGAGGCCCGTGCCGGCGGAGGGCGACGTGGGCGTGGGCGAGTACAGCGAGCAGGTTCTCCGGCTCATGCACAGCCTGGGCATCGACCAGCACAAGACCGTGGAGGTGGGGACCTTCAAATAGATCTGAACTCAACTTGTATTTACCACAACATTTGTTGATTTATTATGAACTGTATCGACTCTTCATTTTTTTCAGACCGTTATTGATACTAAAATGGGACAGGAGGGTATCGGAATGTGTGGCCGGCCCTAAGGAACTAGACAGCTATTTGAATTAACTTTATTGAAAGGTAACCGTTCTGTCTCTCCCCTCCTTCTCCTCCCCCAGTCTCTCCAGAACAAGAGTTATAACCACTTTGCAGCCATCTACTACCTGCTGGTGGAGCGACTGAAGGCTCATCGCTGCAGCTTCCCCGTGGAGCAGCGCCTCGACGCTCGGCAACGCAGACCCAGCACCATTGCCGAGCAGACCGTCGCCAAGGTAACCGCCGCTCTCATTTCCACGGCGGGCCGAGACGCCGTAATGAAAGCCGGTCGCACCTGCGCCATCAAACGGCCACGGCGCTCATTCACCTGCCTCTCTTCCTCCTCCTCGCTCGCTCGCTCACTCACGCCTCATTCTTCCGCTCGTCTTTGTCTCCGTGTCCCTTCATCTCGTCTTCCGCCGGTCTTGTTCTCCCCCCCTCCCCTTTCTCTCCCCCTGATTTGCATCCCTCGTTCTTTCTGTATTCCTCTCATGTGCTCCGCTCCTTCGCTCCCGTCCTCTCCTTTCACCTGCCTCCGGTTCTCTCTCCTTCTCCCTCCACTTCACCCTCCTTTCATCCCCACTTCCTCTGTCTCTCCGGTCCTACCTCGCCGCCTGTCTCCAGTCTGCTTATCGGCCTCGCCCTCTCTCTCATGCTCTCTCTCATGCTCTCTCTCTCTCTCTTTCTCATTTCTCTCACCATCTTCCTGTCCTTCCTGTCTTTCTCCCGTCATCCTCTCCTAAATGACCTGAATCCTCTCCTCCTCCTCCTCCCCCTCCCCTCTCCAGTCCACCAGTGGGTCTGGCCAGGTGGGCCTGCTCCCCCAGGGGGTTCGGCTGCTGCGCTCCCCTGCCCTCCCTCCAGCCTCGTCCGAGGCCTTCTCCTTCCCTCAGTCCTCATGTCCTCCAGAGCATAGCTTCATGGTGGAGGACGTGGCTACGCCTAAAGTAAGTCCCACACGCACACACACACATGTACGCACAGAGAAACACATGCATGCACAGACGGGTACTCTTCCGCAGACACGTGAACTCAGACACCCATGCTGTACCCGCCAAACTGATTTCCAGGAAAGCCAGGTTGATTCATCTTGCTGGGGAGGGGGGGGGGCGGGGGGGGGGGTGTTAACATGAACATTGTGTAAAGAGAGACTGATGGTGAGAGACTCGAGTGGAGAGATTGGGAGAGAGAGAGGTAGAGCGAGAGAGACAGAGCGAGAGAGAGAGAGAGGGGGGGGGGGGGGTGCGTGGGGAACAAGCGTCTGTCATGTCAGATGTGAGCCGTGCTGGGTGACAGGGGAGCGGCTAAGAGGGTTATGTAAGCAGATAGGGCAGCTGTGCTGCGACACACACACACACACACACACAGGCCAGTTTCCTGGGAGTGCGTGTTCAGGCTTATATCAGAGTGTGCTACTGTCACTGCTCCCTGCAGCTTATAGACACTTTCATAACAGAATGGCTCTTTCATAAGCAGAGGATGACCAGCAGACAACAGCAGGCCGACCCTCACTCTCATCCACCAGGAAACACACCCTCTGCCCACACTGGCTGGGGATGTGTGGGAGTTGGAGTGTGTGTGTGTTTGTGATAGAGAGAGAGAGAGAGAGAGAGCGGGGCGTTGCGTAACAGTCCTGTGATGAGTGTGGTGAGCCAGAGGAGCGAGAGGTCGGAGAGAGGCCCACCAGCCCCTGCATCCTCTCCTCCTCTCGGCCTCTTTTCTCTTTTCCTTTTGTTCCACTCTCTCTTCCTTTCTTCTCGCTCTTGACCTCCCCTGTCCCCTTGTCCCCCCCTCCCCCCCTGTCTCCCCTCCCCCTTCCAGTGTTGGGTAACTGCATTCCTAACCCAGCACGGTTCAGGAAGCTGGGCTAGGGAAGTCGACAAGACAGAGCTGCCCTCTCTGGTTACCCCGGCAACTCATCCACATGATCCATGTTAGCTAGACGTGCGTGTGTGTTTGTGTGTGTGTGTGTGTCTGTGTGTGTGTAGGACTTTGGGCCAAAGCACACTTCCTGGCCCTGCATTCCAGACTAGCCCCGTCTCCACTCACACACACACACACACACACACACACACACACACACACCCCACTCCCCAGCCAGTGTGTGAGTGTGGAGGGAGAGGCAGGGAGAGAGAGGTGGTAGATCCTGTGATGAGAGATATCCTCAGGCTTCATGTCTGCTCCACAACAACCCCCCCGACGACACCACTGACGAGGCATGTCTGTGTGTGTGTGTGTGTGTTTGCACCCACCAGGTGAACGGCTGTCTGCTGGACCCCCTGCCCCCCACCGTGCTCCGCAAGTCGTCCACCTCGTCTCCCTCCAACATGATGGAGACGTCGATAGACGAGGGCATCGAGACGGAGGAGCCCGACGCCGAGGACGACCCCGCCCACCTCCTCTCAGCCTATCAGACGGCTCGCTTCGGCCAGCGCAGGCACACCCTGTCTGAGGTCACTAACCAGCCTGGGGCTGGCAACCAGGGTAGGGGGACACACACATGCAAACACACACACACACAGGCACATACAATCACACACACACACAATGACAATGACACACAGACACCCACAGACACGTATGCATATGGTTGCTAATATGTCTTGCCTCCCTCAGGGAAGTTATTCAGCCTGTGCCACAACCCCTCCCTGGGCAGTGTGGATTCAGAGTACGACATGGGCTCCATGCACAGTGACCTGAGCCTGCTGGAGGACCCCCCCTTCCTCAGCGAGGTGGTACTGCCCAGCCCCGCCCCTCACATGACCACGCCCTTCCTCAGCGCGCGGCCGCCCAATCCCGCCATGCAGGCGCTCAGCTCGCCCCGGAGGGAGGCACACAACCGCTCACCAATCAGCTTCAGGGAGGGCCGGCGGGCGTCCGACACTTCCCTCACACAAGGTAGGCCCCGCCCTGCTGTGTATGCCCCGCCCTGCTGTGTCTGCCCCGCCCTGCTGTGTCTGCCCCACCCTGCTGTGTCTGCCCCGCCCTGCTGTGTCTGCCCCGCCCTGCTGTGTCTGCCCCGTCCTGCTGTGTCTGCCCCGCCCTGCTGTGTCTGCCCCGCCCTGCTGTGTCTGCCCCGCCCTGCTGTGTCTGCCCCGTCCTGCTGTGTCTGCCCCGCCCTGCTGTGTCTGCCCCGTCCTGCTGTGTCTGCCCCGTCCTGCTGTCTGCCCCGCCCTGCTGTGTCTGCCCCGCCCTGCTGTGTCTGCCCGCCCTGCTGTGTCTGCCCCGCCCTGCTGTGTCTGCCCCGCCCTGCTGTGTCTGCCCCGTCCTGCTGTGTCTGCCCCGTCCTGCTGTGTCTGCCCCGTCCTGCTGTGTCTGCCCCGCCCTGCTGTGTCTGCCCCGCCCTGCTGTGTCTGCCCTGCTGTGTCTGCCCCGCCCTGCTGTGTCTGCCCCGTCCTGCTGTGTCTGCCCCGCCCTGCTGTGTCTGCCCCGCCCTGCTGTGTCTGCCCCGCCCTGCTGTGTCTGCCCCGCCCTGCTGTGTCTGCCCCGCCCTGCTGTGTCTGCCCCGCCCTGCTGTGTCTGCCCCGCCCTGCTGTGTCTGCCCCGCCCTGCTGTGTCTTTATTCTGCTCTCCCAATCTCTCAGTTCTTCTCTTTGTTTTTACCTTCTGTATCTCTTCCACTTTCCCAACCTTTTCTCCATATTATTTCTCTCTCTCTCCATCTATCTCCCTATATTCTCTTGGTATTCTGTCTTTTCCCCCTGTATGGTGGTTGAAGGTTATTCATGTGGTGAGTCACACAGCTCTGTGGTGGAGATGCAGCCCTCCCTCCCCTCCTTCCCTCTCTACCTTACTTCCTCCTTCCTAACTCCCCTCCCTCTCTTCCTCTCCCCCCCTACATACAAGTCACAATGGCACAGCTGCTTCTTCTCTCTCTCTCTCTCTCTCTCTCTCTCTCTCTCTCTCTCTCTCTCTCTCTCTCTCTCTCTCTTCCCCTCTCTCTCTCTCTCTTTCTCTCTCTCTCTCTCTTACTCTCTCTCTTACTCTCTCTCCCTCCCCCTCTCTCTCTCGCTCTCTCTCTCTCTCTTCTGTCTTTCTCCCTGCATCTCTCATCTCCCTCGTTTCTCCCTCCTAAAGCTCTAAAGAGGCTGCTGTGTTGGCTGCCTGTGACGTCAGCAAATCGGCTGCACACGCTCACACACACTCAAACGCGCGCTCTCTCACACACACACACACACACACACAGCTCTGCTCCCCATATCACCCTCTGTTCATGATGAGTCAGGTCTGCAGGTTTACAGTCAACATAAGAGGTGCAGAGGACAAGCTCGCACACACACTCATACACACACACTCTAATAACCATGATTGTGTCTGATTCACACACACTGGCATCTGACGTGAACAAGAACACTCACGCTCGCTTTCTCTGTCCCTCTCACACACAGACACACCGAGACACGCACCTATTCTGACGTCTGTGCACAGTCACCAACTCAAAACACGCACTCGACATACACCCACACTGTCATTGACGTAGGTTGCCAGTCATGGCTGTTTTGCTGGCTGGCTGGTGTGATGTGACACTGACTGCTGCCAGGGGTAATGAGGTGGTGGGGACAGTGTGGCTGCGTCTCACTGACTGGGAACATCGACAGTCTTTTACACTCCTCACAGCAAGGAAACGTCCTTCCAGACATGCAGGTTGAGTCAACGATCCACCGTGGGGTTGAGAAAGCCAGCGCTGAACGTAGGCCCTCTGCCAGGGACACTCCATCAGAAAACCAGTCATGGCTTTTAGGATGGCATCTCTTTAGTCTCTGTTGGGTTTGTTTATGTGCCAACATGTAATCAATCTTACAAACCGTATCAAATACGGTGCTGCTTCTTCAATGCAGTGTTCCAATGTTCTACTTTTGAGATTGTGATGATTGTATGAATTGGAAATGGGAGAAGGACGGTTTCAATGAAAGCTGCTGATTGATGTAGAAGTGGAAACCCTGACTGTGTGTGTGTGCGTGTGTGTGTGTGTGTGCAGGTCCGGGCCTGGTGGCGTTCCGTCAGCACCTTCAGAACCTGGCCCGGACCAAGGGCATCCTGGAGCTGAACAAGCAGCTGTACGAGCAGATGGACTCTGGAGACGGGGCTGGCATGGACCTCCTCAACACACACCAACACCTGCAGCACTTCTTAGAGGTAGGACACACACAAACACTCACACATACATCACTGCAGTCCCTCAACCCACCAACACACACACACACACTCACTCACTCACTCTCTCCTACACACACACTCACTCTCTCCTACACACACTCTCACTCTCTCACACACACACTAACTCTCTCACACACACACACACACTCACTCTCTCACACACACTCACTCTCTCCTACACACACACTCACTCTCTCCTACACACACTCTCACTCTCTCACACACACACTAACTCTCTCACACACACACACACACACACTCACTCTCTCACACACACTCACTCTCTTCTACACACACTCTCACTCTCTCCTACACACACTCTCACACACACACACTCACTCTCTCCTACACACACACTCACTCTCTCCTACACACACACTCACTCTCTCCTACAAACACTCTCTCTCTCACACACACACACTCACTCACTCTCTTACACGCACACACACACGAACAAACCCTATCTACATTTCATCCTCCAGGAGGTCAGCCCCCACCCAGTGACTACCCAGAGGTTGTCCGTCCGGGGGAGATAGCAGCTTATGTAAGCCCAGCAGGGGCAGCCAATTGTGGCTTGTTTACTGTCTGTCGGGCCTGGGCCCTGGTCCTAGTCCCTGGGTGCGGGGGCAGGGGAGTGAATGCTGCCATTGTTGTGGTCAGACTGGTCGTGCGGAGTCCTGTCCCCACTGTCAGCCAATCAGCAGCCCAGAACTCGGGCTGATGGAACTCTTGAAATTCAAGGGGCAGCTAGCCATGTGAATCCTGCTCCAGAATAACTGGATGAGTTTGGGGTGTGTGTTGCATGTAGAGGCTATATAATGTGTGTGTAGAGTGAGTTTGGGGTGTGTGTTGCATGTAGAGGCTATATAACGTGTGTGTGTGTAGAGTGAGTTTGGGGTGTGTGTTGTATGTAGAGGCTATATAACGTGTGTGTGTAGAGTGAGGCGGCTACACAGCAGGACCATCTGGGGCTGTTCCAGGGAGGAGGCCATCCCCCCCTGCTGTCACGCAGACAAAGTCTGGAGACACAGTACCTCACACACAGGCTACAGGTACGGTACCCACACACACACTCAGCTGCAGGTACCCACACATACACACAAGCTACACGTACTACACAGTATTACTAACTTGCTAATGGGACAGACTGTCTTGCGTCACGTAATGCAGACAGGGAGTGTCATCTCCCTGGCACGTCCTGCAGATGTTTTCAGCCTCCATGTTTGTAAACATCTGCTCGTTGTTTATGAGAGGCGGACTAACCCCTCCCCCCCCTCCCTGTGTCAGAAGGCCAGCGTCCTGGCCAACAGTCCCGCCAGCTGTCAGCTCTTCTGCAAGGAGACGCCCCGCAGTCTGGAGCAGCAGCTGCAGGAGCACAGGTGAGTCGAAACAGGTGCACCCTTTGCACTCTGTGTCATATCCTGTACTGGATCCTATAGATGCTGAGAAGTAGCTGTGTGCCACACACAGGTACAGATAGACTACTGATAGATAGATATACAGAGCTCTGTATACGGTATGGTATGCTGTAGTACACTGGTGTGTGCCTCGAGTCATCCTACACAGCTTGTTCAAGTGCATGACCTCTGACCCCCCCCTCCCCCAGGCTGCATCAGAAGAGGATGTTCCTCCAGCAGCAGCAGCAGCCTCAGGGCATGGGCCTCCAGACCTACTTCAACCAGATGCAGATCGTGGAGGGGGGAACGTACTCCCCTGGCCCCCCCATGGCCCATCAGGACCCCTCCGCATCCCCCTCCCCCTCCCAGCAGGGGGTCATGTCCGCAGGCCACCCCCAGGGCCTCATCCCCTTGATGGAGCCGGGGGAGGGGCTAGTGTACGACCCCTACCTGGTGGGGCACTACCCTTCTCACCTGTCCTCGGGCCCCCTGCTGCACCCCCAGTCCCACCCCCACCCCCCCCAGGAGGGCTTGCTGTACGGCTACCCCAGCTGTGAGGCGGTCCTGGGCCCCCCCTCTGCCGAGGCACTTTACCCAGAGCAGTATGAGTACCCTCTGGACCCCGGGCAGCCTCTCCCCTCTGCCCAGGGAGAGGCCCCCCAGCCTGGGTACGGGGGCCTGGCTGGCCTGCCTGAGATCCAGGGCTCCCTGCTGGACAGCGAGATGATGGAGACGGTGGACTCCACGCACGGCTTCGTCATGGTCAACTGAGCCGGCGGGACCGAGGCAGGAGACAGACGGCAGTATTATCCTGACAACCTACGCAGCATTAAGTCTCTGGAGAGGGGGAGGGGGAGGGAGGAGTCATTGTCAAGGTTACAGGGAAGGAAAAGTGTTTTTGTTTTTTTTCTTCTTATTTGTCAATGCTTACTCTTTAGTTGTATCGAGTGACACCTGAGAAACCTTTCTACCAAAACCCTCCCTAGCCTACCTCCCTACGTACCCCTCCGCCCTCACCCGCGCCTGGGCACTGCGGCGTCCAGGACCAGGCTGGCTGGCATGGACGTTGCCTGGGGCAGCTGATGTCTGTGAGGCTCTTTGGGGACTTTGGACCGCTCGGCATCTTCACTGCAGCTGCGTGAAGCAGCAGCCGTGAAGAGCTGCAGCCCTTGAAGCTGCAGCCGCAGCAGCTGCAGCCGAGAGCACGGCCTGTTGTCTGGAAGTGTGGACTGTGTGAGGACAGGATGAGTTAGCAGAAGCACAATGGCAACAGCTATGCTTTTTGTATTGATATAGGCAAAGGAAGAAAAGAAAAAAACACAACTCTCTGGACTTTGTAAAAGAGAGAAACCACGAACAAGTGACAATGTTATGATTACGCGCTTAACAAGTGCAGTGTTAGTAGTCGATATATATTTTTGTGGCAATATTGAAGCAATACTATTAATTCCATGAGGGATTGTGGGAGGTTGTCAGCGCCTCTTCACCCGAATAACCAACTCTGATTGGATAGCCGGTTCTAAGGCAGAGGACTCTGATTGGCCTGGACTCATCAGTCAATGGTAATGCACAGTGACATCCATGAAGGCGATGATGTAATTAGGAGATATTCCACTCTGTGTACCTGCAGCATAACTCCCATCTGCAGAGCCGGGTGGAGCCAGTCAGCTGGCCATGACTGCTAGGCCCCTTCCTCCCCGTCCCCCATCCTCATTGATGGCAATAGCACTGTCTGCTGGTCCTGAGCAGGAAGCTCGGGCCCAGCGGCAGTACAATCATCCACATTAGCTAGTCAGCCACATCAGAAGGGATGTGTGAAGCCAACCTGTTAGATAACTGTCACTAGTTTGCAAATCACAACAGTGTGGGAAGTCAGCAATTGTATCTTTACTAGTCGGTTTGAAGCAACTAGCAGCTGAGGCTGAGCGATAATGGCATGATGCTGACTGGCTGAAGCTGTCAGGATGCATCCATCTAGAGATAGGCATGCAGTACATTGGGTGGTTTGGGGTTGGTTTTAGGGAGTGTGCACGACATTGAATAGTAAAAAAAAAAACAACAACAAAAAAGTTTCCAATTTCCAATAATATGTACATATTGTATTGTGTTGTGCTCAGCATGAACACTAGTGGTTCATCTCCTGGTAGCATCCTCGCCTCCAATGTTGTGTGAACTCTGAACTCAATGGTGTTGATGAGAAGTCGTGTGATCCCAGTGAAGCCGAGTTTTGTGAAGGAGTGTCTCTCTCTCTCCGCGCTGCGCTAGGCCGTCACACCGGCTGTCACAGCCGGCCCTGGACCCTGATTGGTGGATGGAAACGCTGGCTCGCCAGGGGCAACCTACAGCAGGCCACGTTAGAGAGATGTCACACACACAGCACTTGGGCTAACTTTGAATCTACTTGAAGCGCAAAGGTCTTTGTCACAAACACACACACACACAAATCTAGGTAAAATAATGGAACAGCCTGAAATGTAGCAGGAGAGAGTCTAGACCAAAGTAGATCTAGTGGTTCAGGTAACCAGGAGGAGTCAGGGACAAGGGGCCAGAGACCGTGGTTGGTCATGGTCGCCAAAGCGAGACCAGGCAGGAGTGTGGTTGTGGTCATCCACACAGACGACCACTCTACTGGAACGGCTGCAGGCGGTGAATACTGGAGCACTTTTGACTTGGAGGTGAAAAGATGAAGTGAGAGAAGGGAGGATGAAGATGAGAAGGCACGAGTTTCTCCAAGGCTCTGAATAGTCTCCGGATGCTTCCTTCATCCCTTCCCTGGGCTAGTGTCTGCTCAGTGTTGGGGTGGAAGCACACGCTCTACACAGCTGCACAAATTCAGACTTGCTCGGTGAGAGGGTGAGAAGGAGGAAGAATACATTCTGGGACTATTGAAGAAGGCCCTAGATGGCTTGTTTTTTAATTCAACTTGATAAGAAAATTGTCTCATCTTTCTCCCCCAACCCCCCCCCCCCCCCCCCACACACACACACACACACACACAGAAGGTTCTTTCAAAGAAATATCTGATTCATGAACACTTAATGGTTGAGGGAGAGAAGGAAAACTAGAGAGACAGACTTTAACTGGTTGTTTATTGTGCTTTGTACAAATTAAAGGGTTAGAGAAATCTTGAGTGCTCCTCAAGACTCAACGAATATAGTGTTGAGCATGGTAGTGTTCGGTGTGCCTTTTTACTTTTTTCTGGTCTAAATTAAGAATTGAATAGAAGCTGTTATTTCTGGTTGGATTCCCTTCTGTTTTCCCTACAGTAATTGCCTCCAGAGGTAAGTGTCATGTTTTACCAAGGTACAAAACCAAAGTTTCCTCAGAAGTCCTCTAGTACACTTCCCCACCATGTAAGGAGACAGGAGCTCTGTTGGCTTCTCTGTTGTGCTTTTCTGTTCTTTGGTCAATCAGTATATGCCATTTATAAGTATTATAGCAATATCTCAGAGTACTAGTTGAAGACTTATGTGGTGAAGAAACGTACAGTACTAGTGGACGTGTTTCAGTATCATAATTGCACCTCCTGCTGATGGGGAAGAAGAAGAAAAAAAACTGACTAGAGGAAAATAAATCCAGTTTTATATTTTACCTTCTCATTGATGTTGACCACACATAAGCTAACTTGCTGTTGAGATTAAAAAAAGGTTTATTGAACAAAACGGTGTCTTAGTATTTTTTGTGTGTATATTTCTGTCTTTAAAAAAGCTCAACCAAAAAAATACATCCAACATTTTTGTTATGGAACATTTATGCAACATTTTTGACCGGGCATCCAGAGTGTGAATTATACAATGATAATCGGGGGGGTCAACATCTTCTCCAGGACGTAAAGTAATATTTACGTTTACAGTTAAAAAGATATATAAATGTATCGACCCTCCCAACCTGTTGTTTTTACCTCTTTTGGGGGGGGGTCTTAGTCCAAGCCCCCCCGTAATTCAAACCACTAGGCTACCAGGGACTTGCTTCAGTTTCCTTCAGAATTCAAATATATCTTAATATATCGAAAAGCCCATTTGAAAGACAAGGTTCAACAGCACCTTGAGGGATATGAACCTCCAACCTGTTACTGCGCAGTCGTACACATAACCACTGAGCTATCCCTTCGACCACAAATGAGGATGTGGAAAGTCACACTTGCTCATAATTAGTTAATTTGTGAAACACACCTGACAATCGTTGGTCTTGATTGGTAATCGGATCACATGACCAATACCACCTATCCAGATGAATGAGATCTAATGCAACAATCCCCAGGATAGAAACAGTTACCAGATCTAGCTCTAAGTCTATGGGGAACCACATGCTCCAAACTCACTGCATGTTTTTGATCTATAAGTGCTTTCCCCACTGGATGGGCCCCAGTGTCAAGCCAATCAGTTTTGAAAGCACCAACAGATCTAAAACGAGCAGTCTGTTTTGAGACTCAATGTTTGGTAATTTCATCCAAAACACGCATACTAAGGCATCCATTTACCATGTTTGTCAAGTTAACCTAACTGGCCTATCTACTTGATACTCAGCTTTGACGTTATGATTTGACTCACTGTTAGACTCAACTACCCAGCATCTCATGAGGTAGGTAGTGGCCTATGCCCCCTCTAATGATGCGCTAGAAGCGGTGCCTGCGTAGGCGTGGGGTAATGATCTATGGTGAATCACAGCGGATTTATCAAAATAGTTGTCATGCGGGAGCTTGATTTCCATTCATGGAGAGTCACGACAGGCCGTCCATTAGATACGTAATTTAGCCTTAGTGCAGTCAAACACTCGTTGTTTGAGTCGGAGAACGATTTCAGTATTTAGCCTACAAACATAACGTACATTTATGTTTTAAAGGGGCATCAGATAGACCTAATGCATTAGTGTGTAAGACAGGGCAGGGCTGATTACGTGGGCACGTCGGCATACAGCAAGTTCGCTGGCATGACTTGATAAACCCGATGACATTCCTTAGCCTAACAAACCTAGAGCCGTGATGACTTAAGGAGTAAAGGAGAGGATTAATGCTGTTGTGTTTGAAAACAGGTGTCTCAGAACAAGCGGAGC
Organism: Thaleichthys pacificus; assembly: GCA_023658055.1. Classification (NCBI taxonomy): domain Eukaryota; kingdom Metazoa; phylum Chordata; class Actinopteri; order Osmeriformes; family Osmeridae; genus Thaleichthys; species Thaleichthys pacificus. The sequence goes on from CM042852.1 coordinate 6,061,006, forward strand.
TGAGATTGTCACACACAAGGGCGTCTAGTGAGGCGAAGACAGGTTACTGTAGGTGGGACACCCACGCGTGTTACCAGTGAATTTTCTGCAATAGGCTGTCGATCGAGTTAATTTGATTGACGTCATCAGTCACTTCCAGCTACATGAGTATCTTCATACTGTACTTTACCTTTGATTATTAAAATGAACAACCAGCACCTAAGTTTGACACCCATTCGATAACATAAATGAATAGGAATGGATTAATATGACACAGAAACGTCTCTAATCTTCTTGAGGTACCTGCTGTTATAAACCCAACCCTTATTTCTGTATGAGCAGCTGTAGCCGAACCCTGGTTCTCATCTAGACCACATCCCTGCTGAAACAGCAGCAGGGTTGGCCAGGTGTGCGCTGGCCGTCAGAAGTTGTTATGCAGCCTTGCGTGGTTCCCTCTGGGTCTCCTAGGGTCACTCCTCCCCTGGGTGCCCCTCTTTCATCTCCCCAGCTGCCATTCCTCAGTCAACCAAACACAAAGGACAACAATCCACTCCTCTGGATCCCCATGCAGTCAGGCTGGAGCTGACTAACTTACCAGGCCCGTCAGAGGAGCCCAAACACTCACCCTTGTTCTGGGAAACTGAGAGAATCTCCAATAACCTTTTTTTAATGGTTTCCCAGAGTTAAAGTATTGGAAAAGCAGTTCTAGACACTGAAGTTAGTCAACAAAACAGTGATGTAATTACTGGCATTTCAAACTATTCCCCAAGTAGAGAACTGCAGCAGTTTCTTTACTCTGACTCACTCTAAACCAGCTAAATGTCCACAGCAGCTCTGACTGAAGTGATAATGCGTTCTAGCTAACAACGTGACGACCCCTGTACGCAATGACTCACTGAGCAGAAAATAGCTGAATGTTGAACTTAGAGTTTTAGTGCAGCTATGAATAGATTACTTTATAAACCAGGGGAACGAGGCTGAGAAAAAAGGCATGAGTAAGTTGACCTTGGTCTTTGTGGTACTTTATTCAGATCGTTGTACAGGTTACCGAGTTTCAATAAAACCAACAGTCATGATACAGAACAATCAACAATCAAAGTTTATTTAAGAGAGAACATGGTGGGGAGGGGGGGGAAGAGAGGGGGAGGAGGGGAGAATGGGGGTGTTTCACACAGGGACATATTAAACAATGAGTTGTAGGTCCAGAGCCATGTCAGACCCCATCCCCACCCTCCCCCCTCAGACCTGTTGATCATACCGTGCCATATTCACCTAACATCAACTAGCTGTCGGAAACCCCTCCAGGGACCCTTTCCACTGAGCTTCTCTCCTTAGGAAGAGGTCTCTCTCAGCCTTAAACACCACTAGGATACTGAAGGGGTTAACCATACTGATGCTTACAAAAAAGAACTTAAAAAAAAAACGCCATTGCTTATCCAAGTAATTGGCACGCAAACAATTAAGAGCAATATGAAGATTGCAGGAAAGACCACCCCTGTTCCCTCTGAACAAGTCAACTTAACAACATGACTTTAGAAAAGAGGACAGGACAAGCTTGTGATTAGCCCAACGCTAAATGCAGAGAAAAGCCATTATGGAGCAACTCCCGCTGACTGTGGCGGTCCCCTATTACAGCCCTAGAACATTAAGAGCCAATCATGTCTCTGGCTGACCTGGGCCGTGTGTCCTGACACAGGGGAGGGAGGGAGGAGGGGAGGGAGGGAGGAGGGAACACAGCTTAATGCGTACGTGTTCTCCGTGCAGTAGCATGGCTCTGGCCCCTCACCCTGGTCCACATCAGAAAAGACAGGACGGGCTCTGACCCGCGCCCGGGGTGGGAGTTCCCCCCCACCTGGTGCATGAGGGGGGGGGGGGGTCATTTTGCCTCTCACAGCCACCGGGGTCCTGTGAGATGGGATGTTGACGCCAGGCGCCTGGCAGAGCAGGTCAGAGGTACAGGAGAGCATGGAGGAATGTTGCTGGTTCTAGGTCGCACAGCACTACAACACGGAGCATGCACTTCTTACAAAGCAGCTTTATTAGTGGCAGGGGGGCGTCATGTACAGCCTGGAGGGGAGGAGAGGGGGGAGGGGGAGAGACGGGGGGTGGGGGAGGGGTGGACAGGTATCGCCCCATTCATCAGGCAAAAGTAAAAAGGGACAAAGAGAAAGAGTGAGAACGGCTCTGTTAGTTCTAGATGAACCAGTTACTCCTGAACATCAATAAATATCTTTGTCGTGTGAAAAGGGATCTCTCTGACGTCTGGAGTCTTGGTTATCTGTGTTGGGTGGATTATGCCAGGGCTAGGACTGAGGACATAGGAACAAGCAGAGAGAAAGGAGGGGAGGGACAGAATTAGAACAATACCTGACGGCTAAAACAAGATGCCTTCACATGGCAACAAATCTCAATTTCAAGTGCACTTGCGTGTGTGTGTGTGTGTGGGTGTGTGTGTACGTACCACTGATGGCCTCTTGGGCAAAATACTTGACATCCATGTCTGTGTCTGTGGCCAGCTTCTCCAGCACTGGCTTCACCTCTGTCTGCAGGGCACTGCAGGGACACAACAGTCTGTTACCCTACCTGAACGCAACACAAACACCCCCCCCCCCCTCCCACCCATCTGCAGGCGAGAGCACCACCACGACACCTCCGGACACACACAGTACCTGCTCTCCAGGACAGGCCCGATCTTCTGTAAGGACTTGGCCACGTTGAAGCGCACGTTGGCCACCTGGTCGTTGGACATCTTCAGGACCACGGGCAGCATGTGCTTGGTGGTGATGTCCTGACCACACGCCTCAGACAGGGCCTGGGGGCACACACGGGGACGAGCGGGTCAAGACAAGTGGACTGGGTGTAGTGCGCGCGCCGTTTTGGGTGTGCGAGAGCGAATGTGTGTGAGTGGATGGTGTTTTGGGTGTGTTGCGTTTGTGTGTGAGAAAGAAAGAGGGGGGTGTGTGTGCTGTGAGAAATGGATGGAACAGCTACAGAAAGTCCCTGGTCCAGTCATTAAAATGTCATCCCTTGTAAGAAGCTTTCCTAGTATTAGGGTTAAGTTACGAAGTCTGGATTTCTTTAAGGAAGAACCGTCCCAGCTGAACAGGCATGGTGTGTGTGTGTGTACTCACATTGATGCAGAACAGCGTGGTCATCCTGTGGAGGTAGTTGGGGTCATTGGCCATGCCCAGCACCTTGGGTACGATGGTGTTCTGTGCCCACTCTGCCCCAAACTTCTCCACCAACTTCATCAAGTTACAGGTGGCAGCCTCCCGGATGGCATACACTGTCAAACAAAACAAACAATCCCCATGAAGATACTGACCCAAAACAAACACTACACTGATACACTAACAGTAGCTACTCAAAGGCTGTGTGGAGACTGGCACACAAGGTCTCTACTGTCTAGACAGCCAGATGCACTACCCCACCCACCCACACCCACCCCCAGGCCCAGGCCCTGGCCCGGCTCCTCCACCCAGCTCTCCAGGGTCCTACAGAGACCTGGAGGTGACCTGGAGGTGAAGGGTCTTACCGTGATCGATGAGCCAGGCCATGCACAGTGTGTTGAGCTTCTCATCAAAGAACTCCACTCCCTGAAGACACACACACACACAGGTCAGTACAGGCTCCCAGATCAAAAGGTACACACAAGCTTTCAAACGTCTGATTTCAAAGCAGTAAAAGTATGTGTCTCACCAGCTGTCCTGCCAGCAGGGGCATGTACTCTATGATGGCCAGGCGGACCCTCCACTTGGCGTCCTCTGCCAGCTCCACGATGGCAGGCAGCAGCGACTGAGACAGCTGGCGGATCCCAATCACCTCGTTGACGCAGTCCAGGTTGGAGATGATGTTCAGACGAACCTCAGGGCACTGGAGGGACGGAAGGAGTGATGGAGAGAAGGAAGGAGAGAGAGAAGGAGAGGAAGGAGGAAGAGAGGGAGGGAGCGAAGGAGAGGGTGGGTGGGAGGGAAGGAGTGACAGAATATGTCAGAAGTGTTGAAATATCTTTCCTTCCTTTTCTCCTCTGCTTGGGTTTGGTTTAGTCATCAGCAAACTAGAACAACGAGGAGACCTTCACTGATTCAGTCAAAAAGCACATCCAGGCAAGGGAGGGTGTGCAGGAGTGTGAAGACGACGTCAGATATGAGCGTGGAGACAACTAGGCCATCTTTTAATAGGAGCCTCGGTCAGACGTCTGGGCCTGTGCACACACGAGCTTCAGCTCTGACACCTTCTCATCTCCTGCAGACCTGCAGGCAGGCCGGCCGGTGCTGAGGCCACGCCCACACCAATCACATCCCATCAGCTGGAATCCCATCAGGTAAAGGGAGGCTGCTACCAGGGACTGTGCTGCACTTCTGAGCACTTCTGAGCTCACCTCCTGAAGGCCCCAGGTGCAGGCGTTCAAAGCTACCAATCCTACTGGGCCTGGCCCAGACATAGTGTGCCTGGGATCCACACAGGCAAACCACAACCAGGTTAATGCTGCTTACCAACAACCTGTCTGATGGCCTTGGGGCAGGTATGACTCAGCAGCCAGCCAGCCATCAGGCCGCAGCAGGCCGGGGATGAGTCACAGGATCAGCCCGAGACCTGCCGCTCAGGAAGGATGACCTACATACGGTCCAGCAGGCTGGAGCCCTCACAGCCGCTAGTACCTTCTAGTGAGACAGCTACATGGACTGTGGTAGGCTGGCAGGATATTAAACCCAGAGGTGGTTTGATAAAAAAACACACACTGTCCTTGAAATGTAGCCATCTGATCAATATCCTTACATTTCCTGCAATCTAATAGGCCTGTAGCAGCAAGACCCTCCCCCTCCCCCAGACATAGTAGCAGTACACCTTCCCCCCTCTAGACAGCACCAGTGTGGCAGTAGGCCTACCCCCCCCTCCCCCCTCTAGACAGCACCAGTGTGGCAGTAGGCCTACCCCCCCCTCCCCCCTCTAGACAGCACCAGTGTGGCAGTAGGCCTACCCCCCCCTCCCCCCTCTAGACAGCACCAGTGTGGCAGTAGGCCTACCCCCCCCCCCCCCCTCTAGACAGCACCAGTGTGGCAGTAGGCCTACCCCCCCCCCCCCCCCCTCTAGACAGCACCAGTGTGGCAGTAGGCCTACCCCCCCCTCCCCCCTCTAGACAGCACCAGTGTGGCAGTAGGCTTACCCCCCCTCTAGACAGCACCATGTGGCAGTATGCCTACCCCCCCTCTAGACAGCACCATGTGGCAGTAGGCCTACCCCCCCCCCCCCCCCCCCCCCCCGCTCTAGACAGCACCAGTGTGGCAGTAGGCCTACCCCCCACTCTAGACAGTACCAGTGTAGCAGTAGACCTACCTCATCTTTGAGCTGAGCCAGGAAGAGGGGCAGCAGGTGCTCCACGGTGTTGTCCTTGCCCAGGATGGTGGACAGGCCCATGATGACGGAGGCCAGGGCAGACTTCACATGCTGGTTGGTATCAGACACAAGCTCCTACACAGGGACACACCAGGTGAGGACACACTCAGTTAACCACTACACAACAGGCAACACATGACAGTTACTGCTAAACCCAAACTACAGTACAAGATCATTATTTTGGATTAAATAGTACCTTCTAAATTAGTACATTATTACAAGAGTAAGAGACATGATATGCATATGGTGGTTCTCAAGGTTTCCCGCAGCACTTTTCAGTTAAGGTGGTCGACTAAGCAACACACGCCTGCCGCCTTAACTACGTCACCGTTTTATTTTTTTTGGGTGATATCCACTGTTGTCCTGTTTTCTCTCTTCCATTCCAAACCGTGACCAACGCCAGTCTCCCTTCTCTGCAGAACGCAGTAGTCTATCGCACAAACTAGCACCCCCCACCCCCCTCGGTCTGACGGCAAACCCCACCCTACCACCTTAACAAAGACATTTTCTGAAACATTTGAAACCAAAACAGAAAACTTAAACTTATGTTCTTAACTATAACCTAAATGATAACTCCAGCCATCAGAAGACAACACTGGACAGCAGATCAGCTGTGTTAGCAGGGGGGCGTCTCAGGCCCTGAGGCAACACTGATGTCGCTGGCTCTACTGGGGCTCTCGGGGGCAACGTCTCCGTGTCACAGTTCTAGAACCACGTGAGCCGGTTGGGTAAGTCAGCACTCTAGAAGGTGAGGCTGTTGGCTGAGCCCTGGGTGTTCCGAGGCGTGTGAGTCTGTCACCAGAGCTGCCTGGCTCCCGTATTGACAAGGTAAGCAGGAGCTGGCGCTCACACACTCACAGAGAGAGAAGGTGTGTGTATGTGTGTGTGTGAGAGAGAGAGAGAGAGAGAGGGGGACATCAATCTGAGCTGTTTACACCAAGTGTCCAGACACAAGAAAAACACCATTCTACGAAGAGCTCTTATTGAGATTGGTGCAAAACAATCTCAAATTAAACAAGCAATCCTAGAATGGATTTTTAATGGAAAATAAATACGTTTAGAATTGGCCCATAACAACTCACTTATAGTCAGAGACTAGGACAAACACTTCTCCAGAATCATCAACACAATGATCGTTGAAAAACACATTGTGTTAATTGGACTAAACCCCCATATGAACAGCAGCCCACTGGACAGTCCTCCCTGCTGTCAGCCATGGAGAAACGAGTAGACACCGCCCTCTGCTGGACAGCACTACACACAGCACCGTGACACCCGTTACATCGACCCAGTCTGCAGTGAATGTTTCAGAACACAACATCAACTGCTCAATCACCACGGAGACTCGGCACAAACTAAGAAACGATTCGCCGTGGGTCTATAAATACAACCAGAATTTTCGTCTGCATTTCAGAGAAAAGCAGGAACAGCCTGGTGATTCTCCCCAGTCTTACGTCAGTGCTGCAGCAGAACTCATGACGCTAGCCTCTGGAAACACAAGCTCCTCAGGTCCCAACATCTCATGACTCAGTACTGACACCACTTGGGCCGAGCTTCTGACAGGGCGAACACTGACGTGTGGGGAGGGTTGGTTTGGGCGAAGTGTACGTTACCTTGACGCAGGGAAGGATGTGAGTCATGATGATGGTCTCTCTGCTGTCTTCCGGAAGGTTCTCGCAGAACTCTGATGACGACAACAAGAGTAGAACTACAGATTAAGCGGGAGGGGGGATGGAACATGGCTCTAGAAGTTCTAGAACAGACAGGATTATTTTGGGAGCAGCTGTGCGTCATCTTGTTGAGGTTTAGGTTGAGGCACATTGAGGTCTGAAAACGTATCGATCCGTTTCAGCAATCTCTGGGGTACGAGAGAAATCACGAGTCAGCATCCAGGATCAACGCTCACCTTTGACCTTGTTGGCGGCGGCCGCGCGGACCTCGGCCTCACAGTCCTTCAGAAGGTTCTGGAAGGCCGGGACCAGGTCGTTCTTGGTGATCTCTGGACCCACAGCCTTCTGGAGCTGCAGGAACACACACACACACACAAAGTAAGTATCCAGAAGTGGGTTACATGGAGGACACAGGACAACTGTGGCTTCACAGCCAGTAGATATTTCTAAAATATCACGTCGGAAGGAAACAAAAGAAAATGGAGGACTCTGTGGAAGTCCTCTTATACTGTATGTATAACACTGGAACGGTTATACAGTTTCTATAGATGTGAATATCGGTAAATTAACACTGGGAATCTGACCAGCCCTGGCCTACCTCAGCCACCACAGAGACAACAGCAGACACACACACACAGACACGATGCCTACCTCAGAGAACTTGTCGGCCACCATGTAGCGAACCCTCCAAGACTTGTCCTCGGCAGCCTGGCGCAGGGTGGGCATCACCAGGGTCTCCAGGTCCTCCTGGGGCAGCAGGGTGGCGATGCTCACGCACGCCTCCACCGCCAGCAGACGCACCGAGTCCTGGAGGTGGCAGGAGGAGAGGGGGGCAACACAGCTCCAGTTGTAACATGTATCAATGTAACATCGAGAGTCCTCGAGACAGGAGGGACGACTGGGGGTCCATTTCCAACGACACTTGATTTAGCTTTGTATGTTATGTTTGTAGTTGTATGTGGTGTTTGTTACTGTTGTGTGTGTGTGTAGTGTTCGTACCTGCCTCATGTCTGTGTGTGTGTGTGTGTTGTGTAGTAGTGTACCTGCTCATCGGAGGCCAGGGCGGTGAAGAGCGAGATGATGTCAGACTTGACATAGTCCAGCTCCAGGACCTTGGCGAACTCGCCCAGCTTGGAGGCGGCGGCGCGGCGCACCATGGGCGTGTCGTCTGAGCACAGCGTGCGGAAGTGCCTGGGGAGAGGGGGGAGGTCACGGAGCCATCAGGACAGACTACAGCTGCAAGCTCCGTGTTGTCTCTCACAACACAAGGTGTTTTCATAGCAAAGCTGCATGTTCGAGAGCTAATCCCTTCACATAATAAGAGGATTGAAATGTACAAGGAAGTCTTCACTGACAATGTGGTCAACTAGAAGTGCACAAACCCTCTTCACACAATGTAAGCCAGCAAAAACAGACACCCCAAACAAGTTATACCCTCAGCACACACAGCAGCAATAAATAACACACAACATAACTCAATGACAAACAAAACTCAGAAAAATTGCCTCGAGGTGGGGGGGGTGGGGGGTACTCACTGGCGGATCTCTGCCTTGACGGTGCTGGACACACGTGGGTAGCAGACGCTGAACAGGCCGCAGGCGGATGTGCGGGAGGTGAACCAGTCCCCGCTGGCCAGGCGCTTGACCAGGGGCTCAAAGTGCACCTCCAGGTCCACGGGGGAGTGCTCCTGGGAGATCTTCCGCAGAGACTCCACAGCCTTGTCCCTCACTACCGTCTCCTCCACTGTGGCCAGGCTCTCCAGGGGGGGCTGGAGGGAGGAACACACACACACGACAATGAGAAGATGATGAGACACTAGACAGAGAGATAGAGGTAGATTGTCATGTGCAGTAACATGTTTGTTGACTTCCCATTTCATTAGAGTTTCTAACACAGAAATCGAGGCCATTTAAGGCTGAGAAAGTGAAATCTCAATCCAAATCTCTGAGTTTGGAGGGGTAAGTCTTTACCACTGCTCCCTCAACCCCTCCAGTAGAACCAGCGGTACTCACCAGCAGACAGTGGACGTACTCTGGTCCTCCAACCAGCATGGTGAAGTTTCCCAGCTGCTCTGCCAGGGCCAGGAGTACCTCGTCCTCATCGTAGATGGTGTCTGCCCAAGTCCCATCCCACAGTCAATACATTAATCAATCAATCCTAAGAAGACCATTAAATCGTTTCACTACCGTCAAACTTTATCACCCTAGAGCTTCAACATTGTTTTCACTGTTTCAAGGATTCCGTGCATACAGTATACTGGTCCATCTTGTCTAGTTTGCCTAACTGGCGTTAATATCTCATAGTAAACTCCATTAGTGTAGACTGAGGCTTCGATAGAATGACAACTGGATGACAGGATTCTAATGAACCTCTGCCTGTCAGCTGAGGCCTTGTGCTTGTGTCAGGTGTTCCCTCCTACCTGTGAGGAAGGGGAGGAGTTCAGTGCGAGTCCGCTCCACTCCCAAGGCCAAAGCGATGGTGGACAGCTTCTTAATGCTGTTCAATCGCAGCTGCAGAGGAAAAAAAACAAAAACAATTAAAAGTCATTAAATGACATGGAAATGAACATTGTTAGGCTAACGTCAGTCGTCAGGAACTTATCAAACGTGTTTAGATCCATGTTAGGACTTGCATAGCTAGCTTGATGCGTGGGCTAAAAGATACGAGCTGTGATTTTAATTAGATAGCCAAGGTACTGTACAGTGTCTGTACACATCTAGAAAGCGCTTTCTTAGTGATATTCACAGGGTTAGTGCACGTCATAACGCCAATAAGATTGCGATAGCTGCGTTTGCAAGTCGGTTACCCGAATTTACCCAGTTGATAGCTGTGATGATGGATGATGTTATGCTAATGTCGTTAGAACTAGCCAACTAGCCTGGCTAGCTAATCACGGTCATTGAATGCGAGCCAGAACTAGCATAGCCAACATTAACTCAGTGACCTGGTTAGCTATATCTACTTGGCGTGGTCGCGTACTTTAATTAAATACCATCCATGTGTTCATATTATCATATATTTAGAAAGTAATAAATAAATAAATGGTGCCCACTTCGTAATTCGTAGCTACCAATCCGCAATATTGGCAGCTAGCTAGCTAACGTTGGCAAGTTAGTTAGCTTAGCAAAAAGGCTGGGTCCGCCCGGCTGGAGACAGGCCAAGGCCTCGGCTGGGATATGTCGGTAAATAGCAACCGTGTATTTCAAACACAGGCATAGCTACTACTAAAATAAATGACAGAAAATGGTCGCATAAACTGTCAAAATGATTAACAAAACATTTGTTCTTACCTGAACATCCTCATTCCGCAGCTCATCAATGAGCACGGCGATGGGGTAAAGGGAATCGTCTCCATCAGCTCCTGCCATTTTGGATAGTGTTGCAGTAATCGAATGGCGCTCTGAACTACGGGGTTTCTGTAGGAAACAACAACGCCACCAAGGGGCCTTTCTTAGTCGACTCTTATTTTGAAATGCGCCCGAGTCTGGGATCCCGGTAGTTGATGTTCTAGCCAGAGCGATAGCAAGTCTGTCAAAATGGCAGCCCAACAACCCGGTGTACCGATTTCACAAGCTGGAATGCAGCAAGCTGCTTCTTTACAACAACAGCAGTTGAGTCAACAGCAAGATTTTGACCCTGTTCATCGATTTAAAATGTTGATTCCTCAGCTGAAAGAGAGTCTTCAGGTACGCACACGTTGGTGTTCTTCGTTTTTCAGCCGCACTGGCTGTAACTGGTTGTCGATTCGATTGAGAATGTATCTTTTAGCTTATTAGTAGGCTACAAAGCTGTTTTAAACTTTAAAATGTAATTAATTAAACCAAAGTCCAGAATTTACTATAAATTGATTAATCCACACATTTTCGGGGGGAAAAAGAAAGAAGAAAACCCTCGATACTTTATTAAATTGTTACAGTATCCTAATGCAATTTCCTATCAGAACTGTGCACTTACACCCCTGTAAGGCCTCAATGTCAGTAAAACAAAGGATTAGGCTATATCATTTGAATAATACTGTACTATGTCTCATGTATAGAATGTGATGAAGATTGCATCCCTGAATCTAGGACACAATACTTCGATCGATAATGGAATGTAAGTAGCATACATGCAAATGCACGCCACACAAGTAGAATAATGCTTTTTTTTTTAACGTAAATTACATGTGTTTTGTGTTGTTTCAGTAAGAGCAGCGATGCTTCTGTACAGCGCTTTGATAAGAGCCTGGAGGAGTTCTATGCCCTTTGTGATCAACTGGAACTGTGCTTGGTAAGACACTGTCTATCCATGTGTCACTAATCTCTCACTCACGCTCTCACTTTCTCTCTGTCTATCCCTGTATTTGTCTTTCTCATTGTCCCTCTCACACTCTAAAGACTACATCAGTAGAAAATTCAACAGTCCTCTCCCTCCACAATTTATTTTGTTAAAAAAAGGAAGAAAGATTGATTAATCTCTTATCCTTTTCTCATCTTCCCAGCGGCTGGCTTACGAGTGTCTCTCCCAGAGCATCGACAGCGCCAAGCACTCCCCTAACCTGGTTCCCACGGCGACCAAGCCAGACACAGTGCAGACGGAGTCCCTGTCCTATTCGCAGTACCTCAGCATGATCAAGTCTCAGATCTCCTGTGCCAAAGACATTCACAACGCCCTGCTGGAGTGTTCCAAGAAGATTGCGGGCAAGGGACAACCGCAAGGCATTATGTAGGAGATACGGACTCTTGATTGATTGTTCCACTATTATGATCCATCATAATAATGATTGAGGTTATTTCGTTTTTTCTTGCTTTGTATTGGAGGATGTAAATATGGTGTAGTTATACAATATGACCACCAGGTGGCAAAAGTGTTGTAGCACACCTACCGTAATGCTTTCAGATAAAAAACGAAACAAAAAACCTTTACACTAAAACTTGCCAGTTTTGTTAATAAAATATTTCTTATCGAATGTGTTTGTGTATATTGTAGTCATTGAAACAACACCATCAACAAACTGGTATTTTTGTGTTAAAGCTGTGTTAAAAGCAAAGTTAGGAAGAAAATACTTTGAAGTTATAGATCTATCAGTTCCTCTCAGCTCCAGACTAGTGTCCAGGGAGGGGGTAGCTCTAACCAGCTACCCAGGCCATGCAGGTGTTCTCTGGGATCCAGTCTCGCCCTGACCCCCTGAGAGGGCAGCGATCCTTGGTGACTCATGGTCTCTGTCACGTAAACACACCTCTGGGTGTTGAGACGTGACACAGGAGACCCATGACCGCCCCTCTCTCTCCCTCCCCAACATGCACATCATGTTCTATGTTGGCATTCCACATTTGGACACTGGGAGAGAAGTGTCTGAATGATGGCTACAAGGTTTCATTATTCTTCAAGAAACTTCCAAGAGATGGCAAGGGATGTGGACATGCATCAAGTAAAGTAGCTTGTAGGCTTTTGGATGGCAAATGGAAGTTATACAAATCAATGAATCAGATTGACTTTGATTAAATAAAGCTTGAAAGAATGGATGGATCTACATCTAACTGATTGACATGTGGTACAGATCTTACTACAGACTAAAGTTGTGGTCTTAATAGTCTTAGTGGAGTTCACACTGATAAATGAGACATAGCTCAATCACAAAGCACATGACAGTGCACGTGATGTCACTGATCTCCTAACAGCTGTGTGAGACAGCTCAGAAGGCTCTGAGTCACTGACAGGTCTGCCCTAAAAATACCACACACACACAGTACACCCCCCCCCAAACACACCCACACTAACCCCCCACCCAACACACATACATGCAGACACACTACAGCCACCCCCCAAACACACACATACTGCACACAAGCAGGCCTGCTCTACATCGTAAGTTAAAGTTTAGATACACAGTGCAACAAATAATTTACAAACACGCCCAATTTTTCAAGGAGAGACTCTTTAAAGACATTTATTTTCATTTGAAACCAATGAACCAAAGACCGCAATACAATCTGTAAAGATTCCAAGAGACTCTTTTAGAATAGCACTCAAGACATTTTCATCTTGACCGGAACAGAGTAGACAACTGAATGCAAAACAGAAAACATTTGCAAAAAGTAACAATATAAAAAGGGTATAATCATCTTCTTTTTTTTTTTACAAAGATTACAGCAGATACATTACATTTTATAGAACAGTGCCCACTACTAAACTTCCAAATATAATTACATACAGACAGGATGTCTAAGTGCACTTACAGAGCTCAGCCATTTAAATGCATTAATATACCTTAGTGTCCTTTTGGTGCATTTATGACCAATGGAGAACAAGCAGAGGCAGATTGAGACTTTGTATTCATGACCTTCGAAATGTATGCCTAATTGATACTTTACAGTTGCGAAAATCTAGTTATACCATACCAGTGCTTGGAAACTTCTGTTTCTATCAGAAGTTTGTGTCCTTGTACTGTTCTGAAATAACTTTTGAGATCATTTGAACTTGATAGCTTATGCGTTCCTGGTGTGTGCTACTGCATTTCACTAACACTTCAGTAGGTTTAGCTATGCTTAAGTAAGCTTGACTGGCATTGTGGAACCAATCAAAATTAGTCACAAATTAGTTACAAATCCCACCCCTTTGGCAGGACGACACAGCTATAAAACAAAGGTGGCCAAATGTGATTCTAAACACTATTTTACCCACATTTTTGAAGGAAAGAAATCATTTCTGCATTTTCTTTTAGCTTAATGTCAGCATTCCTGTGATTAGGTTGCTACCTTCTACACTGTGATGAGGGAGACACGTGTGTGGACTAACATGTATGTCCCTGAGGAACATACATGTAGAGAGAGGAGCATGTACTGCATGTGAAGCACCAGTGTGTAGCTGTTGAAGAGAGCTTTATTAGCATACACACAAACACACATACATACACGCCTACTGCTTGGGCACCCCAGTTCCTGTCACATTGAGGTTATCGAAGTGCGATTGTTGCTTGCCTTCTGTTGCAGGCTTGTTCCTGAGGAGGAGAGAGGGGAACACAGACACACAGTTATGTCTAGACATTCATGAACTTGAAAAATGACTGTACCGCTTAGGTTACAGGACTGGGTGAGACGTATGGTGTAAGGTGTCATGGTGTTGGGTCACTGTTTGTACTGGGTTTTCTGATGCACGTGTGTGTGTGTGCATCTATATGTGTGTGTGTGGTACTGACCTGTGGCCCTGCTGGGGGCTGGTGAGGGCAGTACAGTTGACGAGTGAGTATCTATGTGTATGTGTGTGTGTGTGTGTGTGGTACTGGGTTTTCTGATGCACGTGTGTGTGTGTGTGCATCTATCTGTGTGTGTGTGGTACTGACCTGTGGCCCTGCTGGGGGCCGGTGAGGGCGGCACGCTGGACGACCCGGGGGGGCCTGGGGGCCTCCAGAGACGACATGGGGGCAGAAGGTCTGAACTTGGACACCTCCCTCTGCCACTCCTCATCGAAGGACTGAGCCTCAGCTGGAGAGATGGGGTCAGAGGTCAGATCACACATGCGTACAGTCTCAATATATCTGTGTGTGTATTTGTGTGTGTGTATCTATCTGTGTGCAGCGTGTATCTTTCCCTGTATGTGTGTGTGTCTATTGATGTTTGTGCGTATCTATCTGTGTGTGTATCTATTGGTGTGTTTGTGGGGGTCTTACATTCGTCCAGGTTCTCGAAGTCCTGGTTGAGCTCTTTCTCCCCAGTCTTCTTGTTGTGTTTCTTCTCCATCACGTGACCTCGGTCCTGGATGTGGTGGCCGATGGACATCTTCTCTAGGCCGCTCTCCGAGTCCCGCACAGCTTGCCTCGTCTCCTTGATCTGGGCCAGGGACAGCCAATCAAAACCATCAGCATCCGAGTGTCCGAGCATGTCATGTTGGGGCATGTTGAGGCGTGTCCTTGCATGTCATGTCATGTTGGGGGCGTGTTCTGGAGTGTTCCCTACCCCTCCTGGTGCGCGGCGTGTCTGTGAGGAGGCCTGGAACACCTTGGGGGCCTCATCCCCAACCTTGGAGTAGGTCATCACTGACGAGGAGCTGAACGAGTGACTGTTGGAGTCTGTCGACAGGTTCTCCTGGGGAACACACACACACACAGGTAGACATGAGTAAACACATACTGTACACAAACACAGATAGGTATGACTATACACACAGACACACACACACATGGAGAAAGCAGCCTTAAATCACTCACAAAGTTTCGGTGCATGTCCTCCATCCTGCCCCTCATTCCCACCATCATGCTGTCAAACATGTTCAAGGGATTCCTCACCTCCATGTCCTGGGAGGGGTGAGAGACAGAGAGAGAGAGAGAGACAGAGAGAGGGAGAGAGAGGGAGAGAGAGTGAGACAGAGAGGGAGAGAGAGGGAGAGAGAGAGAGAGAGAGAGAGAGAGAGAGAGAGAGAGAGAGAGAGAAAAGGAGAGAGTTTGTCACTTGATTGTCAGAGGTTGTTCAGAGGTTAAATAGAGGTTGTGTAGAGGTTGCATGTATATGTTCTCATCATGGAGAAAGTTTACAAGTTTGAACAAATGCCTGTAAACATTTCCTACAGTTTAACGACCTGTGGTTAGATACAAACACACAGGTTAAAG
Organism: Thaleichthys pacificus; assembly: GCA_023658055.1. NCBI lineage: Eukaryota > Metazoa > Chordata > Actinopteri > Osmeriformes > Osmeridae > Thaleichthys > Thaleichthys pacificus. Next base: position 6,076,636 of record CM042852.1, read on the forward strand.
TGCTTCATAACCTTCCCCAGAATACAACACAACACAGCAGTTAATATATCTGGAAGAACACTTCCATTCCATTACACAAAGCAGAACTGTAGCTTTCCAAGTCAGCCTGCCTGCCCTGCTCACTGACCTGCTCCAGTATGCCAGCTGGTGGACTGGCATTACCAGCTCATAAAACAGCCATATCCAGTAAATATCCACACACACACACACACATACACACATGCATGCACACGCACACATGCACACACAAACACACACACACACACCAATGCCGTATAATTATAAAGCAGTGTTCCCTATTCAGGTATCTGAAGGGCTTGATCAGAGACCAGACCTTACTGGGCAGCCCTTTATTTAGAGAGGCCCCTGGCCACAGCACGGAGATCACTATCAACACACCTCCTCCAGCCCCCTTCCAACACCTGCTACACATCAACAGAGCTGCAGCTGATATGAGATATCGATGTTTACTTTACTGTTTAATGTCTATAGGTCAATACAGAACCCCCCATCCCCTCCCCTTGCCCCCCCCCCCCCCAAAAAAAAGGAGCAAGTGTCCTCATCAGCCAGTATAGACAGCTGAGATAGATCAACTCTATGGCCCAAGTGTAACCTAATATGTGGATATGTCTGCTCTAGCTATCTCCTGCACCTACCAGAAGATTCCCCCATGCTGAGAGAGTGTGTTGAACAGGGTTAAGCTGTCTGGGCTGGGTTAGTGTTGGCGCATGCTGCGCGTCTGTCAAACGTTTGAAAATTCAAACAGCGTTGGTTAGGGTTAGGCTTACTGACCGTGCTGTCACCACTGCCGAAGGGAGAAAGCGACTGACTCATCCCCTGAAGAAGCAGCACATCGTAACAGTCAGAAGTTAGCATAGCATGGCATAGCTTGGCCTAGCCTAGCGTAGCACAGAATCTAATAGCATGGAATCAGACAAAGGTGTAACTATTCTAGCATACACGCACATTTGCGCACACACATGTTCATGTTCATGTCAAAGGACATTAACACACAATCCATCAAACGTTCTTCAAGGTTCTCAAGGCTTTGTTCTCGGGTCATTTTACTGAGCGCGGCGGCTACTAAGCTCCTGACACAGTTCCTGTGCTGCACAAGGCCTTGAACCTGCTGGCCTGCCCACAGGGACAGGGACAGGAGGAGAGGCGAACCATCCCTCCTTCATCACCTCTGACCAGTCCCTTGGGGTGTTTATGACCCTGCAGTCCTGGACAAACATCACAGCAGTCTGGCCGGGGGCAGTGAGTTTGTGCATGGTACAAGGATCACAGTGGTGTTTTATGTGTGTGTGTGTGTGTGTGTGTGTGTGAGTGTTTTGGTGTATGTGGTGTGTAAATGCAGGCCTACATGTGTGTATGAGTGGTGTTTGAGAGAACATATGTTTGTGTTTGGTGTATGAGAGTGTGTGTGTGTGTGCGTGTGTGCGTGCAGGACAGGGGTCACCATGGTGTTGAGAGCCCGGTGCAGTGTGTGTAATTGGGCCACGCTGCCTGGGATTAGGGTGGGCTTTAGCGCTGAAACAGAACCTCATTCTGGGAAGCTCTGGACGGGCTGCAGACCTGGCCGGGTCAACAGCAGTGGCCCCAGCCCGCCCACTCAGCTCTTTCCAAAGGTCACTGTGATGTAAAACGCTCCCGGCTGATGGCGATCTATGAAGTCCACGGCCAATTATACTTCCCGGAGGAATCTCTGCACTAATACATGCTGGTTCCTTTTGGAGCACTGGTGTGTATTTATAGACAGATGGACAGGGAGAGGGTGAGAGTGCAAAATGTAGAGCATGGATGGAGGGGGTCTTTAACACATTATTTTGGGTTTTGTCCTGGCCTGGCTCCCTGTCCTGGCCTGTCTCACTGTCCTGTCCTGTCCTGTCTCCCTGTTATGTGTCATTTATCTGTCCTGTCTCCCTATCTCTCTGTTCCTGTCCTGTCTCCCTGTCCTGTCCTGTCTCCCTGTCCTGTCCTGTCTCTGTCCTGTCTCCCTGTCCTGTCATGTCCTGTCTCCCTGTTCTGTGTCATTTATCTATCCTGTCTCCCTATCTCTCTGTTCCTGTCCTGTCTCCCTGTCCTGTCCTGTCTCTCTGTCCTGTCATGTCCTGTCTCCCTGTCCTGTCCTGTCTCCCTGTCTCCCTGTCCTGTCTCCCTGTCCTGACTCCCTGTCCTGTCTCCCTGTCCTGACTCCCTGTCCTGTCTCCCTGTCCTGACTCCCTGTCCTGTCTCCCTGTCCTGTCTCCCTGTCCTGACTCCCTGTCCTGTCTCCCTGTCCTGACTCCCTGTCCTGTCTCCCTGTCTCTAGGTCTAGCTCACCCCATCTCTATTCCCCTGGGTGAGAGGTAGGGGGCAAAGAGGCCCACTTGCTGTTATTCCACGGTGCAGATTCTAGGAACTGTTCCACAATCACACATATGGGTTCCTGTAACTAGCAGGCTAGGTTTCCTTGCCAGAGGGTGTGTGTGTGGGGGGAGGGGGGGGGGGGGGAGGCGGGCTGGTAGAGGCCAGCTGGGTAGCAGAGGCCAGCTGTCTGTGAACCACCATGGTGAGAGATGAGCTCTGAAGGCATGTGTTCTAGGAACTGCTAGGACAGATCCCTGAGAGAGGCGTGCTTTGGAAGAATGGCTCATAGAACCAGCTAGGCCTAGGAAGCTTTAACTGTAGTGGAGCTAAACTACCTCAAAACATGAAATCAATATAGCACTTGAACCTTTGTCTACTCTGATTATAGACAGCACATTAGCTGTCCCTAATTTAGCCTCCTGAAAGGTGATATTAAGTAAGCAGGTAGTGAGAGTGACACCTAATAGGCCAATACAGTCCTTTGTGTGTGTGTGTGTTTGAGGCAGAGGATCCACACAGGGCACAGATGTTTGAAGGGAAGTTCCACACAGTGCACCTGATACTGGGGAGCTATGCAGGGCAGATCTGTGGGTCATAATAACTGTGTGTTCATGCCAGGACGCTTTGCCAAACAAATGCTTAGAGAGGAAAACAGCAGCAAGATGTAAACATGACATCAAAAACACCCACCACCAGCCTATACAAAACACTACTACAACGAAACACCGACCTCTACAATATAATACTACACCAAAACATCAATTTTAAACACAAGTCTACTACACCAACCTCAACAAAACACCACAACTGCAATACTACATTAACACTCAAAACACTACAACAAAGGCAACTGCACTAGTCTGCTGGTCTATGTAGTCTTTCGAGATACCTTTTCAACATCTGTGAGTGTAATCCCTTTAACAATATTTCTGTAGCTATCCCAGGTAAAGCAGTGAAATGTAGATGTCCAGGTTTAGCCCAGATAGTCGTAACCTCGAACCAGGCTGCTGCCAAAACAAACCAGTGTATTTTGACGTGTGTTCTTCACAGCTCTCCTGTAAGCAGGCTCTCCTGGGTCTTCTCCCCCCCCCCCCCCCACCCCACTGCAGATATCTAGTTTAAGGAGCTTGCCGCTCTAAGACAGACCTGGTGGGCGTGGAAGGCGCTACTGAAAAGGGACTGGGATTTTACAGTGTTCTGATTGGTGAATGGATCCCAAGGACACAGACATTTTCTCACCTTGCCACGCTTTTCAAAAAATTACAATTTTTTTTTTGTATGTTTGCAGACTTGCATCAAGAGACTTCATTGAAACCTTGAAAATGTTTCAAATCTGACAGACTGGAGGGTGACGGTGCCCTGGGGACGAGGTGTCCGAAAGCTGTGTGTCAGTGGATCAAAGTCCTATAAATACCTCTCCCTGGGGATAAAGATAACTATGCAGGGGGGAGTCTGGGAGCAGCACCCTACCCCCCCCACCCCACCCCCCCTCGGTTACCCTCCACGTAACCCTGCCCCCCCCCTGCAGCCAGGCTCTGCTCCGCTGCTGTTGAGAAGCAGCACATCAGTGATAAAGAGATCACATTACACAGCCATGGCTGCTGTCCACACTGACCCTGGTAAACCTCACTCATTGTGTGTGTGAGTGTGTGTGTGTGACTGTTTGTGTGTGAGAGTGTGTGTGTGTGTCTGAGTGCATGTGTGTGTTAAGCGTGTGCGTATGTAATAATAATAATAGATTTTATTTGTAATGCACTTTACATTTGAAGCAAATCTCAAAGTGTTAACAATTAAGATTATAAAAGCAAGGTAAGAACATCAATATCTTGCAGGGTTAATTAAAACTCATAAGTTCTGCTAAAAATAAATGTTTTTAGTCCTTTTTTTTTTTTTTAAGTCTCAGTAGTTTGAGGTGTGTGTGTGTGTGTGTGTGAGTGTGTGTGTCTGTGATCAGTGCTGTGGTAGGATCAAGAGGCCGGGATTCTGTATCAAGCATGTCTAACAGAGGGGCAATGAAGGTGAGTTTGACCATGTGTTTGAGATGTTACACTTACTGACCTACATGAGGGGTATGTAGGTCAACCAGTCACATACACACATCAGAGGTCCTCTATGGTAGAGCTGACTCATGCAGTAATTCCATGCTATAACCAAGGAAGACAGACCTGACAACCACAGGCCACCATGTAAACACAAACTAACTCTCCTAAACCTGATTGAGTCTGAAACTAACAAGAGAGAGAGAGGGGGGGGGGGGGGGGAGGAGAGATGATCTTACTCTATGTCCATCCCTTAGTGCTAAACTGGAGCCTGGTTGCCCTTGGTTACCACGGCCCCGGTCCCGCCTGTCCATCACACTGGGGGCGAAGTCTCGGCCGAAGGGATCCGAGAAGCTCCGCATCATCTGACGCATGCGCTCATTGTGAGCCTGGAATGGATCCCTGACAAGAAGGACAGGAAGTAGAATATCGGAATGAGTTCAAACATTCTGTAGAGACCAAGTTCTGGAATGTTTCCAAACTAAACTGATAGAATAGAGGATGATTACTGAGGCATGCCAAGAGGACCGAACGAGTCTTACCTTGATGAGCTATAGAGAGAGAGAGAGCGAGAGACAGAGAGAGAGAGGGGGGGGGGGGAGGAAGGAAGACACCATGGATTGTTTGTTGCACAACAGACTTATACACTCCTGACCTGTTCAGTTTAAGCATCAACCCATTGAACAATATAACATACATAGTTAAGTTGGGCATGACCCAACCACTGGTAAACATGCACACACCAAGTAGCTACAATAGGCAGGGTAGAAAGGGTCATAGGTCATGACTGAAGAGAGAATACCACCATCAAAGGACTGGTGTAATTGTAATCTACTGATGTATGCTATTGATAAGTTTAAATAAATATATGTTTTAATATAAATATGATTTTGCAGTTAAAGTAACGTTATTATATAACTTATATAAACGTCATTAAGCTTTGCAGCATGATTATTGACACGCGTAGACTATGTTTGAACTATTACATGGAGAAGCTGTGATGCGATCATATTTATTTCTGTCATACTATAATTTGGACGAATGCCAAAACTGTCCAATAGTTACAGAAGCCAGTAGTTGGTAACTGTCCTTGATATTGAGTTTTCAAGTCTGAGTGACCAACGACGCTGTTTACGTTTTAATGTTATGAAAATAAACATTCTAAAGGTCTGGAATTAGGGTCCATGCAAAATGACTGGTGAACAAGAGACAAAGTGACAACGTATTTACTCACGAGAAGAATGGATCCTCATCGAATTCCCTGAGAAGACTGTTGAACATGTTCCACTGATTTTGAGCGGTAAAGTTGCGGTGCAAAATATAGATTTCTCACTGAGGTCTAAAGTAGCTGACCAGAGATCGCGTCCTACTGCAGGTGTCCCAGCCCCTGCGCGGTGTGTGCTTTACTATAGAAACCAACCGCATATCAAAGCGGTGCGTCGCAGCGCAAGGAGCCATATGACCTCCGTCTCGGCCTCCTATTGGTCGGCTATTCCCAGCGCGACAGGGTTCTATCAGTGGAACGGTATGTTGTGGGTGGCTGCCATGACAACGTAGCGATGGAAATGTCCAGACTTTACTTCTATAGTGCTATCACTAGCAGACGTCTACTTTTCATCAGACTTGCTTGAATGCTGAATTGAAAGTCCCAATCTATCCCAAACAACTTCAAATACAGTTGACAACGGCACACATACTGTACTATAGTACAAGTTTTTGTTTCATCAAAGGGTCTTTCTTCACATAAAACCCAACATTGTTGGCTTGTTGACTGAAGTGGTTCTTTGTTAGTACCAGCTGAGCTGAAGAACATGTCTCAGGGGGAGTGCCACCCGACACTGTGGCATGTGGCTGACTGATGTAAGGACCGCCATCTGCTGAGAGAGTTACAAAGACAGACCCTTACACACACACGCACTAAACACACTTGTACTCATAAGCATGCACACATACTCATAAGAACACACATCAGACCAGCACAGGCCTACCTTTGAATGTACGAGAATATACTGGTCTCCACCTGCCCACAGAGTTTGCAACAATATTCATGAGCATGACTGTGTGAGTTAGTGTGAGTGTGTGTCTGTGTAGTGTGTGTCTGTGTAGTGTGTGTCTTGTAGTGTGTGTCTGTGTAGTGTGTGTCTTTGTAGTGTGTGTCTGTGTAGTGTGTGTCTGTGTCGTGTGTGTCTGTGTCGTGTGTGTCTGTGTAGTGTGTGTCTGTGTAGTGTGTGTCTGTGTAGTGTGTGTCTGTGTAGTGTGTGTCTGTGTAGTGTGTGTCTGTGTAGTGTGTGTCTGTGTAGTGTGTGTCTGTGTCGTGTGTGTCTGTGTTGTGTGTGTCTGTGTAGTGTGTGTCTGTGTCGTGTGTGTCTGTGTCGTGTGTGTCTGTGTAGTGTGTGTCTGTGTAGTGTGTGTCTGTGTCGTGTGTGTCTGTGTCGTGTGTGTCTGTCTGTGTAGTGTGTGTCTGTGTCGTGTGTGTCTGTGTCGTGTGTGTCTGTGTAGTGTGTGTCTGTGTAGTGTGTGTCTGTGTAGTGTGTGTCTGTGTAGTGTGTGTCTGTGTAGTGTGTCTGTGTAGTGTGTGTCTGTGTAGTGTGTGTCTGTGTAGTGTGTCTGTGTAGTGTGTCTGTGTAGTGTGTGTCTGTGTAGTGTGTCTGTGTAGTGTGTCTGTGTAGTGTGTGTCTGTGTAGTGTGTGGGAAAGAAGCTGGAATTGCCCTTCGTCGCATCCTCAGCAGTCCTGTTATAAATCAAGCATGTGGTCACACCACAAATAGCCGAGTGAGTTTGTGCCCGCAGCCCAGCCATACTTACAGCCAGTCTGACAAGTCAGACAGCATGCAGTCAGCCTTCTTCATCACCATCATCATCATCTCCCTCTTATGACTCACACACAACTGGGTCCCATTTGTTGAAGTTTATTACAAATCAAAGGAAAAGTTATAAAACAGTTTCAAAAGACAAAAACATACCCCCACAACCTCAACACAGCAGATCTGATATTTCAAACTAAGCTAGACCAGATAGCTAGACATGGAAGAATGGACCAGGGCCAGGACCAGGACGGATCTTCTCACGGAACAGGACTTCCCATGAGCCTCTCCTGTCGCATAGACACCAGCCTAGCAAGCCACATCTCCTCAGCCTTCTCCTTTTCCACAAACAACTGGAGAGAAACACAAACAAACAAACAAACAAACACATGTTTACAGCGCATAGAGATGAAGTGACGAATGGGTACATGTATAACCAACTCATCTCCATGCTGGTGATAGTAATCTGCCTCCACCCGGTTCACTCTCTTACCACCACCCTAACCCCCCCCCCCCCCCCCCCCCCCCCCCCCCCCGCTCCTCCAGGTTGACACCCAGGATGTGTGAGTCAGCGCCTTGCCCTGCCTGGCAGGACGGTCATGACGAAGTTGGCACAGGAGTGTTAGCCCCGCCCACTGCCCCCCGGGTCAGTCCTGAGTGAGGGCCGGGGGTCAGCAGCATGTGATGACACAGGCTAGGCCACCTAGCATACTGCAGCACAAACTGCAGCACGCTGTGTGTATGTGTTTGTGTCAGAGACAGTGTGTGTGTGTGTGTGTGTGAATGTATGTATGTGAGTATGATAGAGAGATTACGATTTTGTTGTTGTTGGATAGAGCAAATGTACGTGTGTGTGTGTGTGTATATGTGTGCGAGTGCATGTGTGTGTTTGTGAGAGAGAAGAGAGACTGCTCTGACAGATGTGCAGTGTGTTTATTAACATTATTTATTAGAAAGCCTGAGTACATTCTACTAGTAGAGACAGGATGTAGCAGAGTGTGACAAACACAAGCAGTAGAGAGACGCATCATTCCTAGATTCAATATGTGTGTGTGAGTGTGTGCATTCGTCTGTGTACGTGTCTGTGAAGGCTTACGAGTGTGTGTGGGAGCGATGTGTGTAACGATGCATGAGAAATAGCCTCAATCACATCCGAGCGCTATCTGAGTGAGTGTGTGTGTGTGTGTGTGACAACCTCTCCCTCATCTCTGGCCTAACTCCACACCCTCTTCACACTTAGACATGTGTGTAGTGAGTAACATGCCAGCTTATGGATCCATAGGCGTGTTATCTGCGTGTTAGATTCAACACGCGCAATGCGTGTCGGAGCGGGGCCTGTCTTGCTGTCGCCGTGGTAATGAGCCCAGGGTGACAAGTGCTCGGTTGCCGGGGGTAATGGGAATCATCAGTCCTAATTGGTTAGTGCCCGCCTAGGGCATATTGCTGCCATAGATCAGGCTGTCGGTGTGTGTGCGTGTGTGTGTGTGTGTGTGTGTGTGTGTGGGGGGGGGTGATCTGCATGCTTCAGGACTAACTCAGTTTCCCATCCAGAGATGGATGACTTCCTCACACTCATACATTATAGTCTGGGCTCACACTCTCCTCTCTGTTCCTAAACCCCCTCACTCCCTTCAGCTCCTCTCTCCCATCCACCCCGGCTCTCCTTAACTCCAGACCCCACTTGCATGCACCCCCAAACCCCCTTTCATCCACCCCTCACTCTTTCTTCTACCCCCCACCCACCCCCCCCCCACACCCCATGTGATCAGTATGGGATAGCTATAGCTTCGTGGTAGAGCATTTGACTGCAAATCAAGGGGGTTTGCGGGTTCCTATCCCCTCCTATGAAAGAGCAGCCGGTGTTGTGGGTGTGGTGGGGAGTACGCACGGCGGGGTGGGCCAGGGTGTGGGTGTCGTTGTAGAGGATGGCTGTAGGGAGACAGGCCGCCTCCTCCTCCTGGAGCTCTGACTCTGGCTCCTGCTGCTCCTCCACGGGCTCAGCCTGGACACACACACACACATTCACATTTACACACAGGTTAACACACATGCATGCACATGTTGACACGCACAGACTGCTCTGCTAGGTATTAAGGGTGTGGTGTGCTATGTGTCCAGCAGGAGGCAGTATGCGCTCAGGTCTGGCAGCGAGCCGATCAAACACAGCCAGACAGAGTCCTCATCTGGACCGGGGGCAAGAGAGGAACTCAAGACAGAAAAGGAGAGGAAAAGTCCAGAAAACAAAAGAATCACCTTCTCATGCCCCCATTAAAGGCAGGGGGGAGGGAAGGGGGAGGGAAGAGATGGACGGAGAAAATGAGAGAAAGGGTTGGAGAGACGGAAAGAGAAGGGGATGAGGAACAGAGAGACAGAAAGTGACGGAAGGAGAGAGACAGAGTGGCAGAGAGAAAGAGAGAGAGAGAGAATGGAACCGGAGACAAGGAAAAAGGGAGAGAGAGAGAGAGAGACAATGAGAGGGAGACGGGGGCTTGTCTCTTTTGTGGCGCCCTTCTCGTTTCCGTGGCGAGGGCGGGCAGAGGAGCTGGAGCGTCTCGCTCTCCAACAAACGGAGGAGCCAAGCGGCCCTGAATAGGAGGCTTGATTCGGTCGGCTCCGTCTGTGGACCAGGGAACACTGGGGAGGGAAATTCAATAAGAGAACCAGGGAGGGAGAGAGGGAGGGAGGGAGGGAGAAAGAGACGCACCTTTAAACCATCTCGGGATGATTTGAAAGCCTGAGGAACAAAGGAATCACTCTCGATGGCCTCAATGTCCTTTATCCTTCTCACTTGTTCTGCCAGAGACGTACCCTCTGAAACACACAGAGGGGAGGGCACATACGCATGAATACACACACAGGGAGGTCACACACACACACACACATATATATATAGGGAGGTCACGCGCTCGTGAATACACACGCAGTAGGCAGCTCTACACACACACGAGTACGTACTTACAGAATATACACGTCAAACTAAATATATAAAATACAGGAGGGAGGTCACACACACACACACACACACACAATATGGGGTTGTCACCTGTCCCCTGTCAAATTTACAGAGGGGCCAGCCTACGCCTGGAGAAGTGAACTGACTGGGGAGCAGCAGCCTGTGTCTCTGCTGGCTAATACTGCCTGACATCCGCTAAGAGAGGCCCTGATCTGATCCTTAAGGAGAGAGAGATCCAGACAGAGAGAGAGAGGGGGAAGAGAGAGAGAGAGAAGAAAGCAGAAAACCAAGAAGAAAGACTAGAGAAAAATAGACAGACAGGCAGACAGAGAGAGAGAGACAGACAGTTCCACCATAAAGGCCGGTAGTCAGGCTCTCCTGCAGAGAACAAACCCCAGCAGCATCTCATCTCCTGCTAAACGCCTAGCTGCTATAACAGGACCCATTCATTCAAGTTACCCGCAAAGTCAATCCATCTGAACATCTACGGAGAACATTTTCTTAATATAAAACTGTTTCAATTTGTCTATGGCGTAGGAGGACAGGGATATGATCGTCTGGGAAGTTAGCGACAGAAAGGAGGCTGAACTAGAGTCTGAATGCTGTTATTATTCTACGGCTGTCAATCTTTTGACTGATCCGTCCATATTCATCCCTCTCTTCCCCTCTTCCTCCTCGCCCGCACGCCTCCCTCGCTCCGCCTGTCAATCCCAGACACGCGCGCTTCAGATCCAGTGAGAGAGGCGACGGGGCCCCCAAATAGGAAAACACACACACAGGTAGGCTACACACTCAGTCGCATGCACACACACACACACAGGTAGGTTAGAGTAGACACTCAGTACAATACACTCACACAAACAGTTACAAAAACACATCTGTTGGCTACCCCCTCACACACGCGTAAGCTACACACTCAGATACACACACACACGTAGGCAACACACTCACACATACGTAAGCGACACACTCACACACACACACAGGCTGTGACATGAAAACATGGTGTGCAAATTCACCCGTATATGAGAGGATTCACACACACACACCAGTTTGGTCTAATGGCAGGAATTAATTTCATCCATTAAGTGGCACAGAGAAGCTGTCACAGCAGATCTTGCATGGCCGGCTGTTTAATGAATAAATGAATATTTGTTTCAGTTTTTCATTTGGTTAGTGTTTGCAGCAATGCGACACATCCCTACACACACACACACACACACACACATCCCTACACACACATCATTACATGCCACAATCCACACCTGGGTTTAATGGGTGACTATATAACACACACTAAAACCTTCCGCTATAACACACACACATCACCGCTAAAACCTTCCACTGATCAACAACTGATCCGTCGGCCCTGCCCTCCATCTCTGCTTGTCTTCTGAGCGCCACAGTCAAGCCCCCCCCCCCACCAGACACACACACACACAAAGCGGTCAGCTAGAGAGAGTCCACGCTGCTCGGCAGGAATCCATTAAAGACTCTGCCTTTTTGACAAACACATTATTGGTAGATAAAATGACTTCCATATGCTGTTTGTCAGATGCCAGCGGAGGGAAGATATGTGTTTCATAGCAAAATCAAATCTAATGGACCTGAGAGAAGGCCTGGTGAGATCCAGACAGGCAGAAATCAATAGCTGCTTCTGAGAGCGCTCCACTACTCTGGAGGTCAAACTGGATATTTAATATTGACACATTATCTGGCAAATTAATTTAGCTGGCCCAGTCAATTGTCACCGCATTAGGGGCACAATGCTGTCGGAGATGGAGTGAGAAGAAAGAAAAAACAGAGGACAAATAGAAAGAGAGAGGGATGGAGAAGTGGGCAAGGGGAGAATAACGGAGAGGACAAACAATTACAGCGTAACTAAGCAACTCAGTAGCACGTCTGGAAGAAACATCTTTCATCCTAGACTACTGTCATCTAACGGTAGTTTAAAATAACTTTAACTTTGCTTCTGTAACCACGGTGACCTAAAGAGGAAGTCCCAACTAAACGGAATTGTTGGAAGCTGTCATTCATTTACAACCCATATTTCCTCATTAAACATTACCCCAGCAGTTATGGATCATCCTCTTCAGCTGGGAGTGTGTGTGTGTGTATGTATGTGTGTGTGTGTGTGTGTGGGTGTAACCTCCTGTGCACGGGTGAGTGAGTGGGACGGGAAGAAAACTCACTTGCAAACTCATTACCAAAATGAGTTGGACAGGCTCTTGATGAGAGAGTGTGTGTGTGAATCAATAGAGTATTGTTCCCCTAAAGAGCTGTTGGTCTACTTCATTGATTAAGAAGACAGAAGAGAGAGAGAAAATCAAACCGACCAATGAAAGCACATTTCCTGAGCTTTCGCTGTTTGGCAGAGAGAGAAAAAGAGACAGAGAGAAAGAGAGAGAGAAAGGTGAGTATACAGAATGACATTGTGATAGCAAGTGTCGCCCTGCCGTCAGCGGAGGGCGCTATTCAACAACACATCGCCACGCAAGCGCCCGAAGTGTCTCCGTAAACTTGACTTTCGTTCCCAGTTTGTCAATCAGCGCCAGTGAGGCCGAATAGATCACGGCCGCTGATTAATTCCAGTAATTGACCGTGCAAGCGAGCTGCTGAATTGCCGCGGCGCTTGTTGTTGTGTGTGTGTGTGTGTGTGTGTGTGTGTGTGTGTGTGTATATGTGTGTGTGTGGGGGGAATAAATAACGGAAAGTAACTGCTTGTTGTATCGAGGTCGGTCGCAAATTAAGGCAAAATTTAACGGTGTTCTGGATAGAATTATATTGCAGAGAGACAGGGAGAGAGGGTATTTAATTGATGTGTTCAACTGAACAAGGGCGGAGATGGGGTGGGGGCAAACAGTTGTGCTGCTAACTTAATGGACGAAGAGGAATAAGGACTGTAAACAAACCAAAAACACTGTAGGCTAGTCTTTAAAATCCTTTAGTGTTTAACAGTATGCAAGGTGAGTTTGATTATCCAATTGCCTTCCCACTGCTGGGAGTCGTTCCATGGGTTTAATTGTAGCGGTTGTACCAGATCAAGTGCACCTCAGGTGAGTGATTGCACTTCTCCAGGTGGGACTGGGAGACTGATTCCACCCCTTCAGACAGCCAGAACAGATCCCAGCAGTAACAAGGGGAGTAAACACCAATAAACTCAATTTAGGACCAGGCAAGGGCACACATACACACACAGACAGTCCCCTGGTGTCCCAGGTTTCAATAATGTGTGCTCCCCCCCCCCTCCCATAGTTAGATGTGTAATTCAATGCCCAATTTGGCCTGGCTCTCACAGGAGTTTTTTTGCTGCTAATTGATAGAAATTAAGCCATTAATCAAGCCAGTAGCCATCAGTCAGGCAGCACCAGATGAATACACACTTCCTTAATAACCTCCCTCCCCGTTTAAGGGCTCGTTACCATTAATTTTTAATGCAATTATGCTATTCTTTTACGCTGAGCTCATAAATTACGGGTCTATTGTTGCCGGCTGGCCTTGTAAAACCTCGAGTAATGCTTTGTAGTCTGATCTTCTGCGGCTTCTTTACTCCTTCATCTCCCGCGTTTCCAATAACCTGCACTCTAATGATTCAGCTGTGGAGCCCAGCACAGCGGCCCTGAAGATACTCACCTCCCCTCACGACACACACACCCATCCAGCCCTACACGCACCACCACCCAGCCCTACACGCACCATCACCCAGCCCCACACACACCTACCCCCCCCCCCCTCACACACACACACACACACACAAGCCAGCTTGCTTCTGGTGTTAAACAGAGGTTCATCCTCCCCCCAGGGCTCAGGCTCTATCCCCTGTGGTCTGCATCTGTGGTCCACCGCTGTGTATGCTGCCCTGGAGATCAGTACACCCACAGCTCCTTCCCCCCTCCTCACACACACACACACACACACACACACACACACACCCTGCCATCAGATGCTGTGCTTATCTCAGAGCTGGGGCGGTACCATAAGTTGCCACTGTTGCTCTGGTTCTGGTTCAGTGGATGAAGCAGATCCAGTGCTGCTATTTAACTGGACACGTGACTGGACTCTTTCAGTCCAGAGGTGTGTTTCTGGGTGGGCTAAAGTAGATCAGTGAAGTGTAGACTATCAGCACTGAATTGATTCATTAATTCTGATCATGTTTTGCCAAGCTAAACCCTGCCCTATAACCAGAAAGCTACTCAGGCCAGGGAAAAGGAGGAGAGACCAAAAGAGACCTTTCAGCAACCCACCCACCCACCCAGTCAGCCAGTCAGTCAGCCAGTCACCCTGTCAGCCAGTCAGTCAGCCAGTCACCCAGTCACCCAGTCAGCCAGTCAGTCAGCCAGTCACCCAGTCACCCTGTCAGCCAGTCAGTCAGCCAGTCACCCAGTCACCAGTCAGCCAGTCAGTCACCCAGTCAGCCAGTCACCCAGTCAGTCAGCCAGTCAGCCAGTCAGCCAGCCAGTCACCCTGTCAGCCAGTCACCCAGTCAGCCTGTCACCCAGTCAGCCAGACAGCCAGTCAGTCAGCCAGTCAGCCAGACAGCCAGACAGCCAGACAGACAGCTTAGAGGAGTAGAGAAGGGTCCAGACCAAGCCCGGTTATTAGAAAGATGTCTGCTCCTTGCTCAGGTAATAGTGCAAGACTGCATTGATTAAGGGTCTGACAGCTTCCGATGCTGGCCCTGAGAATGCATCTAGTTCCTAATGAGCAGCTATTAGACCCATCGATTAGCTGATTTCAATTGATAGCTACCAGGCCAAAGCTGCACGTCAATATTTGCATAACGAATCCCCTGCAGCTAAGGGCATTGACTGATGAGATCACAGTGAGGAGGGAGGGAGAAGGGGAGGGAACAGAAGAACCAGCAGAACATGAACAGAGAAAGAGACGGAATGAACTGAGGTAAAGATAAGATGGATCTTATAAAAGGCCATGGCCATGAAGCAAAACATCTATAAATACAGAATAATAATACAACATTATAAATATATATTTCTCCAAGTGTGCTTGATTTGATCTACTTATTGCAGCCAAACCAACAGAATGGTCCCAAAGCATTCGTACCTCAAGTCCCCTTATGTGTGTGTGTCTGTTTGGTGTGGGAGGTGTGTGTGTGTTTGGTGTGGGAGGTGTGTGTGGCGCTAGAGGTGTGAGTGTGTGTGGTGTTGCAGATGTGTGTGTTGGCCTGAGATGTGGCTGTGGTAGGCAGGCTGCTTAGACTGCTGACGTGTGATTGGCCCCAGTGA
This sequence comes from Thaleichthys pacificus, assembly GCA_023658055.1. Classification (NCBI taxonomy): domain Eukaryota; kingdom Metazoa; phylum Chordata; class Actinopteri; order Osmeriformes; family Osmeridae; genus Thaleichthys; species Thaleichthys pacificus. The sequence goes on from CM042852.1 coordinate 6,092,028, forward strand.
CAGGGGTCAGGGGTCAGGCAGAGGAGACCCAGAAAGCAGCATGGGCCAGATGTCCCCACTGGTCCCACAGGGGAACTGTCCCGCACGTGTGTGTGTGTGTGAGAGAAAGTGTGTGGGGACGCCCACTGTCACAGCAGGTGGCTGAGATGCTCTAATGACGCTACAGCATCACAAGATCCCCTTGAGACACATAACCCATAACCCACAGACTTCTCCCAGGAATACACACACACACACACGTGTCACACACACGCATCCCCTTGCAAAAGCGACGCGTGCTAAACCATTCCCTACGGCCCTCACCTATCTTATCACAGCTCTCTACGGACTGTACCCCCTCCCCCCGCTTGACTCCTGTCACATTCATCATGACACGTCAGCTCAGCCCCCCCCCACACCCCCCCCCCCCCTGATGAAGAAGGGTACCAGGACCCCAGTTACAGGTGTCGCCGTGCACACACTCATTTCGAGTTAGATACCATCGAGTGTTGCAGCTTTCTAGCCTGAGGGTCTCCCCCCTCCCTCACCCCTAGACCATCCCCCCTTTCCCCCTCCCTCACCCTCTAATCCACCTCCCTCTTCCCCGTTGCTCTCTCACCCCCTAGTCTGTCCTAGCGATTCCCATCTCCCGTCTCCCTCCCTCCCCATCCCTCGTCCGTTCTGTCTCCTCTCTCACCACTCAATAAGGAGGCTGATGAATTCATTAGGCTGACACTGGTCTAATGACAGCTCAACACAGCAGCCACGCTCAGCCATCTCCTGGAACATCTCCCTCCAGTCATCACTCTCCTCTCTCACTGGCTCCTCCCTCCCTCTCTGGCTCTCCATGTCCCCCACTCGCTCTGTCTCCTCACTTCTCCATCCCTCTCTGCCCCCAACTCTCGCCACCCTTCCTTTGTCTCCCCCGTCTCTCTATGTCTCTCTATGCAACCCATTCTCTTCTCCCTCCCCCTCCCTTTGTCCCCCTCCATCCCTCCTCAGTCAACGTTGACCTACATCAACTGGTGTTTTGCCACTACGTCCTGGTTTGTGGGTGGGGGGGGGTCAGAGAACTGGGGGGGGGGGAACAGTTAGTAACAAGAGCCAGGTGGTTGTGTCTGTGTGAACTGTGTGGTTATGTGTGTGTGTGTGTCTGCGTGTGTGTGTGTGTGTGTCTGCAGAGGGCCTGTGTCTGTGATGCATCAGGGAGTCACATTAAAAAGTGAAGCTTTCACAGGCTGAGTGGTGAGGTCTTCAAGACCAGGCCACTCCACTGCGACCCCATCTGCAAGAGGGTGTGTGTGTGTTGTGTGTGTGTGTGTGTGTGTGTGTGTGTGTGCATGTGTGTGTGTGCGTAGGGAGGGTTATGCTCTAAAGTCACGTCTGTCAGTAATATCTAAGTGAATGATATTTGTGTACTTGGTTCTAAACAGCCTTAATAAGAGCAGTTCTGGTGCAGTGTTTATCAGGTGATCAGAGCTCCCCTGTGCCCAGCGTCCTGGTCAGTGTCTGAGACACAGAGCTACACAGACAACCTGCAGGACCATTATCTCACTGCATTTCACTGCTATGTTTAGTAAGCTGTAATATGTCTGTGTTCAAGAGAGTGCATGTGTGTGTGTGTCCGAGGGGAAAAGTGCAGTGCTGTCCACTTTCTCCTGCTGGGCTGGTCAGCAGGTCTTTTACGAAGGCCCGGTCATTAAGAAAACACTGGCACAACTCATTACGTAATTGGAGCACGGTCTTTAAAATGAAAATGATGTCATCAGAATCCAGGAAAACGGCTAGATTTACAAACGACACACATCGCCAGTGACCTACAGCCTTGTCGACGTCTAACCCTCAACCCCCTGCCCCCCCTCGCCTCCCCTCCCTCTACAAAGGCTGGTAATTGATTTCTCTTTTCTCTTAGTGTGTGTGTATGTGTGTGTGTGTGTGTGTGTGTGTGTGTGTGTGTGTGTTATCAGACAGTCAGGACTTAATGCCCGTTTGGACAATCCACAGCAGGAAAGGTCATGGCCGTGTGTGTGAGTGTGTGTGAGAGTGTGTGTGCGTGTTTGTGTGTGTGTGATTAAGCACCATGCCCTAGCTGACCTCTGTTGTCATCTAATAATGTTAAAACTGTTTCATACATTATTGTACTGTCTTCCATGCACTCTGGCTTATTGAAGCAGAGAGGTGCCAATAACAACAACACAGCACAGCTTGTAGCTCAGTGACATCATCAGTGACATCATAAGGAGATGCTCTCCTAAGAAGGTGAGTGTCTGTGTGGGCAACAACTCACCCAACACTGACCTGGTACACCACTGGGTATTGGACATGATATATATATATATATTATTATTATAATCATATGTAAAATAGAACAATAATAAGAATCATTTACTATTGTCTTTTTTTGTATCCATTAAATACCAGCAAATTATTTATATATTACATTAAAATAATAATGATTAGAGACATTTTTCCCGCATAGTCTTGTCTCCCCTCTTGCAGTGTGTGTCTGTGTGTGGTAGTGAGTGTGTGTGTCTGTGAGTGTGTGAGTGTGTGTGTGAGTGTCTGTGTTATGTGTGTGAGAGAGTGGTGTGTGAGTGTCTGTGTGTGTGTGTTATGTGTGTGAGAGAGTGGTGTGTGAGTGTGTGTGTGTGTTATGTGTGTGAGAGAGTGGTGTGTGAGTGTGTGTAATGTGTGTGAGAGAGTGGTGTGGTGACTGTCTGTGTGTGTGTGTTATGTGTGTGAGAGAGTGATGTGTGAGTGTCTGTGTGTGTGTGTGTAATGTGTGTGAGAGAGTGGTGTGTGAGTGTCTGTGTGTGTGTGTAATGTGTGTGAGAGAGTGGTGTGTGAGTGTGTGTGTGTGTAATGTGTGTGAGAGAGTGGTGTGTGAGTGTGTGTTATGTGTGTGAGAGAGTGGTGTGTGAGTGTGTGTTATGTGTGTGAGAGAGTGGTGTGTGAGTGTGTGTTATGTGTGTGAGAGAGTGGTGTGTGAGTGTGTGTTATGTGTGTGAGAGAGTGGTGTGTGTGTGTGTGTGTTATGTGTGTGAGAGAGTGGTGTGTGTGTGTGTGTAATGTGTGTGAGAGAGTGGTGTGTGAGTGTGTGTAATGTGTGTGAGAGAGTGGTGTGTGTGTAATGTGTGTGAGTGTGTGTGTGTGTGTGTGTGTAATGTGTGTGAGAGAGTGGTGTGTGAGTGTGTGTGTAATGTGTGTGAGAGAGTGGTGTGTGTGTGTGTGTAATGTGTGTGAGAGAGTGGTGTGTGAGTGTGTGAGTGTGTGTGTGTTATGTGTGTGAGAGAGTGGTGTGTGTGTAATGTGTGTGAGAGAGTGGTGTGTGTGTGTGTTATGTGTGTGAGAGAGTGGTGTGTGAGTGTGTGAGTGTGTGTGTGTTATGTGTGTGAGAGAGTGGTGTGTGAGTGTGTGTGTAATGTTGTGTGAGAGAGTGGTGTGTGTGTGTGTAATGTGTGTGAGAGAGTGGTGTGTGTGTGTGTGTAATGTGTGTGAGAGAGTGGTGTGTGTGTGTGTGTAATGTGTGTGAGAGAGTGGTGTGTGTGTGTGTGTGTAATGTGTGTGAGAGAGTGGTGTGTGTGTGTGTAATGTGTGTGAGAGAGTGGTGTGTGAGTTCTGGCAGGCCTTGGTGTGACCCTTCCCCTCCATGTGTCCCCAAAAGTCATTTCTGTTCCTCCTCCACCCCACACACACCCCAACCCTGCAGTCTGGGACCACCGGCCCTGTCTTGATGAAGTGTGAAAGAGCCCCTCGCGCCTGCTCGCCCGCCCACACACACACACACACATACACACACCTTCACGTCAAAGCACTCTTTCCCACACTGAAACTTGACCGAAGCAAGAGCAAGGGCCTCCTGCACTGAACTACAGAAAGGTACAAACACACACGCCATGTTTTCCTGTACAGAGCGGTGTGTACCCTCCTCCTGTCTGCTGCATGACCTCTGTCTGAGGGCAGCCCTTACCAGGAACACATGGCAGCCAGCCACCCAGAGCGCTCAGTGTGTGTGTGTGTGTGTGTGTGTGTGTGTGTGTGTGTGTGTGTGTGTGTGTGTGAACGCACTGGTGGGCTTTAGAGTGACCATGTCCACACACAAACACACATTATCTGCTTTCTATCTCTACTCAAATACTAAAAACTAAAAAACTGTTTCGGAAAATAGATAACCGATCATTCTGCACGAATTTGTGAGGGCGAGCCTGATACCTTGTTTGTCAAGGTTAACATTCTAATACATCAGAGTGTGTTGTCCAACCCAACATCGCCAGCGAAACACCGGGGGTAATTGATAGGGGTGACCCTTGAAACGATTACCGATCCGCCAAGGGTGAAAGGTTGCTGTCAATCATCCGTCCATTTGACCCATGCTCGGCAGAAGGCTATGCGCACGCAATCTTTGCGTAATCTAGGCTATTACGGGAATTGGTGCACCAACAGCTCTATTTAAATCAAACATCCAGGTGGAGACGGTGCTGTAGATTATATATGGTGCAGGCATCTGGCCCTTGCGTCCCTATAGGTGGCCTGCCTGCCCCTGTGACAGTCACACGCAGGCGTCCCCGCATCACATTATCCCGGTAACAACAGGGGTCGCGTCGGGGTTAGTAGAATTTGCCACGCGCTCCACTTCTCCCCTGAACCGCCTGGGAGGCCACCTAATCACCCACCGTCGCGTTTCAAAAGAAAAAAAATCAACTTTAAATTTGCGGTGATGAAAAATCAATAAAGCAGTAATTGCTTGGCTTATCACTGTGCGAGCGAACAAATTGGGGAGAGGAGAATGCTGGCGTCCGCGTGGCACCGTTTGGCTGCAGCCAGCCAGCGCGCGGAGTTTGGGTTCAGTGGGCCAGTGAGAGAAAGGTCTCCTCGTGATAATTAAATCTTCTCACACTGATTTCCTGCCAAATTTATTTCCCCAGGGTCCATAACTCTGATTCAGTGCTTACAAGCCAGGCATAACTAATCATTTCAACCTGGGGGAACCGCTAATGTGAATGGGGGAGAGAGAGAGGAAAAGAGTGAGAGGAGGAGGAGGATATCGTCTGCTGGACGACACTATCCCGCTCCAAATCAAACAGCATTTAAGGAGATAGAAATGTCTGAGGCGTCAGGGATGCGCTGCTATATATCTAAACATTTTCTTTACTTTGGATTTAACGTGAAAATATGTTGGCTATAACCTAGTTTTCTTTCACTGGTCAACATGAAAACAAATCTCAAGCAGAATTCCTCCAATGGGCGGAAACATGACGTTTATGTAATTGATGGGACAAATAACAAACATAAAAGCAGTTTAGCTGTCGGTTCAATATTCCTCCGACCGTTCTCGGTACTATTATTGTGTTGAACATAATAACGTAACAAATAAGGTAATCCATCGCAAATAACGACAAGCGATGAGAGCATTCTCGGGATCGATCTGAGATCAATACAAAGCAGATTTTCTTACATCAAAACCAGTGAGAGTGATCTTCCCTCAGACTACACAATAGAAACACTGCGTGGCCGCGACTGCAGAGCCTCCGGCAGCAAGTCTGTGGGGAGACAACAGACAGTAGGCTACCTGAAATATTACAGGGAACACACACACACGCGCGCGCGCACACAGTCTCTGTAAAGTGAAAAAGCCACTGAAGAATGTTAGGGCCAATCATGATATAACTGTAAGCCGTTATTCACGGAGTATCACTCTCTCCCCCTCTATTTCTCTCTCTCTTCATAACACTTCAGCATCTCTCGGAGTGACTTAATGCCGGGAGATAATAGACACGAGATCATCCGTGTTTACCAGGTGCTGAATATCTCCACGTGTCCTTCAAGCAGGAGCAGCCCCGCGCGCCGCGGTAATTAAAACATTTAAAGCAGCACGAGCCCTCTCGCTCCCCGGGTGTGATACGGGGGTCACGCGCCTGTAGATTCTAATTTGCGCGTCATTTGTATTCATGACAGGAAGGTGCTAAATATTTAACAGCAGTCCAGCAGGAGTTTGTATTGTTAGGCTTTCGAGGTCAAATAATTTGATTTCCAGGCAGATTACATTAAGCATCAATGTCCAATACCGAGCTCTCACTTTCCTCTCATTTCCGGTCTTTTATTGCTGTAAAAGATAGGGCCACAAACGGGAGGATGAAAGATTAGGGGCGCTTGTTATCCGTAGGACTATTTATTGTTTTCAATTAGAATGCGGATCAAATCATTTGTTATGCACGGCCGTGTTGCGCGCCATGATTTTCATGCGGGTGTGGTAATGAGATTGTAAACGGCAAATTCTAAATTTGACAAATCGTTTAGTGCAGAATATAACCACACCGACTACACTGCCGCATATCAAACGATACGAATAAATGTAGATGCTACAGACAGCACTAAATCTACCCGTGCACAAAATAGTCTAGAGATGCTTAAGACCTCTGTGTTGGTCTCCCCCGTTACTTCTCACTCTATTTCAGTCCAACGCTCCGGGACCGGAGACCCAGACACGAGGCTCTTTAGGCCGGGGCTGGTGATTGACAACAGGGCTTGTTAGAGCGGTATGAGGCGTTAATGGATGCGAGGTCGGCAGAGAGGGGAGAGGCCTGGCGGAATATCTAATAGCCTTATAATTCCCGAACACACACACACACACACACACAGAGACAGACACACAGGACCCCTGACCCGACCTACACACCGCGTAATTAGGGAAACAGTTATTTCGTTTTAATGCCAAAAGAGCAATACCTAGTATATATCTCCCCTAATGATATGGGTTAAAAAGCTATTATACGTCCCATTAAAATATATGATCTTCCAATGCGCCAGCAGTTGAAGGTGACGAGGAAGGAGCAGCGGACAGCAGTTGCATGTGGACTGCAACCTATCGCTTTATCCACACCGTAATCACACCGTATGCGTCCAAAAAAACATCGAAAGGTAGCAGTTATAGCTGGTCGGCATCGGGTTGACTAACACGGGCTACCGATGCATCGGCGATGGCGGTGTTTTGAGTGTGCGTAGGCCTTGAAGAGGCGTGGGTGTGCACCCGCGAGGTCATCAAGCATTTGACATTCATTTCCATAGTGACGGGATGGTGACTCGCCTCTGTCCCCTCGCGCCTCTGAACGAGACAGTGCATAAAAAGAGGAGGAATTAACGGTCCTAATGAGGCCTGGTTTGATCTGCACAGGCGAGCACCCCCCCCCCCCCCACACACACACACACACATACACAAACACACACTCCTGATTTGTCTGAATTGTTGATACATTTTCAGCCTTCTTCCATCCTTACTCTGGAGAGCAAACAATCTTTCTCTCTCTACCCCCTCTGCATCTCTCTCCCTCTCTCTCCTCTTCTCTCTCCTCTTCTCTCTCCTCTTCTCTCTCCCTCTCTCTCCTCTTCTCTCTCCTCTTCTCTCTCCTCTTCTCTCTCCTCTTCTCTCTCCTCTTCACTCTCCTCTTCACTCTCCTCTTCTCTCTCCTCTTCTCTCTCCTCTTCTCTCTCCTCTTCACTCTCCTCTTCACTCTCCTCTTCTCTCTCCTCTTCCTCTCTCCTCTCTCCTCTTCTCTCTCCTCTTCACTCTCCTCTTCTCTCTCCTCTTCTCTCTCCTCTTCTCTCTCCTCTTCTCTCTCCTCTTCACTCTCCTCTTCTCTCTCCTCTTCTCTCTCCTCTTCTCTCTCCTCTTCTCTCTCCTCTTCTCTCTCCTCTTCTCTCTCCTCTTCTCTCTCCTCTTCTCTCTTTCTCTATAGTCTTCTGATTGTTGTTTTAGTCAATGTAAAACAGAGGTGGCTTCATGCCATCACTGTCTCTCTCAGGCAGAGCCTATATGGTCAGCACATATCCAGTACCCAAATAGCCAGAGCCAAATATCCCACCAGATATCCCAGTATAAATCTAACCAGAGATCCTTACAGATCCCATCATGGATCCTTAGAGATCCCATCAAAGATCCCACAACAGATTTACCCAGAGATTCCGCCAGAAACCCCAGCATAGATCTAACCATATCCCACCAGATATACCACCACCACACAGCTAGCATCTAGCCTTCCGGCTAGCACATATACTGAGTCCCTCCCTCCCTCCCTCCCTCACACGCGCACGCGCACACGCACACGCACACACACACACACACACACACACACACACACACACACCACACACACACACACACACACACACTACCTTCCTCCCAGGCCTTCCGATTCTTGTCAGAACACCCTGGTGTATTAGCTCAACGCCCCTGAGCTAGCACCATCTCTAACACCTTCTCTGAGATCATTAAAGAGAATGTGTTCTCGTCCTCAATAACCTATCTGGGTAAATAAGCAGATCAATAACACAGTTAGCTAGGACGGAAATACAACAATGGATCTCTCTTTCTTCTCACCCTCTCTCTCTCTCTCTCTCTCTCTGTCTCTCCATGTCTCTCTTTCTCTCCATCCTCCAACTTTCCCTTTCAACCGCCCTTCCTGCCCTCAGTCGAGGAGAGGAACGCGTCTCTCAAACAGAGAATACTTTGCTAAATGACGACCAGGGGGCCAATTATTGATCATAGGGCAGACCCCCCTCCACCCTGTACAGCACAATAATAATAGCCGCTCAGCCCACAGATAAACACATGAATCCAGGTGGCCCTACATCAGACCGCTCTCGTCTGGACCGGAACATTCTGAGGGGCGGAGGAGGGGGGCAGGGGTGGGCACTGTTCCCTTTGTTCATTTGGGCCTTTTTAGCGGATCAACTGGAACTTTCTAGTAGGGCTGAACCACTGAGCCCCTGAGGGGAAGACTGGGAGACCCCTGTGACCCGCTGTTTAACTACAACCCACCTCCTCTATTGAGAGCCCGGTGAGGAGAGGGAGTGTGTTTCTGTGTGTGTGTGTGTGTGCGCGCGCGTGTAAGTGTGATGACGATGAAAGGGTCAAAAGGGTCACTTTGAAGAGTCCTTCTAAAACGCTTATTTTTTGTCTGCGCCAAAGAGACTCACACACGCACACACAATGCACACGCACACACACACACACTCACCGGGAATGAAAGCAGTGCCTGGCAGGCAGCAGTGCTGCACATAGTGGGGCTGAGGGCAGGCTGGAGAGGGCCTTAGTTAACACAGGAGGAACAGTAGGAGAGAGATGAAGTGGCTCTGAGCGGAGGGGAAGGAGTCAATTGATTCCAAAAAAAAAGGCGAGATTACAGCGTGAACTTTGCTTAAGAAACACGGCTCACTAGGAGCTGGGCTCCGTAGCCCAGAGCGAAACACTGACTCAACACTTTGGCAATGCTTCCACTAAGAGAGAGAGAGAGAGAGGTGGTAGAGAAGGGAGAGACTAGGAGAGAGAGAAGAAGGGAACCGAGAGGGAGTGGGGGTTAGAGAGAAGGAGAGAGAAAGAGGGGGAAAGATGGAATAGAGGGAAAAAGAGAGGGAGAGAGGGGGAGAGAGAGGGATGGAAATAAAAACGGAGAGAGACAAACGGCACATGGTGGGAGGGTGAAGAGAAGGAGCAAGGGAAATGAAAAATAGAATGAGAGAATTGACAGGCAAAAAATGAGGGTGGGAAAGAGTGTAGGAGAGAGATTGAATTATTTCCTCCAAGAAGTGAAAGACCAAAGCGGGTTTTGCTGGGCTAATTAATTTCTGATGGCCGGCCTTTCATTGGGCTAAAAGGTCAGCTAACTTTAAAGGTCAGAAAGATGCCTGCTGAACCAAACCCACAATTACTCTGAGAGAGGGAGAGGCAGGGAGAGAGAGATAGAGACTAGAAATGAAAGTGAGTAAAAGAGGGAGAGAGAGAAAGACAGAGAGGAATAGAGAGAGGAAGTGGCAAGGAACACCTGCACACTCAAACATATCCATGTCTACATGTCTGATTGACTGACTGGCTGCACATGCACAACCTGAGGGCCGGAAGTGCTCATACACGCACGCACACACACACACACACACACACACACACACGCACGCGCATGCACGCACGCACATGCACACACACGCACGCACACACACACACACAAGCATGCACGCGCATGCACACACGAACGCACACACACACACACACACCCAGGATCACTCACCTTCCTCCTTCTTCTTCCCTGGCCTCCTCCACTCTCTTCTCCTTGGCTTTCAGTATGTCATCTGTCTTTGGCTGAAGAGAAAGAGAGACAGAAAGGGGGACAAATTAAACAACACGAGACAACAATTATTTGTTTCGAGATGTGGTAAAAAGAAAGGTGTTCTTGTAACGTCTAGAGAGAGAGAAGGAGTCAGAGACAGAGAATTAAAGAGACAGCGCCAGAGATAGAGTTTTGTGACCGTGTGTTGGTAGGTGCCACACTGCATGAGCAGCACACGGAGAACACAACCACAACTAGAAGGTGACCTAACCCAGCGTACAGCACTGCATGATGCCATCTAAACTGCACCCTCATGACGCGTGAGGTGGCGTCCTCTCCACGCCGGCCCGCTCCACTCCAGCCCTGTCAGCCTGGCGTCTCAGAAAGCCTCCACAGGGCTGGGCACGCTGGCACGCCTCGCTATCGATCGTCCAGGTAGCAAACCCGGCTTCCCGATTGGTGGACGCCTCGGAGTCGGCTTCCTAGGTCTACCCACAATCCAGTTCACCTCCCCCAGACTACTGCTACCGGAGAAGAAGTCCCGGCACAGTGGTGGGAGGGAAAGACAGTGTGTGTGTGTGTGTGGTGTTGTGAGGACACCCCCCCCCTCCCCCCGCCTCCCTAATAATGAAGATGTAAAATAGATTAGGGGGGGGAACTACTAGGACTAGGGAGGGGGAGAGAACTACACCGTGGCAGCACTATCAATACAGCCTGTAAATTAATTACATTCCTGTTGCAGCACATCACCTATTCCAAAGCACAGGGGTCCTCTAAGGAACCATTCTGCCTTATTGCTGCCCTCGCTAGTGTGATGATGTGAGCGATGTAAGATTGAGTCTCCAATATCATTAAACTTAATGAGTTTAAACTTCTGAAACAGAGAGGGTTGGCACAGGGGTAGAGTTGGTGTACGGTTTGTTTGCGAGAGCACAAGACTGTGTTGCGTTGGGGCACTGGAGTGGGTGTTTGACTGAGTGCAGGGACTAGGGAAATGTGTGTGTGTGTGTGGAGGCAGGCAGCAGGTCCTAACCCTCTACTGGTGACTCTGCTAGTCTCTTTGTGGGTAATCACAGCAGACAAAGGGCCGTCACAGTCCTGATACACTCCATCATGAAGCGTTGCTTCTCTCACACAACGACCCCTCTACTCTACCACCTCTCTCTCTCTCTCTCTCTCTCTCTCTCCTCTCTCTCTCTCTCTCTCTCTCTCTCTCTCTCGTCTCACTCTCTCTCTCGTCTCTCTCTCTCTCTCTCTCTCTCTGCTCTCTCTCTCCTCTCTCTCTCTCTCTCTCTCTCTCTCTCGCTCTCTCTCTCTCTCTCTCTCTCTCTCTCTCTCTCTCTCTCTCTCCTTCCTCACTCTCTCTCCTTTATCCCTCCTCTATCTCCTTAATGCCCACATCCCTCTGTCCTCCACCTCCTCAATGAGACAGTTGAATTGACTTCTGTTTAGTTGATTTGTCCCCCGTTCACCTGTCACCACCCCAGCCCTGAACTCGTGGTCCTCTTATCCTTGCCACTTAAAGACTCTCCCTGTGTCTCTCCCTCCCTCCCTTCGCTGGGGGCGTCAGCAGCAAATCACTCTGTTTATCCTGCTCTCATCTCTCATCTCCCCGCTGCCTCAGGGGGCTGCAGCCCCCACAAACAATGGCCTCTCTCCCGGCCTCTATTACAGTCTCTTAGCAAGCCTCTATTATATCCTCTCTCCCGGCCTCTTTTATATATTCTAATACAGCCTCTCTCCCCGGCCTCTTTTACAGGCTCTCTCCCAGTCTCATACCCTTTCACAAACAAACACACACACACGCAGGTATGTAACAATCAGTCATTGTACGTAGCATATCTCCTCCTTAAGGGACACAGTTAGGACAGAGTTCATGGATTTGTAGTTCACTGAACGACTTTTATTAAAACAACATAATAAAAGCCACGGTGTTTGGAACCAGCAATGCTTTTCACTTAATTGACACTTGGTTGGTTCTGGGCTGCAGGGCCATAGGAAGGATGGAGGTATAGAAGGATGGAGAGTGTAATTGTAGTTTGGGAGCCCAGGGGCCATGTAGCCATGCTGAGATTTGGTTTCACTGTCTTCATGTATCTGTCCCCCTCCTCTCCCCTCCCCCTCCCCTCCTTTCCCTCTCCTCTCCTCTCCCCCTCCTCTTCTCTCCCCTCCTCTCACTTCCTCTCCTCTTCTCTCCTCTCCTCTCCCCTCCTCTCCTCTCCCCTCCTCTCCTTTCCTTTCCTTTCCTTTCCTCTCCTCTCCTCTCCTCTCCCCTCCTCCCCTCCTATCCTCTCCCCTTCCATCCTCCTCTCCTAACTCCCTATTAGCGTAGCCTAGTTAGCAGGGTAATGTAATAACCCTCACCATCAGGGAGAGGGGGGGTGGGGGAGGGAGAACGCAAGACGCAATTTAGATTCAATAAACTAGCAAAGCACGAGGCCCCGGAATGATTTATGTGTACGAGCGCGGGCGCTCTCAGCTAACACTGCTGCGACTAGCCTGGACTATTCATTGGTGAGTTAGAGCACACGCACACTGCTGCCCCAGGGACCCAGACAGTAGAGGGTTAACAGACACATAGGCACACACACACACATACATATGCACAGACTCACACATGCAGACACACACACACAAACGCACTCACGCGCGCACGCACACACACACACACACACACACTATCACATCTGCTCTGATCAAGGTGAGTTGTTACAGAGAATGAGAGAGACAGAGAGAGAGCCAGAGAGAGAGAGAGAGATGTGTGATAGTACTCTAGAGTTTAAGGATATTTAAAGTGAGGCTGGTGATATTAGTCAGGCAAGTTAAACAGCCAGCCAAGACCGGGGCAAGGCCAGACACTCATCCCCTCCTCCCCCCTTTCTCTCCTCTCCTATCTCCTCCCCCCTTCTCTCCTCTCCTCTCTCCTCCCCCCTTCTCTCTCTTCCTCTCTCCCCCTCATCTGCTCTCCTTCTCCACCTCTCCTTATTATTTTTTCTCTCATCTTTCACAATCAAACACACACACACACACAAAGCCAACACAAGCAAACACTTGTCAGCAGACAGACCATGCTGCCTATTGATAAGTGCTTCTAAACACCTTTATCACACACTCCTTATCATCATTGTGCGTGTTTGAGTTTCTGTCTGAGGGCACACGGGCCCATGTGTGTATGTATGACTGTGTACATGTGTGTACTGTATGCAGCTGTGTGTGTGTGTGTGTGTGAATGCAGTAGTACGCATGTGTGTGTGAAGCAGAAGAAGGGTGAGAGGAAGGGCCACTTCCCCTCCTCATGCCAATCACAGTGAATCTGACTGTCAGAGTGAGAGAGCCAGTGATAAATCAGAGCTCCGCCCAACGACAAACACAATACCAGCTGCAGCTCGCCACCATCGGGAAAACGTCCCTTCACATCAGCAAGGTGCTTTACCCTGATGCACCGGGCCACATCCTGAACACACACACACACAGCCTGAACACACACACACATACACACTACGCACAACCTGAACACGCACACACACACACTTCCTAAACGCACCACATACAACCTGGACACACACACGGTCTGAATACATACACACACAACCTGAACACAGACCCTTGGAACCTAAACACAAAGCTGGGAGTGTCATACACACACACCTCCCTCACCAGCACCAATCAGATCATCAGATGGCCTGGTCCCAGTCGGAGCTATCAAAGCCAGGAGGTTAAGCAATTATATGGAGGCTAATACTTACCACTAGATGGCACAATCGATGGTCCAGACCATGGACGAGAGGAGAGGAGGAGGAGAGAAGAGCGGAGGAGAGGAAAGAAGAGGAGAGAGCTAAATCGGTGGATGTTCAATAAAGCCTCCAGCCTGTCCAAGCAGCCCCCATGAGTCAGAGCCCACTGATGAAAACACTGCAGCTGCTGCTATCAAGAGGATTTAAAGATGCCCATGAAATATTAACAAACAAAACAATTAGAAAGAGATATCTTACAAATTCAATTAATTATTCAGTACAAGTAGACTCTGCCAGGCTTTTCCACTCTGCTTCCTGCTGGAGGGCTATTCTGAGGGGCATTCATTCGGCCTCAGATAGCTAGACAGCGCTTGATGCTGGCTGATGATGAATGACCCCACTGGAAGAGCTGCTGAGAGTGTGTCGATAGGACTACAACTCCATAGAGCCTCAGTGTCCTAAGGACTACAACTCTATAAAGCCTCAGTGTCCTAAGGACTACAACTTAATAAAGCCTTGGTGTCCTAAGGACTATAACTCAATAAAGCCTTGGTGTCCTAAGGACTACAACTTAATAAAGCCTTGGTGTCCTAAGGACTACAACTCCATAAAGCCTCAGTGTCCTAAGGAATACAACTCAATAAAGCCTTGGTGTCTTAAGAACTACAACTCCATAAAGCCTCAGTGTCCTAAGGACTATAACTCAACAAAGCCTCAGTGTCGATAGAAAGTCCAAATCCAACTCATTCTCTAGAGCTATCCCCGGCCCGACCACCCAGGGCATGTCTTGGCCCCCTCCCACTCGGGTGGGGGTGGGGGGAATGAGGGGGTCCTGAGAGTCTACCTCAGTGTGCCCCACTGTAGGAGGGGGATTCAGGTTCAAGCTGCAGGTCTATCACCCTTGCCTCATGAACAACAAGCCCTGGCTTGCACCGATCTCAACATTTACCACCTCCCCCTGGGACACAGAGACCCTGGACGGAGCAGAGAGCATTGTGGGATTCACTGGGAGAACCTGAAGCCTCCGGTGGGTGAAAGGATCAGAATGAGCAGATAACCCAGAGGACCACACACACACACACACACACTGCCCTGAGGAAAACACACAGCTTGAACAGCAACAACAGAACTACAGGTCTTTAACCCTGAAGAAGGCCAAGCAGATGTCATGACTGGTTAAAATAAAGCATCACTCACAGTAAGACATGCACATTCACACACACATAATCCAGAGTATTAGAGGAGAGACTAGGTTCAAGTAGAGGCGGAGGAAAGGAGGAGAGAAGGATAGGAAAGGAAAGGGGGAGTAGTGAGGAGAGGTGTAGGTTAAAGGAGAAGATGAGAGAGGTGTAGGTTAGAGGAGAGGTCTGGAGAGAGCTATATGAACCGATCCATAATGCAGAGATCATACAGTGAAATATTCAGGAGGACTGGGGCAACCATGACACCTCACCCTCCTCACCCTCCTAACCCTCACCCACACTATCTCTCCTCTCTCTCTTCGCCTCACTGTCTTGGTCTCCTCTCCGCTCTTATCCTCTCCTCCCAGTCTCCACGCCTATCCACCCCTCTCCTCACCCCCCACCCCCTCATGCAGTGACAAGAGTCTGGTTCTTGGAACTTGCTAGTACACCGCTGGGGTTAGGTGTGTGTGTGTGTGCGAGAGGGTTTTTGTGCATGGTGTGTGGCAGTTGGAGAAGTGTGTGCAGGCCGGGTGTTGAACGGTCTGTGTGTGTGTGTGTTGGTGTGTGAGGGCCGAAGTGTTCAATAGAGAAGAATAGAGTTGAGTACAGAGCTGAGCTTTACTGCTGAAAGTGTGCTGGATCCTATTGTGACTAGTGTGGAACACACACACACACACACACACACACACAACGTTAATAGTCTGTTGGACACTAGACAGTTGAGAAGGGCGGCCACTTAGAAGAGAGAGCAGAGGGAGCCCAAAGAGAAGAAAAGAACATGAAAGAGAGGAGAGTCTTTCCACACTCCAGGGGTCAGGACAACCCCACCAGTGTTTTTACAAGATTAACATCAGACCATCACTAAGCTCCGATGCTGGGGGCAGATCAGTAACTGGGAACAGAATAAAGAATGTGACCAGACAGAGAGATAGATCCAGAAATCGAGACAAGAGGAGAAATATATAGAGAGAGAAATACAGAGATACAGAGGGAGAGAGAGAGAGAGGGAGAAACAGAGGGGGAGAGAGGGAGAGAGGGGGAGCCTCTCATTGGGGTTGGATCAGAGGCAGGCACCCCCTCCGCCCGCTTCTACTCCCTCTCTTTTCTCATCTCTTAATGCTTATTTTCATCACTTTGCTTAAAATATTGATAATCAATTAGAGCTACGTCTGTTTTGCTACAGAACCACTGTCACGGCCTATCACGCTGTCAGACACCATCAGACGCCCTCACCCTGAGCGTCTCTGCTCTGCGTGGAGTGTGTATGGGTCTGTAGTGTGTGTGTGTGTGTGCAGTGCGGTGTGTGTCTATAGGTTGTGTGTGTGTGTGTGTGTGCTGAGGGGGAGTCATTAGCAGAGGAACATGGCCTGGGGTGCTATCACCTATTCCCTTTCATTATGAGACAGAGAGAGAAGGTGAGAGAGATTATTAGAACTTTGGAATGATCACAAAGCGTCTGCCCGCCTGTCAGATCCCCCCTACGTGTAATTCATCTGCCTCCCCCTGCCCTCCCTCCCTCCCCCTCCCCCAACCCTCCCACAGTAGCTGCAGCCAGTGGTTTGGACTCGCTAGCTCCCTGTCCTCCCCCCCATCTCTACCTTCCTCTCCTCTCCCTCCCAATCCCCCCTCTTCTCCCTCCCTATCCTCCCTCCATCCCTCCTCTCCGCTGCCTCTCTCTCCCACAATCCCCATTCACGCCTCGCCCCCCCCCCCCTTTCACCTCGCCCCTCCCCCCACCTCGGCCCCCAGCCCCCAGCCAGAGGTTTGGACAGGGACATTATTCATGAACATCTGCAGTGTGCTGAATATTCTCAGCCTTCTGCGTGATGAAGGGAGAACTGGCCCTTTGACTGTAGAATGAACATGCCGACGCCCTGATCAGGACACAACGCTGGCTGGGAAGGATGTTGGTGGGGGGGGGGGGGGGGGAGAGGGGGATACAGAGGGAGGGATGGAGAACAGATTCCACTTTCCTAATGTTAGATGTTATGAGACTGCTGATAATGAAGATACTGTGATAACGTGTAGGACTGTGTCATGGCCGTGCAGCATCATTCTAACCCTTGTCTCACCTGTCCAGCCCAGTGCTATCTCAGCTCTCTCAGTTGTCTATATCAATCCAGCACCTGCCCTAACCCCAGCCCCAGCCCTAACCCCAGCTCTGACCCCGACCCCAGCCCTAACCCCAGCCCCAGCCCTAACCCCAGCTCTGACCCCGACCCCAGCCCCAGCCCTAACCCCAGCTCTGACCCCGACCCCAGCCCTAACCCCAGCCCCAGCCCTAACCCCAGCTCTGACCCCGACCCCAGCCCCAGCCCTAACCCCAGCTCTGACCCCGACCCCAGCCCTAACCCCAGCCCATAGCTCCAGTCGTGGCCACAACCCCAGCCTCAGCCCTAGCCTCAACCCCAGTCCACTCAGACAGGGTTAGTTCTCAGGTAAACATCTCTCCTCTCCTGGGTTTCCTCTAACATGAAAGGCCTCGACCTCTTCCTCTCCCAACAGGGGAAGCCCCTGCCGCCCCCTCCCCCTGCCGCCCCCTCTCTGTCTCTCTCCCTCCATATTCCTCTCTCTCTCCTTCTCTCTCTCTCCTTCTCTCTCTCTCTCTCTCTCTCTCTCTCTCTCTCTCTCTCTCTCTCTCTCTCTCTCTCACCAGGGGTGTCTGGATGTAGGAGGGATGCCAGTCTTCCTCCTCTCCTCCTCTCTGTGTTTACGGCCCCCTGCCTGCACTCACCCCCTGGAGACACGCTGCTACAGCCAGCGCCTCAGTCTCTCCTCCTCCCCCTCCTCTCCAGCCAGTATCCCTCCCCATCCCCTCCTCCTCCACTCCTCCCCCTCCTCTCCTCCTCTCCCCTACTCCGATCTCCACCCCCTCCTCCCCCTCCTCCCCCTCCTCAGTGTCTCTAGGATCAAACAGAGCAGACCTGTGGCAGGGAGCACCCCGACAGAGAGCCCGGAATGACCCGGAACACCGGCGCCAACGGCTCCTCTCCTCCACTCACACTGAGAATCACGCAATAGCATGGCAGGGATGAGAGGAACGAATGAACTGGGCTGGGTTTATCTCGGATATTATATATGAACTGGATTGAGGTGGGGGAGAAGGAGTATGATAGAGGGGGAAAGCAGAGATATAGCGAGATGGACAGACAGAGAAGAAGAGAGACAAAATATACAGAGAGAGATGGAGAGAGAGAGAAAGGCAAAAACACAGAGAGAGAGAGAGAGAGAGAGAGAGAGAGAGAGAGAGAGGCAGACTCCACAGCTGGCCCAGTCAGAGCAGACAGGTTGTGTTTTGACGGCGGCTGTGCGTTCGGCTGATTGAGCGTGGCAAAGTGGGTACAGCGCGGTGGATAGGGGCCTAACCGCCTCTGACAGGCCTGTCAGGGGGAGCGGGCAGCGCAGGGCAGGGTGATACACACACTTTCATCTCCAAATCGCCGGCGTACGTTCTCAAACCCCCCCCCCCCACCCCCACCATTCCCTCAGAAAAACAAAAAACGCACACACACAAACGCAACTAAATCCCCGTACACCTGTTCTGGGTCTGACAGATAATTTCTCCGAGAGGAGGGATCGGGAGTCTGAGCTGAGACAAATGTGGTTAGGGTTGGGTTAGGGTAGCAGAGAGGGTGTGGAAGTGCAGGGTTAGGGAGGTCAGAGGACAGTGTGTGGAATGGTCGATTTTCTCTTCCTGCTACCTCTCTGTCTGTACCCTGTTTTCTCTTTGTTTCTATCCCTCCCTACCTCTCTCTCTCTCTCTCTCTCTCTCTCTCTCTCTCTCTCTCTCTCTCTCTCTCTCTCTCTCTCCCCCTCCCCCCCCCCCTCTCTCTCTGCCATGTTCTCCAGGACAGAGTCCCTGTATGTTCTCCACTTTCTCGTCCTCCTATTCTTTCCGTCAATCCGTCCTACTCTGCTCCCTCTCTTTTCTTCATTCTTCTTCCCACTGTCTTCATCCTTCCTCATCCCCCTCTCCCACTCAAAGCCACAGAGAAAGAAAAGGAGAAAGCCAGAGAGAACGGAGGGATAGAGGGAGGATAGACCTCGCTCCAGCCGTCCCTCTGATCCTCTCGCTCCACGTTTCTATCCGCTCGCTCCACTCGCCTTTTTTTTCCTTCTTTTTATTTAATTTTCTGGATTCGTTTGTGTCTGCGACGGCGAGCTGTGAAATGAATCTTTATCCTGGTTTTGTTGCGCGTCCTTCTCTCTCACAATGAGTGTCAGTAATTAGCAGGCTGCTCGGTGTTCACCAACGCCTCAGAGAACCAACTTTAGGCCTTTTGTTCTCATAACACAATACCGCCCACTCTGCCTGCGTCTCTCTCTCTCTCTCTCTCTCTCTCTCTCTCTCTCTCTCTCTCTCCCTCTCTCCTTCCATCTCTCCCTTTATCCGTTTCTCTCTCTCCTTATCTCCTCTCCCTCTCTCTCTTTCCATCTCTCCATTTATCCGCTTCTCCATATCTCCCATCTCTTTCTTTCTTTCTCTCTCTCTCTCTTTCCATCTCTCCCTTTATCTGTTTCTCTCCCTCTCCGCGCGTCCTGTTAACACCCACACACTGTGTTACACAATCCTTCTTGGAGCGTGCTCCTCTTTAAAACTCCATTACTGCGACCTCTTGGTTCCTCCTAACCCAATTAGACGTACAAGCTCCTTCAAGTCATGCCGCGAAGCGTCGGCCTTCCTTCCCTCTCTCCTTCTCACGCTCTCTCTCCGTCTCCTTTCCTCTCTCTCTCCCTCTCTTTTTTCTTTCTTTGTCCACATCTTCTTCTCGTATCCTTCTCCCCCTCTCTCTCTCTCTGCGTATTCCCGCCTGCATCTACCTCTCTCGTCCACCGCCTCACCTCATATCTCTCCCATCGCTCGGTGTGTTTCCGTCTCTCTCTCCTGGGTCTCCCCCTGCCTGGTGTCTCTCTCCAGGTCTGGGCTCATCTTCAGGGTGTGTCAGGGTTAGTTTACATGCAGGCTCACTCCGAGCTGATTGGACCCATCCACAGTCTCCCTAGCCAACGGGGAAGCGAGTGATCACCAGCCAGCTGTGGGTCTACCTGTGACTGATGTCCCTGACCTAGAAAAACCCATGAGCTTTGCTTATGTAACAGTAACGTGTTGAGCATTAGGATCAACAGTATTGTGTAGTCGTGACTCAGTGAAACGTAAGTTAACAACAAGAGCAGCACTAGGAAGTGCTTGTGGATCCCTGGAATGTCTGACTGTAGACACACACACACACACACACACACAAACTGACCCTCACGTATATGCACACAAACAAACACACACCTCCTAGCCAATCTTTTTAAACACAGGCCCTGTCTCAGTGTGTGCCTCTATTACAGAAGACGAGCCATTTCAAAGAAGCCCAAAAACTGGGAGTGCAGAGGTAGAGCTTAAGTCGCCATAACACCAGTATTTAGCCAATGACCTCTGACCTTTAATCAGAGGAGAGCAGTGATTGGCCCGGCCCAGGTAATGACGGTTAAGATCAGTCAGATTTGTAAGTCAATCTGCATACCGACAGACACACTCATCCTCCTCCTCTTAAAGATCAAACCCTGTCTTCCTAATGGGCAGGACTGAAGTGACCTGCTGCTTGTGTTAGCTCTGCTTTGGAGTGTGACAAGGGTACTATTTGGGCATGTATGTGCATGTGTCTGCAAGTGCATGAGTGTGTACGAGTAGGTATGATTTTGAGTGTGTCGTGAGTGTGTGGGTGTGTCTCGG
Source organism: Thaleichthys pacificus (assembly GCA_023658055.1). Classification (NCBI taxonomy): domain Eukaryota; kingdom Metazoa; phylum Chordata; class Actinopteri; order Osmeriformes; family Osmeridae; genus Thaleichthys; species Thaleichthys pacificus. The sequence goes on from CM042852.1 coordinate 6,112,744, forward strand.
GTGTGTGTGAGTGTGTGTGTCTCCCGAGTGCATGTTCTCTCCGAGTTTGTGTGTGTGTTGGAGTGTGTGTGTGTGTGTGTCCCCTCCCAGAGTGTTAATCGCTCTCCTGTGTTTAATAGCCACAATCAGCGTGTTCTGCTTCTCCTGACTGGCTGGATCGTCTGTAATGACGTTAGGAAGAAGACTTGA